>JAGMVL010000250.1:600000-1013704 GCA_019202695.1 Populus x sibirica | reverse complement strand
TTGATTAGTACTTAAAAGTGTATTTTTATCAAGGTTTTATATCATCATTTTGCACTTGAAGTATCAATAACTCCTTAACTAAAGCATGTTTTATAATAACATATCTAATAATATAAGATACCTTTAATTTATGGTAAATGTTCATCTTAAATGCAGGCCTATCACATAAATGAAAGAATTGATTGATGAGTTGAAGTGCGAAATTGAAAGGACAAAGAGATGGCCAAACTTAGAAAAGAGATCTTGAGTGGTGTGAGTCCAAAGCTGGAACAACGTTTGTGTAATCGGGTCATATGCTGAGGTTTGTAGATCTCGGATTTAGGTCTACCTTATATGGATGGAAAGATAAGACATAGGCCTACAACTTTCATGAGGAGTCCAAGATTTAAGAAGGCCGTTTTCAAGTCCAAATTGTAGCAACAACGAAGAAGTCCGAATCTGTCCTGCAGCCCGACACATTCGGTGTTCAGCCCATATCTCGAGTTCTAGAAGTCCAAATGATCTCAAATTTTTACCCACTGGAAAGATGAGACAATTGCCTAGAACTTTCATGATTGAAGTTTGTTCAAATTATGACGTCATCAATGACGTTTTTAGCGAGACAAGAAGATAAGAATTGTCATCAAGTCAAGATGTGGCCACCCATTCATCAATTAGTCAACAAATCAATAGTTCAATTTTGGCCTATAAAAGGAGGCATTTGCCATGTATTTAGGCATCTTGGTGTTCAGATCAAGATCATGCTCTTGCTTTCTCTCTTTGTATTGCTTATGCTTTGCTTTCATTAATATCAAGTTTATGCCTTTCATTTCCTTTCCTTTACTTAGTTAACTTTTATCTTACTTATGTTCTTATCTTGTTTATTTATGTTTCTTTCTTTCATTATGTCTAGCTAAGTTAATTATGTCAAGGTGAAAAGGGTACACTAATGGTGTAAGAATAAGTATAATATAAACTTAACATGGACCTTAATGTTGGATACTAACATGCTTTATATTTGTTATCTTGTTCACTTTTAATACTTTGCTTGTTAAATGGTTAATCTAGATTTATGTTGTATAACACTTGGTACAACAAATACTTGGCACTTTCATAGCCCATCTTGTATGGTATAACGACACTGAGCTATGAAAGGAACTTGATTTGTTGTTAACATAAGTTATAATCATGAATGCTGACAACATTTACAAGTATTAGCATTATTCGAATAAGATAATTAATGTAATCATGTTAACAATTTATAATCGATTGGAACCTCCTTTGTGTGTGGTTTCCAATTGAATAAAAAGAGTTTATACTATACTTGTTTGAAATACCATTAGTGGATCCTCTAACCTTGACATTTGTTGTTATCATTGTTTAATCCTTACGTTAATCTTCCATCTCAAAGTTCTCATCAACTTCTTCCTCTTCTTCTTACATTATTATTATTATTGTTGTTATTGTTGTTGTTGTATTATTGTTATCTATAATTTATACAATTAACCTCCACGTGGTTCGACCCGGTCTTACAGGGTTATTTATTACTTCGACACTCCTGCACTTGGGAGAAGACATCAATCTTTTAGTCGTGTCAAGTTTTTGGCGCCGTTCTTGCGGGAAGGTAAATTCTTGTACAAATTATAGTATTTATTTTATTTTCTCTTTTACTTTTATTGTATTTAACTTTGTTTCTTTTGTGTTGTTTCTTTTTCTTTTGTTTTCTTCTTCTTTTTATTCTCTTTTTACACGTGCATGAGAGTGTGGTCACGTACATTAAGTGGTAGACTTTGTAGGGTATCCTCATCATTTTCAGAAAATATGGGTGAAGAAGATAACCAATAGCTTCATAATGAGAATAATGAGAATATTCGGGTTAGAACTCTTAGAGACCACATGAATCCCACAAGAACAAGTGCACCCTCATGCATAGTTTTTCCACCCGAGATGCATCTCATTTTAATTTTAAGACCGGGCATTATTCAACTTTTACCATCTTTTCATGGCTTAGATTTAGAAAATCCATACTTGCATTTAAGGGGAATTTGAGGAGGTTTGCAACACGTATAATGACTCAAATTGTAGCATGAACACCATTAGATTGAAGCTTTTTCCTTTTTCATTAAAAGATAAAGCTAAAACATGGCTACAAAATTTGAGACACGGATCCATTCGTGCTTGGGATGATATGCAACAACAATTTTTAAAGAAGTTTTTCCATCTCATAGAGCGAACTCTTTCAAAAGACAAATCATTACTTTCTCTCAAAAACCGGAGAAACATTTTATCAATGTTGGGATAGGTATCGGGACTTGCTTAATACTTGCCCCCATCATGGTTTTGAAACATGGAGATTAGTTTCACATTTTTATGAAGGGTTAACTCCTAGAGATAGGCAAATGGTTGAATTGATGTGCAATGGAACTTTTGAGGATAAAGACCCTAATGAAGCAATGGAGTACTTAGATTTGCTAGGTGAAAATGCACAAAATTGGGACACCAGGTACTTATGAGGCACCAAGTAAAACCCAACCTCATACATCTAGTGGGGGTATGTACAACCTTAGGGAAGATCATGACCTCCAAGCCAAGTTTGCATCTTTAGCTAAAAAAGTCGAACGCTAGAATTGAAAAAGAGTGGTCAATTAAAATCTGTTCAAGACATTGCATGTCAAATCAGTGAAACCAACGAACATTCAACCAATGGTCCAACCTTGCCTTCTTTTAAAGAATGTCTCCATGAACAAGCCCATGCATTAAACAGTTTTCAAAGGCCCAACCATAACCCATATTCGCAAACATACAACCCTGGTTGGAGAAATCACCCAAATTTCAATTGGAAGAGTGATAACAATAATGCACAAACTTCACAACCACCGTTTCAAGCACACCATAATTTCCAAAATTCTCATGGATATGCACCTCCTTATGCTCCACCTCCTAGAAGAAATCTTGAGGAAACATTGCATGCATTTATGGAAAAGCAAGAGGCAATTAACACTCAACTTGCTCAAAGCATGATTTTAAAGATACTCTTGCAAAATTGACATACGCTCTCGGTTTCCAAGAGAAAGGTAAGTTTCCATCTCAACCACAACAAAATCCAAAGGGGGCAATACAATGCGAATGCAAGTAGTTCGGGAAGCCAACACATGGATCATGTAAAATCGGTCATCACTCTTCGTAGTGGTAAGGTTATTGAAAAACCCATTCTTGAACCTTGTGAGAATGATGATGAGTCAATCTACGAGGGTAAGGAAGGGGTTGAATCGATCATTGCAAAGAAAAAGGCGATTCCCGCGCGGCACTTCCATTTCCTCATGCCATGGCTAAACAAAGGAAAGTTAATCACAACTACGAAATCTTTGAAACTTTCAAACAGGTAAGGATCAATATACCTTTGCTTGGATGCTATCAAACGGGTTCCTTCTTATGCTAAATTTTTGAAAGATCTGTGCCTTTGTGAAGAGAAAGCTGAATGTGAAAAAGAAAGCCTTTTAGCCAGAACAAGTAAGTGCTATTCTTCAAAACAATAATGCTTTGAAATATAAAGACCCTGGTTGTCCTACAATTTCTTGCTTTATTGGAGAGCATAAAATTGAAAAAGCCTTACTTGATCTTGGAGCTAGTGTGAATTTACTTCCATATTCGGTTTTCAAAGTCTCAATCTAGGTGAGTTAAAACCAACCGTAACTCTTTTACTTGCGATAGATCTGTAAAAGTGCCTAGAGGAATAGTTGAAGATGTGTTAGTACAAGTTGATAAATTCATTTATCTGTGGATTTTATTGTCTTGGACACACAACTTGTTGAAGCATGTAATTCATTTCTGTTATTTTAGAGGCGTCCATTTCTTGCAACTTCTAATGCATTGATTAATTGTAGGAATGGATTGATGAAGCTATCTTTTGGAAACATGACATTGGAGATGAATATTTTCAACATTTGCAAGCAACCTGGAGATGATAATGATTTACGGGAAGTGGACTTTCTTGAAAAATTAGTTCATGATCAATTTCAAACCACTTCGATAAAATTGAGATTGATGAATCGACGATTTGCAAATGGTCTATTCTCGGGAAAAATCGAAGGCAAGTAATTGGAGACCACAAATTGAGGAATTGCCACCACGATCAATTAAGTCCATACCTTCAAGTGTTCAACCACCAAAACCTGATTTGAAGCCATTACCATTCCATCTCAAATACTCATTTTTGGGAGAAAATGAAACTTTTCAGTAATAATCTCTTCCACATACGCACATCAAGAAGGTAAGTTATTGCAAACTACGAAAATGCACAAAAATGCCTTGGGATGGACTATAGGCGACATAAAAGGAATTAGTCCTTTGATTTGCACACGGGATTTATTTGGAGGAAAATGCTAAACCCTCTAGAGAAATGCAACGAAGGCTTAATCCTAATATGAAAGAAGTAGTGAAAAATGAAGTCATTAAGCTTCTAGATAATGGAATCATTTATCCTATTTAAACGACAAATGGGTAAGTCCTACCCAAGTGGTACCCAAGAAGTGCGAGTCCTTGTGATACCAAATGAGAAAAATGAGTTAATTCCAACAAGGACTATTACTTGGTTGGCGTATGTGCATTGATTATAGGAAACTTAATTCAATGACTAGAAAAGATCATTTTCCCTTACCTTTCATGGATCAAATCCTAGAAAGAGTTGCGGTCATGAATTTTATTGTTTCCTAGATGGCTATTGGGTTATAACCAAATTGAAATTGCATTGGAAGATCAAGAGAAAACTACTTTCACATGTCCATTTGGCACTTTTGCATATCGAAGGATGCCTTTTGGATTATGTAATGCACCAGCCACGTTTCAAAGATGCATGCTTAGTATATTTAGTGATATGGTTGAGCGTTTTCTTGAGATTTTTATGGATGATTTTCTATTTTTGGTGATTCATTTGATGATTGTTTGACTAACTTAGAAAAGGTTTTGGCGAGTGTGAAGAGAAGAATCTTGTCTTGAATTGGGAAAAATGTCACTTTATGGTAACAAGCGGCATTGTACTTGGTCACATTGTTTCATCAAAAGGAATTGAGGTTGACAAATCTAAAATCGAGTTAATTGCTAACTTGCCAACACCAAAATCCATTAAAGATGTTAGATCATTCTTAGGACATCTTGGTTTTTATAGAAGGTTCATCAAAGATTTTAGTGTAATATCTAAGCCCTTGAGCAACCTTCTAACAAAGGATAATATTTTTGAATGGGCTTGAACATTGTGAAGAAGCCTTTGTTCAACTTAAAAACTTGCTTATACGCTCCTATCATTCAACCTCTGATTGGTCTTTACCTTTTGAAATAATGTGTGATGCTAGTGATTATGCCGTGGGTCTTTGTCTTGGGACAAAGAAAAGATAAGAAACCTTATGTGATTTACTATGCAAGTAAAACTTTAAATAGTGCTCAAATGAATTACACCACTTTTGAAAAAGAATTACTTGCGGTAGTATTTGCATGTGAAAAATTCAGGTCTTATCTTGTTGGCTCACACATTGTTGTTTACGGTGATCATGCGACATTGAAATATCTTCTTTCTAAGAAAGATTCTAAGGCTAGATTGGTTCGGTGGATTTTGTTACTTCAAGAATTTGATATCACAATCAAAGACAAGAAAGGCACCGAAAATGTTGTCGCGAGATCACTTGTCAAGATTGACAACGAGAATCGAGATCGACATCACACCAATCGATGACTACTTTCTGACGAATCTTTATTTTCCGTCTCTACAATGCCTTGGTATGCTAATATTGTTAATTTTCTTGTTTCGGGACAATTGCCGGCTCATTGGAGTACCCAGACAAAAGAAAGTTCTTGAACGAAGTAAAGAACTTTTATTGGGATGACCACTTATTTATTCAAATATTGTCCGATCAAATATTTCGAAGATGCATTCACGACAATGAGGTAAGTAATGTCATTAAATTTTGTCATTCGAGGCATGTGGGGGCCATTTCTCATCAAGAAAGACAACTGCAAAAATCTTACAATGCGGATTTCTTGGCCCACCATGTTTAAGGACTCACGTGTGTTACTACGCAAGACTTGTGAAAATTGTCAAAAGTTGGGATCTATTTCAAAGCGTCATATGATGCCTTTAAATCCTATTCTTGTCATTGAGATCTTTGGCTAGCTGGGTATAGATTTCATGGGTCCATTTCCTCCATCATTTGGTTTCGTGTACATATTAGTCGCGATAGATTATGTTTCAAAATGGATAGAGGCAATTCCAAGTCGAAACAATGATCACAAAGCAGTGATAAAATTCTTGAAAGAAAATATTTTGAGTCGATTTGGAATCCCTCGAGCCATGATAAGTGATGGTGGAACACATTTACGCAACAAGCCATTTGAGACTTTAATGAAGAAATATGGAATCACACACAAAGTTGCCACCCCTTATCACCCCCGGACTAGTGGACAAGTAGAGGCTCGCTAATAGGGAGATCAAACAAATCTTGGAGAAAACAGTGAACCCTAATAGGAAAGAGTCTGGTCTTTAAGACTTAATGATGCACTTTGGGCTTATCGAGCTGCTTATAAAACATCATTAGGTATGTCACCTTATAGACTAGTCTATGGAAAACCTTGTCACTTGCTCATGTGGAACTTGAACATAAAGCTTATTGGGCTATTAAAGCTTTCAATTCAAACCTTGATGATGCTAGTCGGTGCGTAAGTTACAAATAAATGAGCTTGAGGAAATAAGAAATGATGCATATGAAAATTCAAGAATTCATAAAGCAAGAATCAAAGAGTTTCATGACAAGAAAATATTGAGAAAAACATTCAATGTTGGTCAAAAAGTCTTGCTTTATAATTCTCGACTCCATTTATTTCTGGAAAACTAAGATCAAGATGGAGTGGTCCTTTCATTGTGAAACATGTGTATCCATATGGGGCTGTGATATCGAGAATCCAAAGAATGGCAATGTTTTCAAGGTAAATGGACATCGTTTGAAAGTCTACTTTGACAATTTTTCGAGTTGAAAATGACTCTATTGAATTGAGTGATCCTGTATATAAAGATTGATTCGTTTTCTCACATTGTTTTGTGTTTTGTTTTGCTAGTTTCTCTCACCCCGGTCAAAGGCGGATAACGGTACTCATTGACTTAAGTCGGTTCTTTCGGTTTCCCATAATAAGCGATATTTGTATATATTTGTGCAATACTTTGCTTTTTCTCCTTTTTTTGACTCTCTTCTCCAATTCTCATTTGAAAATGGACACCACTCTTGAAAAATTGAAAAAGTACTTTCCCGTCTCTCTGCCTCGAATGCGATTACAAAAATTTACCGTGCTAGGTGTGCAAGATTGAAGTTGTTAATGAATCATGGAATTCCTCGAAGATATTATTGGTTGATTGAAGCAAAGGTCCGATTATCGGGTGAGTCCTCCAATTCTTTCATTTCACACATGCTTGGAACGGTAAAGCACTTTTGCAAAGAAACGTCGTGCAAAGCGATTGAAAATCTGTCACGAATGTGGCCAGATGGACTTGTAATGCAACATGTTGTTCTTTAGGAATGGTATCTATAAACCGTGAAGATAAAATACAATTCATTAAGGATGGCACGAGTAAGGGGTCTTTAGATAATCTTTTGTTGACCCTTGAGGCGCATCCTAGTGGAGATGTGCATCGTGCAATTCATGATTTATGGCCCCCATTTTCATAAAGAACATGATCGACTTAGTCTTGGGAATCGACTAAAAAAAGACCTTTGTTTGCCGTTTTTAAGAAAGCGGATGGGAAGCCTATCCCGACCCATAGAGGGCGTTTAAGCCGTTCTTGGACGTAAAACCAAGGGAAGATGTGAGCCACAATCACAACTACCGTACATACACATGCTTTTTCAAAATAAATAATTAAATAAAGAGAGAGAGAGAGAAAGAGTGTGTGAGACTCAAGTGGTCTACATATAGGGGTATGATTGCATCTTCAATTTCTCATCTATAAAATCTTCTCTTCCTTCCCCTCATTTCTACTCAACCCTTACATTGAGACGATATAGAAGTGTGTAGAAATGGCGGGTCCCTCAAGTTATCACATTAAAAATATTTGTGTTTTCGGTGGATCCAATCTCGGGAAGGAAATAGCATTTTTAGAAGCTGACAAATCATCTTGGTCGGGTCCTAGGCGAGAGAAAGATTCATTTAGTGTATGGGGGAGGTAGCCTTGGGTTAATGGGGGGTGTGTCAATAGCTGCATTTTTAGGAGGAAGTCAAGTTTTGGGGGTCGTCCCGAAGCTTTAGCAAAAGGGATTTCATTGGGAAAACAATTGGAGAGGAACTACGGGTCTCCACAATGTTTGATCGAATGAATACAATGTTTAACCATCTTGATGCCTTCATTGCCTTACTAGGTGGTGCAGGCACATTGGAAGAGATCTTTCATATTTCCTCTTGGGCCCAACTGCACATTCACCATAAACCTATAGGTTTGCTCAATGTTAATGGTTTTTATGATAATTTGTTGTCTTTCCTTGATCAAGGCGGGAACAGGGAATTTCTAACATCTTCGGCACGACAAATCATAATCTCTGCTCTACTGCTGAACAATTGATCAACAAACTACAATCTTTCATCCTTGTAATTGATCCCTCCATGAGTCGCATAAATTGGTCAACTACAAAGCCGTAAAAAGCTTAGATTGGATTTGAGCCTTCGTTTGTGAATCCTTGTGTCTTTTGGTTTTATTTCTAGCATAGTATTTTGTTCTATTATTTCTTATATTTGTTTAAGTGTGTTTCAGGTTTGTCAGTGTTCGTTGTTTCGGGTGATGTCTTCTATACTCTATCTTTCTACCTTAGGACATTGAGGACAATGTCTCGTTTTGGTTGGGGGGAGAGGGTAGTAGTATTAAAAAAAAAAAAAAAAAAACTAACCAACTAGCTTGTTTTTGTTTTAAAAACCATTTGGCAAAACCGTTATCACTAGGATGGCGGAGTAAGGGGAGTGACTCTTGAGGCGCATCTTAGTAAACATTTTCCAATGGTTATTTGCAATATTCATAACAAGGCCTATTAGAATACTTCTTGAAATATTCGGGTTTACAAACTCTCGCATTGTTATCACTTGATTCTCGCTCATATACTTATTTAACAAGTATTCTTAAACCTTTATTTTCACACACACACTTTAACATATGATTGTGGGTTGCACATTGGATTATTATATTATTTGTGTTCTTTTGTTAAAGGTAACAACTAAGGGATAGGGATAGTCTATAATTTGCAAAAAAAAAAAGGGAAAAAAAAACAAAAACCAAAAAAAAAACAAAAAAAACAAAAAACAAAAAAAAAACAAAAAAAATATAATGATAATAAAAACGTAGATAAGTTTGATTTCGTAGCCTCCCTAACCTAAGCAATTAAGCCCGAAGGGGTGTTTTAACACCTAATACCCTAAAGTCAAGCGACTTGGGAGCTATTGGCCCAAAGCTTGTTACATGGGTTAAGGAGAAAAGCTTAAGGGAATCAAACATTGCACTATCTACGTATCGTTTATCTGCAACCCAAGTTACTAAGCTCGTAGGGATGTCTCAACACCTAATGCCCTAAGATCAACTGATGCGGGAGTCATTAGCCGAAAGCTCGTTACATGGGTTAAAGATGCATTGTGTTTTAAGTTATATGTATATATATTAAAAAAAAAAAAAAGAAGAGAAAAAAAAAGAAAAAAAAAGAGATAATAATCCCAACCCAAGGAAGTTAACCTTAAACATTAGAACCAAATATTGTTTTCTTCCAATAAAAGCCCCATCATCTATGTTTTTGTACATTGAGCACATAACAAGGAAGGTTTATTAATATCTTGTTTAAGAGGTATTGAGCGTGATATATAAATTTAATGAGAGTTTGTTTATCTGGATAGATTAATGGAAGTTGAATGATGAATGCCTTGCTTTGTGAAAGTTGCAAATTGTTTTTCTATTTTAACGCTTTGATTACTAGGGACTAGTAATAAGCTGGTTGGGGGTGTGATTAGTACTTAAAAGTGTATTTTTATCAAGGTTTTATATCATCATTTTGCACTTGAAGTATCAATAACTCCTTAACTAAAGCATGTTTTATAATAACATATCTAATAATATAAGATACCTTTAATTTATGGTAAATGTTCATCTTAAATGCAGGCCTATCACATAAATGAAAGAATTGATTGATGAGTTGAAGTACCGAAATTGAAAGGACAAAGAGATGGCCAAACTTAGAAAAGAGATCTTGGTGCAGTCCAAACTGGAACACTGTTTGGTAATCGGGTCATATCTGGAGTTGTAGATCTCGGATTTAGGTCTACCTTATATGGATGGAAAGCTAAGACATAGGCCTACAACTTTCATGAGGAGTCCAAGATTTAAGAAGGCCGTTTTCAAGTCCAAATGGTAGCAACAACGAAGAAGTCCGAATCTGTCCTGCAGCCCGGACATCGTTCAGTGTTCAGCCCATATCTCGAGTTCTAGAAGTCCAAATGATCTCAAAGTTTTACCCTGGAAAGATGAGACAATTGCCTAGAACTTTCATGATTGAAGTTTGTTCAAATTATGACGTCATCAATGACGTTTTTAGCAGACAAGAAGATAAGAATTGTCATCAAGTCAAGATGTGGCCACCCATTCATCAATTAGTCAACAAATCAATAGTTCGAATTTTGGCCTATAAAAGGAGGCATTTGCCATGTATTTAGGCATCTTGGTGTTCAGATCAAGATCATGCTCTTGCTTTCTCTCTTTGTATTGCTTATGCTTTGCTTTCATTAATATCAAGTTTATGCCTTTCACTTCCTTTCCTTTACTTAGTTAACTTTTATCTTACTTATGTTCTTATCTTGTTTATTTATGTTTCTTTCTTTCATTATGTCTAGCTAAGTTAATTATGTCAAGGTGAAAAGGTTACACTAATGGTGTAAGGATAAGTATAATATAAACTCAACATGGACTTTAATGTTGGATACTAACATGCTTTATATTTGTTATCTTGTTCACTTTTAATACTTTGCTTGTTAAATGGTTAATCTAGATTTATGTTGTATAACACTTGGTACAACAAATACTTGGCACTTTCATAGCCCATACCTGTATGGTATAACCGACACACGAGCTATGAAAGGAACTTGATTTGTTGTTAACATAAGTTATAATCATGAATGCTGACAACATTTACAAGTATTAGCATTATTCGAATAAGATAACTAATGTAATCATGTTAACAATTTATAATCTCGATTGGAACCTCCTTTGTGTGTGGTTTCCAATTGAATAAAAAAGTTTATACTATACTTGTTTGAAATACCATTAGTGGATCCTCTAACCTTGACATTTGTTGTTATCATTGTTTAATCCTTACGTTAATCTTCCATCTCAAAGTTCACATCAACTTCTTCCTCTTCTTCTTCACTATTATTATTGTTGTTGTTATTGTTGTTGTTGTATTATTGTTATCTATAATTTATACAATTAACCTCCACGTTGGTTCCGGCCTTACCTCGAGGTTATTTATTACTCGACACTCCTGCACTTGGGAGAAGACATCAATCTTTTGGTCGTGTCACTAGTGAGTTGGTTGAACCATACCGAGGTTGCTCCGTCGATTGACTTAGAAGAAAATTTGAATTTTCGTGTTTTCAACGATAGTCTTGTTGATGTTGACGCAGAGGAGTTGAATGTTGTTACGAGATCTACTAGTGGAAAAAGAATGTTGTTGAAGAAGATGATAACGAAATTGAAGAGTGCGATGAAGCCGATTATAACAATTCAATAGAGGGCGAAGATGAAAATTCCGATTAACTAAACATGTTATAAAGCCTTATTTTTATAATGTAATAATTTGAAACATGAAATATTTATTCTTCTTTAAGGAATTGGCCTCATTATTGTGTTGTGTGTCTTTGTAAGATTTCAATTTAAGATTTTTTTGAGAGGGTTACATAAAAAAAATAAGAAAAATTTACCACATTCACCGACGGATATCCCCGACGGAATATAAACCGTCGGTATTTCACGAGAGAGTTGCAAAATAAATTACGGGATTTTGCCACATTCACCGACGGATTTCAGACGGATTTTCCGACGATATTACTGACGGAATCACCGACGGATGGTCGCACGCATGTCTGACACGTGTCCGTGTTACAATTACCGACGGAATTACCGACATCAAATACCGACGGCATTACCGACGGACCACGCATGTCCGACGTGTCCGTCTACACAATTTCCGACGGAATTCCGACGTCAATGCCGACGGCATTACCAACGGACCACGCATGTCTGACACGTGTCCGTCTGCACTATTGCCGACGGCAATTCCGACGGCAATTCCGACGGATCGAAATTGGTTTATCTTAATTTAGTTTATTATTGTGTGTATTGATATAATTGTTATTGTTGAATTTATGTTAAAAATGTTATATTAATCCGTATAATTGTTATTGTTGATTTATTTTAAAAATGTTAATTTATATATATAGAATTGCTTTTAATTACTTTAATCTAATGTTTGTAACTCTAAGTACCAATTTAACAATGAATGTTCATAGTTGTAATTCTATATGATGTTATTGAGAAAAATGTTGTGTTGATGATGATGAGTTGGGTTGAGATCCGGGATGATTGGATCGGGATGTGAAATAAAATTGGAAGTGTAATATGATTTTGTCGACAACTTGGGACCCCGGTCACGGGGGAGACTACGTCGAATTTTTTTTAAATAATCGAAGTTAATTATGTAATTATTCGTATACATTTGTGTAGATGCGTAGAATGAAATCTACAAAGACGTCGTCGGAAGACGGTTGCGGCTAGTTCTTCTAGCAAAATGAGGAGGATGTATCCTTAGGTGCTTTGATCACGGCGAGGAATCTACGCCAACTTGTGATGTTGCCTCTTCTAGCGCGGTTTCACGGCACGAGAGCGGTGTGTGCCTTCACAGCGGTCAATTCACCCGCAAGTACCGGGCACAATGGAAGGATGACCTCTCAATGTAAGTTTGTTTAGGTTTTAGTTTTTTTTTTATATACTTATAACATAATTTATGAACAACTAATTAATATTAATTACTACTTTTATTTAATTTCAGGTTCACAAACATTGAGGCCTGCAAGGACTATAACATTGGCGTTTAAATCGTCGATGGAGATTCCATTGTTTCAATGGAGCCAGGTTTCCAAACATCCCGAGTGGAAACCTAATATCGATGCATGGTTTAAGCGATTTCGGGTCGGTGTTAATTTTTAATTTCCAGCTTGAATTTAATAAATGATTTTTATAATTTTATATCTTGTACTATTTTTATTTTATATGAATTATTTATATACACGAACAAATTTGAGTGGGATAGGGCGGACAACAATGTTGTGAGGAGGGTGTGGGAGAATCACGCGGCAACTAGGTAACATCAAAAATAATATTTATTTTTGTTTTATAATTTTATTTTTTAAATTCTAATTTGTTACTATGGAAGTAGGTTGCGTGATTTTTGGTATAACACCCAAAAAAATCAAAAAGACATGCGAGGGATATCGGTCTTGAAGGATGGAATGAGGTGGCGGTTTGCGGGAATTCAAACCGCCATTCATCTCGGGGAAATATGGACGGCATATATTGAGCACGTGACCTCGGAAGCGGTTCTCACGGCGCTCACGCTGCGCCCGACAACCGGAACCGGCAAATTTATGGTTCGGTGACCACGCACATTGGCGGATCCGTCCCATTCGGCGCACATGCAAAGCGGAAGGTAAGATTAATTTTAATGAAATATATCGTTAATTAATTTGTCGTTCCTTATAATATATTTAACTTTCAATCTATTTTTTCCTTACAGTGCCGTCTCTTGGACGTGAACCGAGTCCAATGGAGCTTGTTTCTAGAGACGCATGTGCGGAGTCAAGACCGCCAAAAGGGGGTGCGGCAGTTCGTGGACAACCGTGCTCAGCACTTCGTGGTATGTTCGTCCATTCATTTTATTTTGTAAGTTATTATTTTCTTGAATTGCATCTTGAATTGCATTTGATGATTTTTTTACCGATGGAATTTTCGGGAGACCTATAATAGCCGGTTGAGGGAGAGATATGGGGACAATCCGTCGACCCATCCAGATTTCGATCCAGATTTGTGGATGGAGGCGGGATCGTCCGGTGGACCCGATAAAAATAGGGTCTACGGACTCTCCAACACTACGGTCGACAACTTGCGTTCGACTCGTAGTATCTCAACAGTTGGAAGCTCTCCATCGATCGAACACCCGGTCGAGGAGTTCATTGCGTTGAAACAACAATATCAACAACTCTCGACGAATTATGATGAGCTCCATCAAATAGTCATGGAGATGAGATCAAAGATGGGTGACGATACTTGTGCCGCTTCCTTTTGGCCGTATGGTCCCGGAACAACCAGCCTCCTCCTCCTCCTCCGCCTCCTCCTCCGGCTCCGCCGCTATTCTAGTTTAATTTTGTTTTTTAAACACATTAAATTTGTAATGAATATTATTTAACATTACTTTTACATTTTTAATGTTTAATGCATTTCTATTTGTTTATTAAGGTTTTTTACAATTAAATTTTTTTTTTATATATATTTTAAATACTTACCGACGGATATACCGACGGATACTATCCGTCGGTATTCAACAGAGAGTTGCCGAATAATTACCATCCATGCCATTTTTACCGACGGCATCACCGACGGATATTATCCGTCGGTGACTAATGCCGACGGCATTACCGACGGATAATATCCGTCGGTATTTCACAAAGAGTTGCAACAAAATTACCAGCCATGCCATAATTACCGATGGATTTTCCGTCGGTAATGCCCGTCGGTAATTACCCTTGAAATTACCGACGGATTTATTCCGTCGGTAATGTTCCCGCTGGAAATTTTTTTTTTGCGCGCGCGTGTATCCGTCTGAGAACCGTCGGTGTTTCCGTTGGTAGCCGGTTTTTTTTATTTGCGATGGAATTAGCGACGGAATTGGGATTTACCGACGATCGCTTTTACCGACGGACGTGTTCCGTCGGTGAAGCCGCTCGGTATTATTGTTACCGACGGATTTCATTTTATTGCCGACGGAATGAGTCCGTCGGTAAAACTGATAATGTTGTAGTGAGTGTGTTTAGCAGTGCAAAAGGATGGCTAACGTTTCACGGCTAAAGGTTTGCAAAATATCATTGGGAGACTATGTGATATGATGGTGTGAAATTAAAGGTTGAGCATCGGTCACGGGGAAGGCAATGGCAGTGTTCCCTCTCTCCAGGTTTTTAATTACAATGGCGTTTTTTATAAAATAGTTATTGATCTTAGATTTTTCAATGTCATTCTCAATTGACTTTTATATTTCAAATTTGTTTTAATTTAACTCTTAATCTCACCAATTAGGCCGCGATTCTGAAGATTAATTAATGTTGAAGTTAGATGAATTAGTTATTTTAAAAAAGATTAGTGTTTTAAGAATTCATTCTTTAGTCATTAATGACATTATTACATTTTTTAGCCATTCAGGAAGTGGCTGCACAAATCCCACACAAAAACCAAATACAATGGCAATTTCACTTTTTAAATTTTCATTAACCAGTTTTTTTTTTTTTTTAGAGAGTGATTGTGGTTGTTTTTTAAAATACTTTTCACTTAGAAAAATATGTCAATAATATTTTTTTATTTTTTAAAATTAGTATATCAAAAAAATTTAAAAACATAAAAAATATATTAATTTAAAATAAAAAAATATTTAAACATTTTTAAAAACACTTTTCAGAATTATAACATGACATAACAAGTACTCGAGCGCTCATGATGATTTGATTTCCTTTTTAACTTCTGTAGTCAGTCAAAAGGGCTAATAAAATTATTGTGCCGTGACAAAATTCATTGCTTCGAGATCTACAAAACGCACGTCTCACATAAGAGAGTGTAATTAAACGTTATGCATGTGCCTCTGGCCATCAATCCCTCCCCATCTACCCTTATAAATTGATATTTGTTGACAGAATCTCTTTCAGGAAAGCAGATTAGGGAGAAATTCAATGAATTAAGGCCTGTGTATAGCTGCTAGCTAGCTAGCTAGCTACTCTCTATTCAAGCAAAATATTCTTCTTTGAAAATCCTTCTTATAAATATACTTGCCAGTGAAATGAGAAACTCAATGAAAGCTACTTGTTAAGAAAATTACCCTTGAAATATGACCAAACTTTATTTTTGTTTTTCAACAAACAAATTAAAGATGCTTGCGTCTGCTCATGAATATAATGCGTACACATTTATCTTGCTCTTCTAAATATACACTAGTTTATATCCGACTCCTTGTCTTGATCATATTTAAAATTAAATTGGTGTGAGAGTTATCTTAATATGTTTTTAACCGGTCCAAAAGTTATTTATAATATCAAGGTTTTTTTTTATTTTTTTTATTTCATTAACCTTTCTATTCGTAATTAAAATTTTTCATGATGCTAAAATGTCTACCCATTCTTTTTTTACATTAAAAATTAATTTTTAACCCTCCAAACAGCGTAATGCAAGTAAGTGGGTTATTTATATAACTTAAAAATTTGAAAGAAACTTGGGCGGACATGATTGTAGTGTCTAATCTTACAAATATTACTAGCTTGTCTAATCTTAGATACATTCCTTGTGGTACGCTGCTGCAGGATGAAACGTTTTTTTCTCAACACCAAAAACAAAATGCAGACGTTATTAATATATTTTTTTTATCATCAAGATAAATTTTTGACGTGAAACTAAAAAGTTATATGTTCATTTAATAAAAAGTATAATAAATTTGTTAATTTCAATTAAAGATTAAGTGGGAGAGCTAAGATAAAAATGTTAATTATTAAAAAAAAAGGCTAAATATTTATTTTAGTTTGAAATTGGATCTCAAATATTTTATAAAATTGTGTCTTTCTCTTATATTTTATTTTCATTGTTTTCTAATATTTTTTTATTTCATATTGTCTCATATATTTATTATTTCAAATAACATTTCATGGTTTATCGGTGATGAATTTTATAAAACCAAATTATAATTGTTAAATTAAAAAAAATTAAATAAAAAGGAAGATGGGAATAAAAAAATGATTTGAGGTGGTGAATAAAGTTTGAATAGGACCCAGTTAAAAAAAAACATAAAAAACATGTGTTGGTTGACTTACTAGTATGAATACTATTTCCACGTAAGTTTTTTTTAATTTATAGTGAAATAAGTTATATTTGCCACCAACTTTTCTCTTTTCAAATATTGAATGAGACGTTGGCCAATGGCCGGCATGATTAAAGAGTACAGTACTGTCTGATCTTGCATATGACAGTACTGTCTGATTTGCGAATTATAAACGCTGCACAACAACACAGATAATTATGAAACGTGGGCGGCAATGATTACAGTTTCTAATCTTATACAGTTTTTAAGGAACATTCTCTCTCCTTTCTTAATCCTAAAAACTAAAACATTAATAAAATATAGTTTTAAATAAAAAATTAAAATATCAAAATAAACAGATCAAAATAAAAAGAAAAACGCTAAAATGGATTTTTTTTTGTCAAAATATAAATTTAATATCAAAATATTTTTTGATATTACAATAACTTTATAATAAGTTAATTGAAACAAATTATCAATATAAAATCAAAATAAACTACTATTTAAATATAAAATTTAAAAAAATTACATCTTATTATAAATTAATTTAAATATAAAATTAAAAAAAAAATACATCTTATTATAAATTACAGTAGTGTGTGTGTCCAAATTATAACTTATGATAACCTTTATGATAAATTAATATAATTAGAACTTGTTATATATAGCAATTCACATGCATCTCATGTTAAATTGTTGACTTACATACCGTGGATAACTCCTAATTAATTATTATCAATCTAACATAAAATTATTTTTTTAAAAAAAATTTAACCATAAAATTAATAAAAAAAACTCATAAAATTTATAAAAAAAATAAGTGATATTCATTAAATTATCTATTAATTCTTCAATTCTAACACATTTAAATTACAAAATCAAATTAAGTTTGTTTCATCACCTAATAGATTAAAACTATTATTTCAAAATCTCAAACAAACTTTAAATTACAAATTATTTATTAATACAATAAAATTATCATTAAAAAACAACCAGACATGCACTTACATGTACAACCAAATTACAAAACTACAAACAAACTTTAATCAATTAATTTTAAGCATAAATGGGTTAAGATATAAAAGAATGAGTTTGCTTATTTTATGAAGCGAAGCTTGACAAGAAATAAAATCAAGGAAGAAAAGATGATGCTATTGGACAAAGGTTGGTAGGCGCCATTGGGTTGGGTGATTGAATTTGTGAGGTGCTACCAAAATTGATGAAATGAGATACAAAGGGTTATAGTGATTTTAATTGAATGAAGAAGAAATGGGAGGAAGAGAAGATTGTCTAGTTTTAATTTATTTAAAAATCATTGATAGAGTATTTTATGCAACTTTTATCGACAAATTCCATCTGTAATTTGACACGTTAAAAATCCTAATAAAATTGCCTAAGAATTTTTTTTATACTATTGTTGTTTTTATTAGAAATATTAAGATCGGAAGTTTTCTATCTCAATTTTTATCAGTAAACAGTGACGTGATAATTTACATTAGAGTTTTCATTTCTCTTTTCCAATTTTGTAGTAGTGTAATGGATTGCAATTACAACGTCATCACGATCCTACCAAATACAAAATTTAATCAACATATAGATATTAAAGCAAAGGGTTTCACAAAAAAAAAAAAAAAAAAAAGCAAAGGGACGTCATCTATATTAGGAGTTAACTTCATTTAGTGACAAGTTTTAGCTTATTACTGATTTAAGATATTGATAACGAGAATACTCGATCATTTAGACGTTAGGCCAAAAACTCAATCATAACATGCATAAAAACTAGTAATACAAATTATCAATCCTTCGATGTTATTATTGTTTAATTCAATCGTCAGAATTACTAAAAACAGTTCATCCAAAACTGAATGGCTTGAGTGTCATTGCCCAAGTAATAGAACATAAAAATATGAACAAAGATACCACACCAAGAAATGCTTCCATAAATTGTCAACTTCGTGTCTTGTCGAAAAAGTTGGCTACGATCCTTGTTTGGAATTTTTCACGTTTTCATGTGTTGATGTTCCTCAAGCTGTAATCTAGATCATTATGGTTGAATTGTCAACATCTTCTAGATTAATAGGGCACAAAATTTTCATAAACAAGCACCCTTCAGAACTATATAAATAAGGGAGTCTCTTGCATCTTTCTATATGCACAAAACATTATCAGAATCATGAACTCTCTAAGCTCTTCAAAGTTCCCATTCCCATTCCTGTTTCTCTTTCTGTTTTCATTCTCATGGGTAGCTTCAGCTGATCGTCAGGAGGATTTTCTTCAATGCCTTCATTCTCAAAACTCAAACTCCATTTCTATGGTCATTTTCACCCCAATCAACTCCTCATATTCATCTGTCTTGCAGTTTTCTTTGCGAAACGGCAGGTTCAACACAGGTGCCACCCCGAAACCACTTGTTATTGTCAAACCTTTAAATGTAGCCCACATTCAAGCTGCCATTGCTTGTTCCCATAAACATGGCCTGCAAATTAGAGTTCGAAGTGGTGGCCATGACTATGAGGGCCTCTCTTATGTTACAGTTGTACCCTTTGTGGTTATTGATCTGATCAATATGCGAACAGTTACAGTAGATGTAGGAAACAAAATTGCATGGGTTCAAGCTGGTGCTACACTAGGAGAAGTTTACTACAGAATCGCTGAGAAAAGTAGAACTCTTGCCTTCCCAGGAGGTGTATGCCCAACTGTGGGATCTGGTGGGCACATTAGTGGAGGAGGACATGGGATGATGATGCGTAAATTTGGCCTTGCTGCAGACCACATAATTGATGCCAAACTAATCGATGCTAAAGGTAGAATCCTTGACCGAGCATCGATGGGAGAAGATCTGTTTTGGGCCATTCGAGGAGCTGGGGGCAACACCTTTGGAGTTGTTGTTGCATGGAAACTAGAATTGGTCACAGTTCCACCAACTGTGACAGTGTTCAATGTATCTAGAACTTTGGAACAAAATGCAACAAAACTCGTTCATCAGTGGCAGTCGGCAATAGGAAAGTTTGACGAAGATCTATTTTCCAGAATTTTCCTTTCGAGAGTTAACACTTCTCAGGAAGGAAAGACAACAATACTCGCTGTATACACTTCCTTGTTTCTTGGCGGAGTCGATAGACTCCTATCAATGATGCAACAGAGCTTTCCCCAGCTCGGTTTGGTTAAAGAAGACTGCATCGAGATGAGTTGGATCGAGTCTACTGTCTACTTCGCGCAATTTCCACGCAATACATCCTTGGATGTTTTGCTTGATAGGAGTCCAGGATCCACAGGATCTTTCAAGGCAAAAACAGACTATGTGAAAGAGCCTATACCTGAAATCGCTTTGGAAGGAATATGGGAAAGGCTTAACCAACTGGATGCCCAAGTAGCTGAATTGCAATTCACAGCCTATGGGGGCAAAATGGATGAAATTTCCGAGACCAGCACTCCATTTCCACATAGAGCTGGGAATCTATTCCAAATTCATTATGCAGTCTTTTGGGGCGATCAAGACAGTGAGAGATCTCAAATATATACAAGCTGGATCAGAAAACTTTACAGCTATATGACTCCTTATGTTACGAAAAATCCACGACAAGCATATATCAATTACAGAGATCTTGACCTGGGAATGAACAGCCTAGGCAACACAAGTTACAAACAAGCAAGAATTTGGGGTACCAAATATTTCAAGAACAACTTTGACCGGTTGGTGCATGTGAAGACCAAAGTTGATCCGGCTAATTTCTTTAGAAATGAACAAAGCATCCCTCCTCTCACACCTTGGTGATAGTATATCAGAAATATTATATATATTGATGGACAAATAAAAATTGAAAGATAATAAAAGATATTGGTAACGATGCTTTGGTATGTTTACCATAATTTCTTTAGAAATGAACAAAGCATCCCTCTTCTTTATCTCAGATTAGACATGAATAGAATTTCACCTTGTATTGAGTTACGTCGTTAGTAATTAATAAATAAAGGCTTGCTCTTTACTATCTAGAGCTTGAGATTTAAATCTTCTCGAGTCCTTTACTATCCATTATAATTCTGTTAGTTTTTAAGCTGACACGACATGTTACTCTCCATACATAATACATGTCAATCTTCTTGAGTCCTTTACTATCTATTATATAAGAACACTTGACTAGTTAGACAGTTTCTTTCTTTAGTTTCTTAATATCTCCCCTATGTGGTAATTATCTCATAAATATGCGAAAGTTTCTGTTGATGAAGCAAATACAACTTCATGGGTTCAATCTGATGCTACTCAAGGCGAAGTTCACAACAGAATTGGCATGAAAAAGTATAACTCTTGACTTCTCAGAAGGTGTTTTCCCTACCGTGGGTGTTGGTGGCCACTTTAGTGGAGCAAGACATGGCACGATGCTGCGCAAATATGACCTCGCTGTATACCGTATAATTTTTTTTATATATAATTATCGAGAGAGTATATTGAAAAGGTTATAAAATAAATAGTCAAAACAAAATAAAAGACATGACAAAAAGAAAGAAAAAATAAGGAACAGACTTAAAAAATTAATTAATTAATTAATCTATTACAACAAAAACAAAGAGATTACCTAAAATTTCTTATTACACCATAATTTGATGTCATCAAAAGATCTTAAGAGGTCATTTCCTGTATAAATGAAGTTTGAATCCAGAGTATGCAACCAAATAGCAACTCGATGAAGGATGGTGGATAAACAATCAAACAAGCTTATAGTTCCCTCCTCAAAAATAATTTTGTTCCTCAACAACCAAATACCCCAAGTAGTACGCTGGAGATTAGTCTCCAAGCTAAACTTTGGAATTTTCTTTGCACCATTCGGGGCCACTGTAGAAGCAGCAAGTCTAGTGTGCTCGGTAAACAACATTGGATACCTCACAAATCCAAAACTTTCATCCAAACACTCCTAGAAAAGTTATAGTGTATAAAAAAGTGTTCTGAAGTTTCCAAATCTGAGCTGCAAAAGACACGACACGAAGCTTGTGTGGTAGACAAAACATTCTGGTGATGGAGAAAAGCTCTTGTACTAACTTTGTCCTGGACTGCCAACCGGAGAAACACCCGAACTTTCGGAGGGCCCTTTTAATCCAAACATTGGCTTCAAAAACTCTATCATTACATGTCTATATGATTTTGTCATCTTTTCCTTGCCGAATTATCATGGCTCTATTAGAGAATAATATAAATCATATTCTGAGACCTCACCTAATAGCTTAAGCTATTAGGTGAAGTTCTAGGATATACCATCTCAACCCAATAACTTAAGTTATTAGGTGAGGTCCTAGGATATGATTTATATTATTCTCTAACACACCCCCTCAAGTAAAAGCCCTTTGGGCTTGAAACTTGCACAGGCCCACTTTACCTTGTGCTTAATTTTTATCAAATAAATGGGGATGGTGAGATTCGAACTCGTGACCACTTGGTCATCAAGACTCTGATACTATGTCAAAGAACCATCTCAACCCAATAGCTTAAGCTGTTAGGTGAGGTTCCATGATATGATTTATATTATTCTCTAACACACCCCATCAAGTGAAAGCCCTTTGGACTTGAAACTTGCACAGACCCACATTACCTTGTGCTTAATTTTTATTAAATAAATGGGGATGGTGAGATTCGAACTCGTAACCGCTTGGTCATCAAGGCTCTAATACCATCTCAACTAAATAGCTTAAGCTGTTGGGTGAGGTCCCAGGATATGATTTATATTATTCTCTAACACACCCCCTCAAGTGAAAGCCCTTTGGGCTTGAAACTTACACAAGCTCACATTACCTTGTGCTTAATTTTTATCAAATAAATGGGGATAGTGAGATTCGAACTTGAGACCACTTGGTCATCAAGGCTCTGATACCATGTTAAAGAACCATCTCAACCCAATAGCTTAAGCTGTTAGGTGAGGTCCCAGGATATGATTTATATTATTCTCTAACAGGCTCCAAAGAATGAGAGCAATTGATGATATTGTTGCTCTTCATAAGATAACAGTTCCTGCGCCAAACCAAATTCCATCACCAATGATCGTTCACCCATTAACCCATCTCATGAACCAACCCAATCTCGATTAGTTGAAACTTTGTAAAGCCTTGGGAAAATGCTACGCAAAGCATTTGATCCTATCCACACGTCAGACTAAAAGAGAATGGAGGACCCATCACTAATCATGAATTTAATGTTTTGACGCAATACTAAGCCGATAACACCGTTTGGATCCAAGATTGACAAAATATCTTCCCAAAATGGGGAAATATGACCATGCAATTTTGGGATTCCATTCTAGAAAGTTAGGGAGTAAAAATGGGTTGCTACCTGTTTCCATAAGGCACGGCATGGTGAGCTCAGCCTCCATATCCATTTGAAAAGGATGCATATATTTTTAAACATTAAAGAACCCAACCCAAGCCCTCCTTCTATTCTAACTTTCACCACAATACGCCACTGCACCTTGCAATTTTTCTTCTGCTTCGCCACCTCAGACCATAAGAATCTTCGTTGAATAGAGGTCAGGATATTATAGACACCCTTCAAAGATAAGAAAAGAAGACATATAATAGATTGGCAACGAACTTAAGACACTTTTGATTAGGCAAATACGTCCTGCCATACTATGTATACGACCTCTCCACATGCTCAACTTTCTTCCGAAATTCTCAATAATAGGCTTCCATGTACACAACCTTTTAGGATTGGATCCCAAAGGCATGCCAAGATAAAATTAAGGCAAGGAATCAAATCTGCAAAAGATTGAAGATGCCATACTAGCACAAGTATCTTCCCCAACATTTATGCCAATGAAAGAGCTTTTGTGGAAGTTAATGTGCAAACCTGAACAAATAGTGAACCATATCATAATCCTTTTAACTGTTTTGACCATGTTTAGCGGGCATGAAGATCAAAGTGTCGTCTACATATTGCAGATGACTGAGGCAAAAGTTGTCTCCAAAAGGGATGCCTTTAAAAAGATCAGTTGTAACTGCTCTCTGAAACAAAACAGATAACCCCTCTACTGCAATTAGAAAAAGAAACGGAGAAAGGGGATCACCTTGGCGAATCCCACGACCCATCAAGAATTCCTTAGAAGGAGATCCATTAATCAGCACTGATAATTTTATGGTGGAGATGCAAGTGTTGATCAAATTTATCCATTTTTCACCAAAACCCATATGCCGCATAACCTGCTCTAAATAATCCCACTGCATATTGTCAAAAGCTTTGTGAAAATCCACCTTAAAGATAAGGCTCGACACCCCGCATCCTGCTCAAGGAATGAACCGCTTCGTTGGCAACCAAAAACCTATCAATTATTTGCCTCCCCGCCAAGAAAGCTGTTTGATTCTCACCGATGAGGTCATGTATAATCTCTTTCGACGGCTAGATAGAGAATCAAACTAATAGGCCTAAACTCTTTGAAGCCAACCTGGGAAGCTGTCTTCGGAATTAGATGGAACTAAGCATGATTGACTCCTTTTAGAAGCCTACCGTTTTGAAAAAAATTCTTGGCCAGATCTAATAAATCATCTCGCAATGAAATCCCAAGCAAGCCTATAGAATTTGAAATTGAAACCATCCGGACCAGGACTCTTGCTCTCATCACGGTCCCAAACACTTTGCTTTAATTCTTCCAAAGTGATATCTCGCTCAAAACTAGCTGAAGAAGAAGCTGTGAGTGTTTTAAAACCAACAGACCCTAAACCAATTCGGAATCTATCAGGGCTTCTAAATAAGTTGCAGAAGAAGCTAACCGCAGCATCTTTTATGACCGGTAAACCTTCAACATCGTGAACCATTATAAACCACTTTCAGCATAAGATTTTTAGCCCTTCTAAAGTTAGCAACTAGATGGAAGAAACATGTGTTACGATCACCTAGGCGACACCAAACTTGGCGAGACTTTTGTTGCCACATGCTTTCTATACTCAAGTTACATTGCCACTGCTTTTTGATCAATGAATCAAGCGAGTTCTGCTCTGCAGTAGTTAATTGTCCAAGCTCGATTTCCGTTCTATAACTGAAATATTGCTTTGAATCGTTGCCAAAGCAGTCTCCTGATTCCCAAACCCAACCCTATTCCACTATCTCAGCCAAGTTGCCATAAAGCTGAGCTTCTTAATAAGCAAACTGACCTAAAAATTCATTGCAAGCTTCATCCCATATACTTTTTACGATGTCTTTGAAATTCAAATGATGAAGCCAATAGTCCATGAATTTGAAAGGGATCCAACCTTTTTCTATAGGTAAAGGCCCAAGGATTAAAGGGCAATGATCGGAGAACCCTCTTGAAAGCCCCTGAGAGACGAAAGGGGAATTACAAATGACAACAAGGATTAGAAAAAATGCGTACATGGTTACTTACGGATCCCCCACGAAACCAGTGTAAAAACTCTCGACGTGTTGTCCTCGATTACGTTACATTCATCAATAAAAAGTCTAAAAGTCGTTGAATCAACCCCGTTAATGAAGGTGCTTTGTCTGTCACTTCACAACATAGTTTCATTAAAGTCACCTGCTAAAAACCAAGGACACTCAAAAGCGGCTTTCAGCATATGAAGGTCCTTCCAAAGAAGAAGCTTGTCAGCTTGATTACAAGGGGCATAAACACAAACCACCGCCCCTGAAAAGCCAGTCAAGACATTCGCCCAAATAACCCGATCCAACCATGACCATACTCCACCGATGATACCACAAACTTAGAGTTATCCCGCATAGCCGAATACCCCCTTTAGTACCTTCAGCCTCATTGCCAAACCAAGAAACATTGCTGACATTCCATAACCGAAAAACCAATCTATCTAAGTAACTCTGTAACTTGGTTTCAAACAAAAAACAAACCTCTATATCAAAATCCCTGATTAACTTTGAAACCATCCTCTTCTTTCTAGCTAACCCCAAACCACAAGAATTCCATGAAAGAATCTGCATAAAAAAAGAGATTTAAAATCCTTACCGAACAAGGAGGAACAACTGCTCATTGGGACGCTTCCCAATCAGCCTTCTCTTTATGCCTTTGCTGTTTTATATAGGATGTGAAGTCATCTAAGTTGTGAGGTTTTTCTATCTGCAACGCCTCCTCTATTTCCAGCATTAAACAAACCTCATCATCCTATAAAGGTTTATTGTTTTCGTCATGTGCTAGCAAGTTCCTCCTGTTACACATCTGAATTGTTGAGTCCTCAGTATCCATCTCACTCTTGTTAACCGTTTCATTAAAACTCCTGTAAGCCATAATCAGTTTTGGATGTTGTAACTTTGTTCTTTTTTTGGCAAATAGAACAGTGACACTCTCTTTTGTGTTTGCTTCAGGGTGTAAAAATAACACGATGATTCATGTGCTTGAGGTTCTATAATTACTAAGGCTTGAGGATCATATGTTGATTGAAGGGCCAAGTCGTAGTTTAATCTAAATGGAATAGAAAGGACGTCGAGATGAGAATGAAGATTTTGACAATAAACTGGACTTTCAATCCGGGCCAACACAAAGGAGTCAAGGCCAAGGCAATTGCAGAGCTTCTAACATCTTCTCTCAAAATAGGAGTGCCTCGTCCCATATATAGGGTAAGAGCATTGGGAACGGTAATGCATTTTATATAGCTTCTGTCAGAATTATAAAGGGTATATGTTGTAATTTCTGGAAATCTCTCTGAAGATAAAGCGGCATGTTGATCTTGCACCACATCAAGATGAAGAGCATTAAATATGACAAGAGAGTTATCATGAAAAGGTGATAGCTTGTCTCCATCCTTTGCCAGATCTGATTTTTCCAACCCGTTACGGCCGCCCCCAAGAGTCCTTGTGACTAACTGAGACACACCTGCTCTGTCCTCATCTGTGTCTACGTCATCGGCCACATCAACCAAGTCTTCCTCGTCATCCCCATCCCCTTGCTCTAGAGATGTCTGAAAGTCATCCATGGTGTATGAAATAGAGCCAGCAATTGGGTAGTGTAAATGGTTAATCTCCTCTATCTTAACCTGATATGTTTGATTATTGAGTTGCAAAATAATCACCTTATTCACCCTACCCGGTTGTGTATCAATAAGGATCCGTAATCGTGATAGTTCAAAATGCTTGAGAGTAGTTTTATCATAACCTATCATCTGGCTAATTCTTTCTAAAATCTTTGGGAGGCATATGCAATTCCACCCTATAATAGGTAGATTTGTTATTGTTATCCAGGCCATCGATTCAAAGTTGTGTCGGTCTCACCCAATGGCGTACTTCCTCAAAAAACACATCCCAACATTCATTATTCTTCCACCATGATTCCATTAACTTGTCTCGGTATAAAAAATTATGAGGACTCGAGATGCCCATCAGACAAAATCTATATCATTTTAGAGCAGTCCAAAACGTATAGAAGAGTAATTGGATCCTTTTTTTATTCTTCCAAAAAGACATCTCTTTAGCCGAGCATAATCCTCTTCTTCAATATCAAGGGAGAGTTTTTCAAAGTAATCCTGCGGTCCCGGAAGACACGGTGCGAGATGTGTTTGTTTTGCTTTTCCTTCACTGAGCACCTCTTTGTAACTTCTTACATCCCTTTTACTAATAGACTCTCTTATAGTTGTTTTGGGTTTTAATGTGGCTAGAGCTTTGTTCTCTCTTGGAATCTTTTTCGTGTGTTTAGCGAAATTAGCCTTTAGTCTGTGACATTCAAACCAAATGTCATTCACACTCTCTAGCAAAACTTTATCAGAAAAGTTTGATGCTATTGTTACAAAACCGAAAAGACTCCCTAATTTGTTGACACGCCTGGACACATAGAGTTTGAGTACAAAGTCTAACTTGTTAAAAGAAGCCTTTAGGCGATGATAATCAACCCATATTGGGAACCCTTCAAAGTAAATTTGTGGCACTGAAAAGTTAAAGGGGTGGTTATTCTGGGTTTTTGGGCTAGGAACATTGTGTTTTTGTGTAGGATGTGGTTGTTGTTTTGGGTCAAGGTGGCTGCAGACCACATAATTGATGCACAATTAATGGATGTTCAAGGTTGAATCCTTGACCGAGCATCAATGGGAGAAAATCTATTTTCGACCATTTGAACTGTGAAGGAAACACCTTTGGAGTTGTTGTTGTTTGGAAGATAGAATTGGTCCCAATTCAACCTACTGTGACATTCTTCAATGTCACTGGAACTTTGGAAAAAAAGGTATCAAAACTCGTTCATCGGTGGAAATATGTTGCAGACAAGTTTCATGAAGATATATTCTCCAGAATTTTCATTAGAAGAGTCGGCTCGATAGGGAAGGAATGAGTACCACAATACTAGTTGTATCTTCAGTCTTCCTGAGCTTGTTTTAGTAAAAGAAGATTGCATGGAGATGAGTTGGATCGAGTCTACTCTCTTCTTCGGTAAATTTCAAGTATAGTAAAAGCATAGTTGTCCTTGGAAATGCTAGATTCCAAAATTTCCAAGATTCATTACCGGTTTCATTGAATCCAACTTATGTAGTGGCCCTGTTTCTTTTGATTGTTATCCAAACCTAACTATATATCTCAAAGACAAAAACATCCTTCAAAGTATAATCTTACGAATAAAAACTCATAATTACAATATGCTTGAAGGATCAATTCATGTAACCTTAATCTTTAAGATCCATTATAAAGCCATGTTTTCCGCTTTTGCCAGAAACATAAATTTCAATCATAGAAAGGTGAAACCTTACTTCTCCAAACAGATCTTTCAATATCAAATACAGTAGTACCCAAATCTATCCAATGGAAAGATGTTACTCTACCAAAAGACTAGATCCTTAAAGATACCACCCAACCTAAACCTTTACAACCACCACAAACAAATATCCAACTCAAACAAATAACTCAGTAGAGTGATGGAAAAGTTAAATTGTCCTTCCACAAATTCAACAAGTTCTAGATTCTCAAATGAATCTTCTACATCTAAAATAAATGTTGGAAGAATTTCTGAAATTCCCCTAGTTATAAATACATTCTACCACATAAACTCATCTAGAAAATCAACCTCTGATATTCCTAGCACCAGTTTCCAAAATGTTGATTATACCACAAATGTACCAAAACCACTATATACAAATATTGACCAACTTTCTCGACTAACTTTTCCAACATTCTCATTCGTATCTGAAAACATCCAAAATGAACTGAATGTTCTTGAAACAAATTTTATTGTTAACAAAAAATATTTCATTGATGATTTTTATAGTAATCATAACTCTGAAAAGAGATCTTGGTTCTTCAAAACCTTTTTCACACCTGACATCGCGGCGACCTTAAAAATTTCTATTGTGAAAGAACAAATATTTTTCATCTTATTTTTAGAGGGGAAAGGTCTTGTTTAAGGAGTTGTCACCTGGTATTATGGTCACTAGGAACCTTAACTGGTCAATAGAGATTCTATGGTACAAGATTGTTTATGCAAGAGGAAAGATATTGTCACCCTTTAAGCGTCCTACCTGAAGTAGGCTACATTGTTGGTTTTTATCTTAAGTTGCTAAGGATTTGTTGTGTTATGCTTTTGATGGTCTACTTGCAATATTCCTGACTCTGACGCTAGTAAATATTCAACTACAAATACTTCCAGCTCTGGCATTAATAAATATTACGTGAAGAAAGGTATGTTATTCCTGATTTTGACGTCAATGAATATTGGGGTTGATATTTTTTACTCTAGCATCAATAAATATCAAAGTTGATATTTCTGACTTTGACGTCGGTTAATACCAGGGTTGATACTCGTCGTGAATCCATTTACCGTGAACACGTATGGATTGAGCTTGAAAATGGTCACTAGACCAAAGAAGAATGATAAAACTGGGTTTTGGACCCTTTCAAAAAAGATAGGTTTTTTTGGTATTTTGTATATAGGTCTAATGAACCATTATATTTGAGCCATGCTTTTAATAGGCTTAATAAACTTGTTATTAAGCGCAAAAATGTATGCAAAAACAATACATTTTTTCAATGCTAAATTATGCAAAGAAAAAAACATTTAGCTTGGCCATAATTTTTTTTAAAAAAAACTTTTATGGGATTTTCTTTTTTCTTTTTTATGTTATTTGTTTTAAAAAAAATGCAACACACATATATTTCACTAATTCACTCACACACACACACACTTACAATTACACATTTACATATAATCAAAATACATAAAATCAACCAAAATTTGCGTAACACCTTCCGAAAAAAGATTCAAAAAAAGTTAGAAGCTATAGGGATGCACTAGGCCTGAGGGAGCAGTGGTGGCATGTGGGTTCCACACGCCACCATCACTGTCGGTGCTTGAACTCCACACGTCGTCGTCGACTGAAGAGTGAAAATTGGTGGATATTGTTATTACTCATTTTTTGGACCCCACGTGCTAGAGACGGTGTATACCTCTTTTTAACCAAATGCAGGAGTTTATATCGGCAAGTTTCTTCCAATTTATATCGGCAATTAACACCCTTATTTCAGTCTCTCTTTTTTTCAATTCAGTCCTGCAAACTCGGGGGACAAAATCCTTCGCAGAATATTTTTTTGCGGCAGAATTTTCGCTTCCTCATTAGATATTCACATATGAATATCTTGAGCTTCTGATATCGAGATCAAGTGATTCAAAAACCAAAATTCATCTACACATGTAGGACTACAACTTTCATGAAGGATTTGACGTGAGATAAAATCGTTTTACAGAACAGAATCGGGCCGCAATCTGGTTGGTAAAAATGGTCTCCTGATCTGATTTAAAAACTGACAAACATCGAGCATCCCGATATGACTGAGAGTATAACCTAAGAATAAAGACTAGCACAATCATGATGGAAGTAGAGCCTTTAGTGCAAAATTCAGGTCAGAATCCTGCTCGCGACAGAATTCTCTACTTTCACTTTGAGATATTCAAACAGGGATATCTTGAGCTTCTGATATCGAAATCAAGCAATTCAAAAACCAAAATTCATCTACGCGTATAGGACTACAACTATCATGAAGGATTAAGAATGAGATAAATTCATTTTGAAGTACAGAAATTGGCTGCAACCTGGTTGGTCAAAAAGGATCTCCTGACGATGCCAAGCATCCTACTTTGACTGAGAGTCTGCCATAAAAATAGTGAGCCCTAAGACCCAATAAAGGTGTAGGTCAATTATTTAACATGTCATGAGTGACAGAATATAGCCGGGATGGTCGGATATTGCACGAAACCAGATAAGAATCAAAGCCTAAGTTGGAACAAAAAATTACGACAGCAGCAGAACCAATTTTTTTTAGTGCAACTTCTGAGGGATTTATCCAACCTTAGAGACCAGATAACAAAGGAACACATTTAGCATTTTAAAGACTCCTAATTAGCCTAAGAATCCTGACAATTTCGGCAGTAAAGGGGAAGGATAAGGAGAGCAAATGCCAACTGAAACATGGTCCGAAGAACATTTCCTTCTCCTTTGTTTTTGTCAATCTCCCAAAGAACCTTGAACTAAACTCCTGCCTTCAATTTAAAGAGGATATACACCATCTCCATTAGAACGTATGGCTCAAAAAATGAGTAACAACACCTGTATTCTTCAATATGAAAGACATATCCATTGACAAAATACCCATTATAGCACTTGACTTTTCTTTCAGGGCCCAGGCTTAGTTAAGACAGTGAAATAGCAACACTACCTCCCATTTGATAAACCTTGTATATCAAATACAAAAATAATCAATACACGAATATTCTATAATATTGACGTACAGTTAATTACATTGCAAGAGATAATGAGTTTGTGATAGGACTTACATGTGTTCTAAACCATTGTTCATCTTGTAATTAAAAGATCTGGGATTCGGTCAGCTATGAGTTATTGGACAGTAAGTATCATCGATGTTGCCTGATTATATGAGTTTATGGTATCATAATATATAAATAGTACACTCTTGACAAAGTTTAAGTCGAACATCTAATTACTTAATAAAAGGTCTCAACTCATCACAGTTAAATAGAACATAATTGTGTGCTTGTCTGAACTCTATTTCATACAAATATCTTCCCCTCGCGATATTTTTAGGTGTGGGTCGTCCATGATTGGAGAATATTGACAAGTTCCCACTTGAAGGCACTTCACCACCATCATCATGCCGTGGAACACGATTGATCCTCGTTCTCAAATGAGGTTCGAAATAGTATGAGATAAATGTTGAGATCTTCTCAACAATATAGGCCTCACATATTGACGCCTCAATATGCGCCTTGTTCTTAATCTTTTTTTTAAGATTGAACAAGTACCTGCATATTTAGAATTAATAAAAAATTATCAATTAAAAAAAATTAAGAAACGTTTAATTATGAATTACATAGCAACTGTAATATCTAACCTCTCAAATGGATACATCCATCTCATGACTGGACTGGTCCTCCAACTTTTACCTCAAACGGTAAATGTACGGGTAGATGCTCCATTGAGTCAAAAAATAATGGAGGGAATATCATCTCAAGTTTGCATATTGTCTCACCGATATTTGTTTGTATTGAATTATTTTATTGTTTGTATTGTAATAATTATTTGATAATTTAGTCTCTTTTAATTGTTATTGTTGAATTTTCCATGAAAATTGTAATTGGGAATGAAGAATTAAATTTCATTGTTTTATCTCAATTTTATTCTATTATTGATTGTTATGTTTTTTATTATTTCCATTAATTTTAATTATCATTTATGCATTTCTATAGATGTTAGTTGAAAGTATATAGATGTTGAATTTCCAATGGAATCAATTGGTTTGTGGTTATTGTAAATATTTGTCGGTTTGAAAACTGTGGATAGTCTCCAGTATAGGGGAGGTGCTGCCAAATGTTTTTTTAATAATCGAAGTTAATTATATAATTATTCGTATAAATTTGTGTAGATGCGTAGAATGAAATCTACAAAGACGTCGTCGCAGACGGTTGCGGCTAGTTCTTCTAGCAACGAGGAGGACGTATCCTTAGGTGCGAATCACGGCGAGAAAGCTGTGCCAACTTGCGATGCTGCCTCTTCTAGCGCGGTTTCACAGAGCAGAGGTGGTGTGCCTTCACAACGGGGTCAATTCACCCGCAAGTACCAGGCACAATGGAAGGATGACCTTTCAATGTCAGTTTGTTTAGGTTTTAGTTTTTTTTATACTTGTAACATAATTTATGAACAACTAATTAATATTTTATTAATTTTATTTAATTTTAGGTTCACAAACATTGAGGCTGGCCGGACAATAACATCGGCGTTTAAATCATCGATGGAGATTCCATTGTTTCAATGGAGTCAGGTTTCCAGACATCCTGAGTGGAGACCTAATATCGATGCATGGTTTCGACGATTTCAGGTAGGTGTTAACTTTGAATTTCCAGCTTTTATTTAATAAATTATTTTTATAATTTTATATCTTGTACTATTTTTATTTTAAATGAATTATTTGTATACACAACATAAATTTGAGTGGGATAGCGCGGACAACAATGTTGTGAGGAGGGTATGAGAGAATCACGTGACAACTAGGTAACATCGAAAACAATATTTATTTTTGTTTTATAATTTTATGTTCTAAATTCTAATTTGTTACTATGGAAGTAGGTTGCGTGATTTTTGGTACGATACAAAAAAAAAAGCAAAAAGATATGCAAGGGATAATAGTCTTGAAGGATGGAATGAGGTGGTGGTTTGGCAAGAATTCAAACCATCATTCATCTCGAGGGATATATGGATGGCATATATTGAGCACGTGACATCTGAGCGGTTCACACGACGCTCACATTCAGGTGCCGATAACCGGAACATGCAAATTCATGGTTCGATGACCACGCACACCGGCAGCTCCGTCCTGTTCAGCGCACATGCAAAGCGGATGGTAAGATTAATTTAAATGAAATATATTGTTAATTAATTTGTTGTTGCTTATAAATATATTTAACTTGCAACCTTTTTTTTCCTTACAGGCTACGTCTCTTGGACGTGAGCCGAGTCCAATGGAGCTGTTTGTAGAGATGCACGTGCGAAGTCAAGACCGCCAAAAGGGGGTGTAGCAGTTCGTGGACAACCATGCTTAACACTTTGTGGTATGTTCGTTCAATCATTTTATTTTGTAACTTATTATTTTCTTGAATTGAATATGATGATTTTTTTAAAAAAAATTCAGGAGACCTATAATAGCCGGTTGAGGGAGAGATATGGGGATGATCCTTCGACCCATCCGGATTTCAATCCGGATTTGTGTATGGAGGTAGGATTGTCTGGTGGACCCGATAAAAATCGGGTCTACGGGCTCTCCAACACTACGACTAAAAACTTGCGGTCAACCCGTAGTGTCTCAGCCGTTGGGAGCTCTCTAGCAGTATCGAGCACCCAGTCTGAGGAGTTCGTGGCCTTGAAACAACAATATGAACAACTCTCGACGGATTATGATCAGCTCCGTCAAATGGTCATGGAGATGAGATCAAGGATGGGTGATGATACATGTGCAGCCTCTTTTTGGGCGTACGGTCCCGGGAACAACCAGCCTCCTCCTCCAGCTTATCAAGAAAAGTATATGAAACTTGAGTTGCTTGTGTTGAGAAGAGGGGGAGAGTTGGGATGGGTGGTTGGCTATGGTTTGGGAGGGGAGAGTTGGGATGGGGAAGAAGAAAGGGAAGAAGAAGGAGAAATAGAGGAAGAGAGTATTGTCGGCAGAGTGGGTATGTAATTATATATAGGCTTTTACCGATGGAATCACCGACGGAATGTTTCTGTCGGTATACCTGTCAGTGAGTCCGCCGGTGACTGTGCGACGTCACTGTACGGAGATCCCGGTTTTAATCTCTCGGTCATTCCATCGGTACAACCGTCTGAAAAAAATCTATGTCATCACACCGTTGCACTTTTCAAAAAAACTATATAATCCGTCGGCGATACGGTCGGTATATACCGACCGTATCATCGACGGAATTAGTCTGTCAATATGTACCGACAGAATCAGTGAAAGAATTATTTTTGTTGGTACAAATTACTGACGTAAAAGGTCCGTCGGTAATTTCGTTGGTTTTCGTCGATTTTCTGGTAGTGTTTGAATGAAACGTGGGACAACCATGATTAAAGTGTCTAATATTACATATATTATATATTTAACACCATCTTTGTTTTTTGTATTAATACTATTTATTAATTAATTGGCCATCTTTGAAAATTGAAATCCAATGTTTAGATGAGATACATCTTTGAGTATTATGTGGACAATCAATGGATTATCATGTAGTGTTAGTACAATATTTTTCGTGCTAATAATTACGAGATTAATGCGTGAGGAAAACATGTAATAAGATAGAGGATAGCAACGACTTTAGCTTGTTCACAATATTATTAAACCTCACCATCACATGAGCTGATCATCCAGTTTGACAAGTCTTTAGTGATATATTCTACACTTACAGATAGAGCTCGATATTTCTAGTCAAAAGAAGGGGAGAACTTAACTGAGAATTTAATCAATAGATGTTACGTACACATAAATGATGAAGCATTCATTTTTTCTTTTTCTATCTGGCCGTCAAGAGCTGACCGCTGCTTACACTTCTCCGTTTACCCTTAGTTAAGACTGGCGTTTAAAATAAAGTAGCTGAGCAAATGAGCCTTGGTGCCTGCGACAGCTTTCATTCTTTAAAAGGGAATTAATTAGTTTTTTATACAAAAGAACGGTAGAGATATATATATATATTAATGTCAATTGAACTATGGGAATTAGTTACTTGAAAGGGAATTAATTAGTTTCTTTATACAAGAGAATGGTATGATTTGAACTCCAAGAATGGGAATTAATTATTACTTTTTAAAAAAAATAAGGGACTCCTTAGAAATCCTAAGTGAGGAGTGTTCATGATCCGGTTTGGGCTCTGAATCTATTTGGTTCGGTCGAGGTTAGTTTTTGGCAATAAAAACCGAAAAAAAAAAACGTAAATAGACTTGTTAAGTGTAAATAGTGGTTTAAGTGTAAATAAGGAGAAGAATGAGGGACGTAAATGAAAAGGCAATAAAAAGGAAACAACCAATTCAATTCCCAGATCAATTCCCTTTCTTAATCTCTCCCAGTCAAACGAACACCCTTCAAGCCTCTCATTTTTTTTCTCCGACTACATGCAGAGTACAGACTACTTTCCCCAACCATCACAGCAGTACCGGTAACAGCCCCAAAGCATCCCTTTTTTTATCCACAAGCCATCCCCACTAAATTAACATGTATGTGTTTACACAACAAAAGAAAGTACATAAGGCAAGACAACAGTATGTATGGAGAAGAACATTAAGAAAGAAAAAGACTCACTTCAGAGATGATAGGATTTTAGACTACTTATTTGTTAAGGAGAGAGAGGGGTTGAGGGAGCGGCTGATCAACAAGAGAAAACGGGAAAATGATTTAGGGTTAGGTTATGTTTTTTTTATATATATACCCCATGATTTTTTTAGACTATTAAAATTCAATTGAATCGGTCCAGTTTGATTCGGTTCAATAGGTTTTAGCTTTTTAAAATCGAACCGACATAGTGATTTAATGGTTTTTCAATCAATTTTTAAATTTTTTTTGTTTGATTTTTTTGGTTTAATTAGTTGGAAAGTTTTTTTAATACCCCTACAAGAAATTTAATTATTTTATTTTTGATTGATAAGAAATTAAAGTTTTGGAAATCCAACTTTGCTATGTAAATTAATAGCAGCACAAATTGTATTCACGTACAACAAACTGTGTAATGACAAACTGTATTCATGTATAACAAATTGTTGGGTAAGAACCAAGTAACGCCTTACAGTTGGATATGGTGATTAAGTTCAATAGAAAATTATAGAAATAATGTTAGTGATGAAGCAGGAGAAATTAGTATCAAATGTAATTATAAATTGCGTTAGGTTCAAGATGGGAGACAACTACGTACATCCTTTTGAGAGAATTTGTGGGTGGAAGATAAGCCTTTAAAAAGTATATCACGAAGAAATTATCTTGTTGTCCTTTTCTTAGTTGGCATGTTTGTGCTAGCCCTTACGTGTTGCATTGATCTATACGTCAGATCAGGGCCATGTAATTTTCTTTGTGCTGAAAATTACAAATTTAAAACGTTTATAAAAAGGAAATCAATCTTGACCCGACAAAATTCTATCTTTGATTGGGTTAATCTGAAATTTCATCTGGTAATTTTCTTTAATTAGAACCTAAGTAAACTGTCTTTTTCTGACGGTAGGTTTTGAGCTTCTCTTTCTTTTTTTTTCTTTTCTTTTTCTTCTTTCTTTTTTTCAGAGTTTCCTAAGGATAGTGTTCTTCTCACTTTTCTTTCAATGCTAAGATAATATTGGTGACTAGCGATCTCCTGTAACTAAAACTAAAGTCAATGTGTAAGGTTGGGCTAAACTAAGATCCCTTCTAACAATTCCCTTTCACTACAAGATTTTACAGTTTTACCGACGGAAATATTCTGTCGGTCTGTGATTCAGAGTTTGTCGGTACTTTTTTTACCGATGACATCACCGGCGAAAAACATCTGTCAGCTTACCTTTCGTCGGTAATACCTAATTCCATCGCTAAGTCGGTCGGAAAAAAAAAATTGTCGATGGTTTTACAGACGAAAATTGCGCGCCAAAAAAAAATTCCCGCTTGAAATATATCGACGGATTTATTCCGTCGATAATAGTGGCATATCCAATAAATATTTTTCAGCTCCCAGTTAAATGCCGACGGACAATATCCCTCTGTAAATTTGTCGGTGAGTGTGGCATTTCCACCACTCTGTGAAATGCCGACATAATTTATCCGTCTGTAAATTCATTGATGATTGTGGCATTTGCACCAAGCTACTTGTGAAATGCCGACGAAACACTCCGTCTGTAAATTCATCGGTGATACTGGCATTTCCCGCTCTCTATCAAATGTCGACGGATATAGTCCGTCTGTAAATCTCTCGGTGATTAATTTTAAATATTTTTTAAAAAAAATTATTTAGAATAAATAATATAAAATTATGCAAATAAAATTTTTATTAAACACTAAAAGCAAAAAAATAAAGTTAAATAATATTCATTAACATAATGGCGGAGCTGGAAAAGGAAGAGGAGGTTGGTTGTTATACGGCCAAAAAAGGAGGCGCACATGTATCACCACTCTGTGATGCCATGTTCATGACCATTTAACGAAGTTGTTCATAATTCGCCTAGAATTACTCGTATTTCTCGGTAAAATGAGCCGTGTGTTATTCATAAGTCGACACCGATATGGCCAAAAAGGAAAAGATGTAATAAGATAGAGGATAGCTTGTTCACAATATTATTAAACCTCACCATCACATGAGCTGATCATCCAGTTTGACAAGTCTTTAGTGATATATTCTACACTTACAGATAGAGCTTGATAATTCTAGTCAAACAAGCTTATAGAAGGGGAGAACTTAACTGAGAATTTAATTAATAGATGTTACGTACACATAAATGATGAAGCATTCATTTTTTTCTTTTTCTATCTGGCAAGAGCTGACCGCTGCTGACACTATTCCGTTTACCCTAAGTTAAGACTGGCGTTTAAAATAAAGTAGCTGAGCAAATGAGCCATGGTGCCTGCGACAGCTTTCAAAGGGAATTAATTAGTTTTTTATACAAAAGAATGGTAGAGATATATATAGATATTAATGTCAATTGAACTATGGGAATTAGTTATTTGAAAGGGAATTAATTAGTTTCTTTATACAAGAGAATGGTATGATTTGAACTCCAAGGATATATTAATGTCAATTGAACTATAAATTATGATTTGAACTCCAAGAATGCAATTAATTATTACTTTTTTATAAAAATAAGGGACTCCTTAGAAATCCTAGGTGAGGACTGTTCATGGTCCGGTTTGGGCTCTGAATCTATTTGGTTCGGTCTAGGTTAGTTTTTGGCAATAAAAACCGAAAAAAAAACGTAAATAGACTTGTTAGGTGTAAATAGTGGCAAGACAACAGTATGTATGGAGAAGCACATTAAGAAAGAAAAAGACTCACTTCAGAGATGATAGGATTTTAGAGTACTTATTTGTTAAGGAGAGAGAGGGGTTGAGGGAGCGGCTGAACAAGAGAAAACGGAAAAATGATTTAGGGTTAGGTTATGTTTTTTTCTATACCCCCATGTATTTTTTTAAACTATTAAAATTTAATTTGATCGGTTCAATTTAATTTGGTTCTTAATTTTTTAAATTCGAACTGGAACTAGTGATTTTTTTGGTTTTTCAATTGATTTCTATAGGTTTTTTTCTCTTGTTTTGATTTTTTTGGTTAATAATTTTTTTGAATTTTTTGGTTTAATTAGTTGGACAGTTTTTTTGAATACCCCTACAAATTAAGCATTACATTATATATGATGAAATTTAATTTTTTTATTTTTTATTTTTAAAAAATTAAAGTTTTGGAAATCCAACTTTGCTATGTAAATTAAGAGCGGCACAAATTGTATTCATGTATAACAAACTGTGTAATAAAAACAGTATTCATGTATAACGTCAAATTGTTGGGTAAGAACAAAGTAAGGGCTTGCAAAGAAAATTCTAGATGGAAGGAATGAAGTAGTATTGTCCAAGTACTCGCCTAGTTTTGCGAATGGATTGTCATTCTTTAGTAATAAGCTCTTGGAAATATGTAAAGAAATAATATTAGTGGTGAAGCAGGAGAAAATAGTATCAAATGTAATTATAAATTGTGTTAGGTTCAAGATGAGAGACGACTACATTATTTTTAGAGAATTTTTTGGTAGGGATAGGTCTTTAAAATTATTATTCACATGTTTGTATAAGTTAACTAGCAGAAAAGAAGGCAAGGTAGGCGACATGGGCTTGTGGTTAAATAAAATATGGAAATGGACGTTTCATTGGCATCAAGATTTATTCTTTTTTAGTAGTAACATCCAGAAAATTTATATGTTATTCTTGAAAGAGAGCACCTTTCACATAATCAAAAGATTTATAGCTTAGACAATGATGGTAACTACTCGCTCAAATCGTGTAATTCTTTTATTGATAGGCTTTTTTTTTAGGGTCTAGCCATTTCAAATCAAATATATACTTTAATATAGCTCCATCTAAAATACAAATATTTATATGATTGGCAGTCCAAAATCGATTTTCTATAGGTGACTTTCATTTTAGACATCGGTTTTTATAATTTATCAATGGCCTTCTTTAGTGTAAGGTAGATTTTAGTCTTGAGCTTGGAATTTCTTTTCCTTCAGTATAACATGAAGTGTTCGAGCTAGCCCTTACGTGCTGCATTGATCATCTATATGTCATATCAGGGCCGTGTAATTTTCTTCGTGCTGAAAATTAATTACAAATTTAAAACGTTTATAAAAAGGAAATCAATCTTGACCCGACAAGATCAAGTTCAATATTTTAGTTATCGAATATTAAAAAACTAATTTGATAAAGATTGTATAAGACAGAAGTACGATGTCATTACTTTTCTTAATTCTTAAACAGTATACTACCTAGTACTGTTTATTCATCATACAGAGAACATGAACAATGCTAATTAATAAGGGATGACCGAGCATCAGCCATGACATCACAACTCTATATTTGCACAACTCTCTGCATAGTAGAGTAATAATAACTCGAGTCAGATTATATGAATACTGGAATATGTAATTAAGTTTCGAACTATTTATTTCTGGTCTCATATGAACAGTGTGGATAATTCTTAAGGAATATATATATTTGTAGGGCAGCATTTTTTAAATGTCTAAAGACTCAAAACCAGTACCAGCCTGATGAGCTGATATTTGACTTTTCTTTTTTCGGTCAAAATACTAATCACCGCAGTCCCAAAAAGGGGTGTTTCCATGTTCACAACACGTAACAAGTTGACCATCTAGTGGGTCAAACACTCTAACGAGATGAGGCTTAGCCATTAGCCATGTTGAACTATTAACAAATTGAAATTTAGAGGAAACGTTTTCAGAATAAATACCATTATTATAAGTGTCTTTAGATTCGATATTGGTAAGAATAAGTGGCGGCCAAAATTAATTCAAACATACTTTAAAAATAAAAAAATTTACATTATAAATATTCTCTTCGAGTTTTCATATTTTGAAACCGCTTCATAATAACTTTATTATCAATCTTATCGAAGATGTCTTTCTCAATATATAGAACCAAATTATAATTCATCCACTTATCTCTCATCCTATTCTGCAATTTACTCTTGACAATATGCATAGCAGAAAAAACTTTCTCCATTGTAGCAGTTGCAACTGGTAGAAGTAATAACAATTCGATAAGCATATATACATGAAAATATTAAATTCTTCTTTGTTTTTACCATTTTCTCTGCAAGACTAGCAATACTTTCAATACTAGAGAACTTATCATCACCACATAGATCAATAATATACGTATCAAGTTGGTCACCAAGTACCATAAGGTCCACTATAGAGAATTCATTGGGATAAAAATAAACAATACCTAGTGTCTGTGTAAGATGAACAATGCTTGAAAAACATGTTTTCTACTTGATGTTTTACTTTCAAACAAATCATGTGAAAATATTAAATTTTAATAAACTACTCTGTCAATGCAAGAGATGTCAAGAATAGTGGTTTTGCATGAATATTAATTTATTCCTTTATAATAAGAAAAGAAACATTTAATTGATTAAATTAGCATATTCAAACGTTTATTTTGAACATATTCATATCAAAATCCCTAAATTATCATAAACCCTAATATTTTTAATAACTAATTATAAAAGAATAAAACTAAAATTAGACAATGAAACAAATAGAAAAAATAAAAGAAATTTACTTATAGCATAAAGCAAAAGGCAAAAAAAATTAATTGTTTAACTGGACTTAAAGAGAAATTTGCATAAGGGAGAGAGGCAATGAACAACAGCTCAAAAGGAAAAATTATCTTAGTTAGTTAGGGGAAGAAAAAGAAAGAAAAGGGAAAATTTTAAGGTAATGAGATGGACATATATATTATATATTATATTAAAATATAAATCAATTAATATTTTAATATAAAAATATTTTAAAAAAATTAAGGGGGTAATTGCTTTTTTTTGTCACTATGTGGCTCCGCCACCTATAAGAATCGATATTTTCATTTTAAATTAAGATAAAATAAATGCTGCTAAATATGTGTAATTTTTCTCTTATAAATCGGAGATCATAAAAACATCTTTTATTAGAAATGTTGCTTTAAATTGTACTTGGGTCAGGTAAAACTCAAACTTTGATAAATAGCCTGAACATAATTGTTAGTTAAAATAGGATTCATAAGTGATGAAGTCTCTGAAAAATTTTAATAATTTTTTTCGAAACAATGAACTAAGTTGGTGGGGATTATGTTGGCATCAATTGCAGAAACAACTATGTGATGTTTAAGTTAGTTTTTGAATTTTTAAGTGTATTGATTTTTTGGATAAACAAGTAAAAATTATCTAGATATAAAAGATGAATTAATTAAGAGATGATTTTTTGTAGGTCGTTCAGAGATGACACATTACTTTTAAATGCATGGCGATTGAGTCTTATAAGAACTTGTTGATTACGTTGAAAAATTCCTTACTTGTGAAATGAGAGAGTCAGCTTTATTTGTTTAGAAAATAGTGCTGGAGTGGCTTGTTTGTCGAATAAAAGCAATTTTATATTCATTATAATGCGTTGTAGGGAGTTGAGCTCGAATCATAGTCTCACAAATTTTGATCTCATCCCTTAACTAATGAGCTACCGTTTTGAGTTGAAATGCCTAATTATCATAGCTCATTTCTCTTCGCCTTGCCATATTATTTTGATCACATTGTGTGTGTGAACAAAACTCGAATATACACGCTCTATGGAGTTCTTTTGCTTCATCTCAATGGCCGCGTGTGCATGTGAGGCGCCAGAAGACATATATAGGCTTTTTAGAACATGCAAATTGCCCACCGTACCCCATAAGACCACCCTTTGTTCCCTTTCATGTTTCTTCCATGCTGTCGCACGTCAAAAAATCCGCGCGGCGTCGGCTGGCGATTTTTCGTTTGTTGTTGATTTGATTGGTTCGTTGGGAGTCGCCACCTAGTATTTAACTGAAGGCTACTAGGAAACCCGGGTACTGGTCTTATCAGAGATTTGCGGGTAAGGGACTGATTGTGGTTAGGGAAGGTATTAGCACCCCTAACGCACCCTACCCGAGGTAAGCCGCTTCGTGGACTTGATGTGTTAAAGAAGTTTTAAAAATTCTGTTCTTTCATCGAATTTTAGAAATACGACTTACATGTAAGTTCATAATTCTTTATCCGTGAAGAAATCAAAATATTAAATTCTTCTTTATTCTTGCAATTTTATCATAGAAAAAAAAACATTCATAAATAAAATTCAAATCACACATTCCCTTTCACTATACTTTTCTTTTTTTTTCTTTACTCTATCTTTTCTTTTCTTTTTCTTGCTTCCATGTTTACAAAATACAAATTACAAAAAAAAACTCAAAAACTAAACAAATATTACATTAGACAAAAATCACATTAAACAATTCTAAAATTACAAGAATTAAACCCCAAAACAATCTAAAATTACGGGAACAACTTCGCAAGCCGGAACAATTATCAAGGAAGATTTCGGCGCGCAGAACAAAGGCGGCGCACGTCCTTCCACGCGCCACCGTCGCTGGGCGCGTGGACCCACACGCAGCCGCAAGAAGTTCCGAGCGACGGGGCGTCCGGAGCGGCTTCCTCCCCGTCTTCTCTTCCCCGCCCGTGGTGGCTTTCACCGTGACTCCGCAACAAGAGAAAAACACCCAAGCAGTCGATTTTATTTTGTTTTTTAGATCTGTCCAGCTCCTCCGGCTTCTCCCTTCTCGTCGGTGTTTCTTCTGCTGATGGCCGATCTGGTGGCTAGTGACTTCTTCTTCTTCTCCTCCGCTTCAGTGGTGCGGTCACTTTGGCTCACTCTAGTTTTGGCCAAAAACAGAGGCGGTTGGGGAAGAAGAGAGAAGGACTCGGGTCTGTCCGGTTGTTGGTCCAAGGAGAGGAAGATGGGGCTGCTGGGCGGCATTGAGGCGGAGCCACCGTCGTGGGGTTGCTGTGGTTGGTTCTGGAGGGAGTCTGTTGGATGTGTGCTTTCTGAATCTCCGGCGAGGCGGATGGTTCGGGTGGTCCTTCTTTGGCAAAGAAAGGGGGCGGCGGCTTTGGTTCTCCTTCGCCCGTAAAATGGAGAGACCCCGTGGGGATGGGAGCGGCGGCCTGGTGCTGGGAGAAGGAAAAAATCGGGGGAACAGGGGCGGCGGCTTGGTGCTGGGAGAAGGAAAAATCGGGGAACAGGGGCGGCGCGGCTTGGTGCTGGGAGAAGGAAAAATCAGGGGAAACAGGGGGCGGCAGCTTGGTGCTGGGAGAAGGAAAAATCAAAAGGGAAGGGGGAATCAACCGTGGTTTTGTTAGGCGAGGAGAAAGGGCCAACGAAGGTTTGCAAAGTGAGGGCCGGTGAGATGGGGTCGGTTTGAGAAAAGAAGATGATGGTGGAACCGGCCGCGAAATTGGAGGCTTGTGCGAGGCGGCTGAAGAGGAAAAAATCTGCAAAACCCAAAGGAGAGAGGGGGGACGGCGGCTCTCCTTGAAAAAAATGGGTTTAGGTTTAGGTTTTTTTGTATTTTTTCTGATGTTGTCAAAATTGCCCCCCCCTTTGTTTGAGTTGTGGACCAGTATTTATAGGTAAAATGTTGCATGGATCTCAAAATTGGTCCCTCAATTTTCTTTCTTTTTGTAAATTTGATTTTTCTTAATTTTTTTGTATTTTTTGAAAACGAGCAATATCAACGTCGACTCAATGAAGAAAATCAATGATTTTAAAAATAACGAGTTAAAAGTTGAACGCGTTCCAAATGTCTTTGAAAATTTAAATTCTTTTGAGACGATGCTAAAAATGCTAAAAACGATGCAAATGTATTAAAAATGTATTTTTTTGGACTTTCAATGTTTTTCGCTATTTTTGGATTTTTTCTGAAAATTTATCAAAACATGGGTCAAAAATTGGGTAGCAACACATGCAAATGATGATTTTCCTTTATAATGCACTACACAAATCACCACTAATCGAATTTGAGATATCTAATCTCGACCCCATTTTCTTCTTATGACCTGAACTGATCTCAAGGGGAAAAAATATATAGTTTTTTTTTAAAAAAAAAACTCATGTAATCAAGGATTCTCAATCACAGTTGAAATGGCGTATGCATGACAATGAATGAGTTCTAGATAAGAGGAAAAGGTAATCTATAAATTTATTTAATGATGCTTTATCCAATAAGATTGACATGGAACATCTTAATTTTAAATGTCAATGGTGGATTAATTAGCTAGATTTTTAATTTTTGGCGTCCTTTGAATTTTCTAGTCAGATATTCGGGAGGTGACTTGCATGATCCTCTAACATTGTTTTAATTTGTTATTTTAAGGCACATCAAACATTATAAATTAAACCCCATAAACCAAGATTAGAAGACAACCTCAAATCTCTTGAGCAAGCCAAAAATGTTTAGGTCTAAAATGTTCGCATTGCTTTTAGTGTTTCTCCTATCCATCTCATGTGAGGCGACTTCAGATTTAGATCATGAAAATTTTCTCCATTGTCTTTTAAACCATTCCCAACCCTCTTACCCAATCTCCACAGAAATTTACACTCCGAACAATGAGTCATACTCATCTGTCTTGCAATCTTATATTCGAAATCTTCGGTTCAACATGTCCACAACCCCGAAACCACTTCTTATTCTCACTGCATTGCATGAATCTCATGTGCAAGCTGCCATCAGTTGTGCTCGTGAACATAACTTGCAAATGAAAATTCGAAGTGGGGGTCATGACTATGAAGGTGTTTCTTATGTGTCAGATGTCCCATTCTTTGTCCTCGACATGTTCAACCTTCGATCAATTGATGTTGATGTAGCTAGTGAGACTGCTTGGATTCAAGTCGGAGCAACCCTAGGCGAAGTTTACTATAGAGTTTCTGAGAAAAGCAAAGCACATGGTTTTCCAGCTGGTGTTTGCCCTACAGTTGGTGTTGGTGGTCACTTCGGTGGTGGTGGATATGGCAACATGATGAGAAAATATGGCCTTTCCGTCGACAACATCATTGATGCGAAAATGGTTGATGTTAATGGAAGACTTCTTGATAGAAAATCTATGGGAGAAGATTTATTCTGGGCTATAACAGGTGGAGGAGGATCAAGCTTTGGAGTTGTTCTGGCATATAAAATTAACATCGTTCGTGTTCCTGAAGTTGTCACTGTTTTTCGGGTTCGAAGAACAGTCGACCAAAATGCAACAGATATTGTTGAACAGTGGCAACAAGTTGCATACAATATTGACGATGACCTTTTCATTAGACTTACCATGGACGTCGTAAACAGTACTACTCGAATCGGTGAAAAGACGGTGAGGACTACATTCCGAGCATTGTTTCTTGGAGACTCTGAAAGACTCCTTTCCATCACGAATGCAAGCTTCCCTAAACTGGGTTTGCTTCGGTCAGACTGCATCGAAATGAGTTGGCTTGAATCAGTCCTTTTCTGGACAGATTTCCCTCTTGGGACACCAACTGATGCTTTGCTAAGTAGAACACCACAATCACTGGTTCACTTGAAAAGGAAATCAGATTATGTACAAAAGCCAATCCCAAGGGATGGTTTGGAGGGGATTTGGAAGAAAATGATTGAGCTACAAGTGCCGCAGCTTACTTTCAATCCTTATGGAGGAAAAATGTGGGAGATTCCAGCAACTGAAAGACCTTTTCCACATAGAGCTGGGAACTTATGGAAGATTCAGTATGCAACAAATTGGAATGAAGGCGGTCAAGAAGAAGCAAATTATTACATAGATTTGACAAGGCAACTCTATAGTTACATGACTCCCTTCGTGTCCAAGAATCCTAGGCAAGCATTCCTTAACTATAGAGACCTCGACTTGGGTATCAATCACAACGGCAAGGAAAGCTACTTGGAAGGAAGAGTTTATGGAATCAAGTATTTTCAGGATAATTTCAACAGGTTGGTTAAAATCAAGACTAAGGTTGATCCAGGTAATTTCTTTAGGAATGAACAAAGTATCCCTACTTTTCCATATAGGAAGAAGTAGAAATATTTATTTTGTTTGTTGGACCTACGTGATTGTGCAGCAAACCAACAGGAATAAAAAAAAAAGGATAGTCTGTTTTTTTTTTAAATAAAATATTGTTATGTAATTCAAGAATATTATAAATCATGTGGTTAATTTGATGTTACTTGATTGATTTAGTAAGACTAAATAGAACTCATAATAATATTTATTTTTTAAATATTAAGACCATAAAATATTTAATTTATGAAGGTTAACTTGCTAAATCCGCGATTTGGGTCATGAAACCATGATAACCCCATAAAAAGCAAATTGAAATAAATTATAAAGACGAATTTTCAACCAACTCAATATTAAAAGATAAAAATAAAAAAAAAATCAATTCAAAAAAAAAAAAGAAGAATAACCCGAGTTAATTCAAGTTCTCCTTCCAAACTCGTAGTCTTGATCATGAGACCGGGATAACTTCATAAAAAAAGTAAAAAAAACAATTATGAAGATCATTTCTCAATTAATCTAACGTTAAAGAATAAAATTTTAAAAAAATAAAAAATAGCCAAAAAAAGATTCAAGTCAATTGAGAATAAACTAAAAAATCCACTATCTAAATTATAAGAACGAGATAACCCTATAAAAACAAATCAAAATAAATCATGAAATTCAATCTCTAAAAACCCAAGATAAAATTAAAAAAAAATCAAAACCTTCTAGTTAAAAACAAATAAAAAAAAATGTTTAAAGACAGAAAATGAAAATAAAAATAAAAATTGGGTGACTGTCGATTTCTACAATATTAGTTTTCTACCTATGACAGCAATCGATCCAATTTCTTCATTTTAGTTTTCTTTCAGCCTAGCTATTAAAAGTGAGACCGGCCAATATTAGACTCCAAATCTATGATCATTTCCGGGTCCACCTTAGAAGGTCCCTAAGGTTTTGTTCTTGAACCAAAGCCCAAATTAACACAGCCAAAATGGGGTCCAGAAAAACCTAAATCCAAGACCTTAAAACTCTAGATTAGCAAGAACTAAATTAAAAAAGATTTCGTAACATGGTACTCAAGTTTTCTCACTCAAACTTCCAACAAGATTTCGTCCTCAAATTAAAAATGCAATATTAATTCCCCATCCACTCCAGAATAATTGAGCAGGACCCACACTTTAGCAGGAGACAAGAGAGAGCCAACAAGGAGAAAGAGCACCAGAAATATTAATATTGCTGATTTGTTGCCGTAGCTAAAAACAAAATCATAATGTTTAATTAGTGTTCATCAAATATTAAAATGAGAATGTTGAATTAAGATTTCATTATTAAAAAAAAAAGGTTTAAAATTTAAAACTGTGTGATGCAACAAGGAAAAAACTATCATGTCAAATGACTCACGTTAAACCATCAATGTTTTTGAAGAGTTCCAATTTGGTCCTCAAATAGGAATCTTCTCGAGGTTATAAAGATTTATTTTCATCAAGTGGGTCCTTAATTTCTCGCACAAATCAATAAGAGTTGAGAAAATCGGTCGAAATTTCATAGACATATGGCATTGTTGGTCTTGAAAACCATTTATTTGAAAATATTATTAAATATATGCTCAAGTGTGTTGTGATCAAGGTTGTTAAAATCGCGTTTTGACTCGTAAAATCATACGATTTTACGAGTCAAAACATGCTTTGCGTGTTGAATCATTTGAAAAAATCAAAAATGAGTGAAATCGGGTTAAAATCGGGTGAAATCGTTAAAATCGGATGAAATCGCAAAAAATCGCGATTTCGGGACCGATTTCACGATTTCACCAAAAGTCATGCACTGAAGCAAAATTTCCTCATGTAATCAAGGATTCTCAATCACAGTTGAAATGGCGTATGCATGACAATGAATGAGTTCTAGATAAGAGGAAAAGGTAATCTATAAATTTATTTAATGATGCTTTATCCAATAAGATTGACATGGAACATCTTAATTTTAAATGTCAATGGTGGATTAATTAGCTAGATTTTTAATTTTTGGCGTCCTTTGAATTTTCTAGTCAGATATTCGGGAGGTGACTTGCATGATCCTCTAACATTGTTTTAATTTGTTATTTTAAGGCACATCAAACATTATAAATTAAACCCCATAAACCAAGATTAGAAGACAACCTCAAATCTCTTGAGCAAGCCAAAAATGTTTAGGTCTAAAATGTTCGCATTGCTTTTAGTGTTTCTCCTATCCATCTCATGTGAGGCGACTTCAGATTTAGATCATGAAAATTTTCTCCATTGTCTTTTAAACCATTCCCAACCCTCTTACCCAATCTCCACAGAAATTTACACTCCGAACAATGAGTCATACTCATCTGTCTTGCAATCTTATATTCGAAATCTTCGGTTCAACATGTCCACAACCCCGAAACCACTTCTTATTCTCACTGCATTGCATGAATCTCATGTGCAAGCTGCCATCAGTTGTGCTCGTGAACATAACTTGCAAATGAAAATTCGAAGTGGGGGTCATGACTATGAAGGTGTTTCTTATGTGTCAGATGTCCCATTCTTTGTCCTCGACATGTTCAACCTTCGATCAATTGATGTTGATGTAGCTAGTGAGACTGCTTGGATTCAAGTCGGAGCAACCCTAGGCGAAGTTTACTATAGAGTTTCTGAGAAAAGCAAAGCACATGGTTTTCCAGCTGGTGTTTGCCCTACAGTTGGTGTTGGTGGTCACTTCGGTGGTGGTGGATATGGCAACATGATGAGAAAATATGGCCTTTCCGTCGACAACATCATTGATGCGAAAATGGTTGATGTTAATGGAAGACTTCTTGATAGAAAATCTATAGGAGAAGATTTATTCTGGGCTATAACAGGTGGAGGAGGATCAAGCTTTGGAGTTGTTCTGGCATATAAAATTAACATCGTTCGTGTTCCTGAAGTTGTCACTGTTTTTCGGGTTCGAAGAACAGTCGACCAAAATGCAACAGATATTGTTGAACAGTGGCAACAAGTTGCATACAATATTGACGATGACCTTTTCATTAGACTTACCATGGACGTCGTAAACAGTACTACTCGAATCGGTGAAAAGACGGTGAGGACTACATTCCGAGCATTGTTTCTTGGAGACTCTGAAAGACTCCTTTCCATCACGAATGCAAGCTTCCCTAAACTGGGTTTGCTTCGGTCAGACTGCATCGAAATGAGTTGGCTTGAATCAGTCCTTTTCTGGACAGATTTCCCTCTTGGGACACCAACTGATGCTTTGCTAAGTAGAACACCACAATCACTGGTTCACTTGAAAAGGAAATCAGATTATGTACAAAAGCCAATCCCAAGGGATGGTTTGGAGGGGATTTGGAAGAAAATGATTGAGCTACAAGTGCCGCAGCTTACTTTCAATCCTTATGGAGGAAAAATGTGGGAGATTCCAGCAACTGAAAGACCTTTTCCACATAGAGCTGGGAACTTATGGAAGATTCAGTATGCAACAAATTGGAATGAAGGCGGTCAAGAAGAAGCAAATTATTACATAGATTTGACAAGGCAACTCTATAGTTACATGACTCCCTTCGTGTCCAAGAATCCTAGGCAAGCATTCCTTAACTATAGAGACCTCGACTTGGGTATCAATCACAACGGCAAGGAAAGCTACTTGGAAGGAAGAGTTTATGGAATCAAGTATTTTCAGGATAATTTCAACAGGTTGGTTAAAATCAAGACTAAGGTTGATCCAGGTAATTTCTTTAGGAATGAACAAAGTATCCCTACTTTTCCATATAGGAAGAAGTAGAAATATTTATTTTGTTTGTTGGACCTACGTGATTGTGCAGCAAACCAACAGGAATAAAAAAAAAAAGGATAGTCTGTTTTTTTTTTAAATAAAATATTGTTATGTAATTCAAGAATATTATAAATCATGTGGTTAATTTGATGTTACTTGATTGATTTAGTAAGACTAAATAGAACTCATAATAATATTTGTTTTTTAAATATTAAGACCATAAAATATTTAATTTATGAAGGTTAACTTGCTAAATCCAGCGATTTGGGTCATGAAACCATGATAACCCCATAAAAAGCAAATTGAAATAAATTATAAAGACGAATTTTCAACCAACTCAATATTAAAAGATAAAAATAAAAAAAAAATCAATTCAAAAAAAAAAAGAAGAATAACCCGAGTTAATTCAAGTTCTCCTTCCAAACTCGTAGTCTTGATCATGAGACCGGATAACTTCATAAAAAAAGTAAAAAAAACAATTATGAAGATCATTTCTCAATTAATCTAACGTTAAAGAATAAAATTTTAAAAAAATAAAAAATAGCCAAAAAAAGATTCAAGTCAATTGAGAATAAACTAAAAAATCCACTATCTAAATTATAAGAACGAGATAACCCTATAAAAACAAATCAAAATAAATCATGAAATTCAATCTCTAAAAACCCAAGATAAAATTAAAAAAAAAATCAAAACCTTCTAGTTAAAAACAAATAAAAAAAAATGTTTAAAGACAGAAAATGAAAATAAAAATAAAAATTGGGTGACTGTCGATTTCTACAATATTAGTTTTCTACCTATGACAGCAATCGATCCAATTTCTTCATTTTAGTTTTCTTTCAGCCTAGCTATTAAAAGTGAGACCGGCCAATATTAGACTCCAAATCTATGATCATTTCCGGGTCCACCTTAGAAGGTCCCTAAGGTTTTGTTCTTGAACCAAAGCCCAAATTAACACAGCCAAAATGGGGTCCAGAAAAACCTAAATCCAAGACCTTAAAACTCTAGATTAGCAAGAACTAAATTAAAAAAGATTTCGTAACATGGTACTCAAGTTTTCTCACTCAAACTTCCAACAAGATTTCGTCCTCAAATTAAAAATGCAATATTAATTCCCCATCCACTCCAGAATAATTGAGCAGGACCCACACTTTAGCAGGAGACAAGAGAGAGCCAACAAGGAGAAAGAGCACCAGAAATATTAATATTGCTGATTTGTTGCCGTAGCTAAAAACAAAATCATAATGTTTAATTAGTGTTCATCAAATATTAAAATGAGAATGTTGAATTAAGATTTCATTATTAAAAAAAAAGGTTTAAAATTTAAAACTGTGTGATGCAACAAGGAAAAAACTATCATGTCAAATGACTCACGTTAAACCATCAATGTTTTTGAAGAGTTCCAATTTGGTCCTCAAATAGGAATCTTCTCGAGGTTATAAAGATTTATTTTCATCAAGTGGGTCCTTAATTTCTCGCACAAATCAATAAGAGTTGAGAAAATCGGTCGAAATTTCATAGACATATGGCATTGTTGGTCTTGAAAACCATTTATTTGAAAATATTATTAAATATATGCTCAAGTGTGTTGTGATCAAGGTTGTTAAAATCGCGTTTTGACTCGTAAAATCATACGATTTTACGAGTCAAAACATGCTTTGCGTGTTGAATCATTTGAAAAAATCAAAAATGAGTGAAATCGGGTTAAAATCGGGTGAAATCGTTAAAATCGGATGAAATCGCAAAAAATCGCGATTTCGGGACCGATTTCACGATTTCACCAAAAGTCATGCACTGAAGCAAAATTTCCTCATGTAATCAAGGATTCTCAATCACAGTTGAAATGGCGTATGCATGACAATGAATGAGTTCTAGATAAGAGGAAAAGGTAATCTATAAATTTATTTAATGATGCTTTATCCAATAAGATTGACATGGAACATCTTAATTTTAAATGTCAATGGTGGATTAATTAGCTAGATTTTTAATTTTTGGCGTCCTTTGAATTTTCTAGTCAGATATTCGGGAGGTGACTTGCATGATCCTCTAACATTGTTTTAATTTGTTATTTTAAGGCACATCAAACATTATAAATTAAACCCCATAAACCAAGATTAGAAGACAACCTCAAATCTCTTGAGCAAGCCAAAAATGTTTAGGTCTAAAATGTTCGCATTGCTTTTAGTGTTTCTCCTATCCATCTCATGTGAGGCGACTTCAGATTTAGATCATGAAAATTTTCTCCATTGTCTTTTAAACCATTCCCAACCCTCTTACCCAATCTCCACAGAAATTTACACTCCGAACAATGAGTCATACTCATCTGTCTTGCAATCTTATATTCGAAATCTTCGGTTCAACATGTCCACAACCCCGAAACCACTTCTTATTCTCACTGCATTGCATGAATCTCATGTGCAAGCTGCCATCAGTTGTGCTCGTGAACATAACTTGCAAATGAAAATTCGAAGTGGGGGTCATGACTATGAAGGTGTTTCTTATGTGTCAGATGTCCCATTCTTTGTCCTCGACATGTTCAACCTTCGATCAATTGATGTTGATGTAGCTAGTGAGACTGCTTGGATTCAAGTCGGAGCAACCCTAGGCGAAGTTTACTATAGAGTTTCTGAGAAAAGCAAAGCACATGGTTTTCCAGCTGGTGTTTGCCCTACAGTTGGTGTTGGTGGTCACTTCGGTGGTGGTGGATATGGCAACATGATGAGAAAATATGGCCTTTCCGTCGACAACATCATTGATGCGAAAATGGTTGATGTTAATGGAAGACTTCTTGATAGAAAATCTATAGGAGAAGATTTATTCTGGGCTATAACAGGTGGAGGAGGATCAAGCTTTGGAGTTGTTCTGGCATATAAAATTAACATCGTTCGTGTTCCTGAAGTTGTCACTGTTTTTCGGGTTCGAAGAACAGTCGACCAAAATGCAACAGATATTGTTGAACAGTGGCAACAAGTTGCATACAATATTGACGATGACCTTTTCATTAGACTTACCATGGACGTCGTAAACAGTACTACTCGAATCGGTGAAAAGACGGTGAGGACTACATTCCGAGCATTGTTTCTTGGAGACTCTGAAAGACTCCTTTCCATCACGAATGCAAGCTTCCCTAAACTGGGTTTGCTTCGGTCAGACTGCATCGAAATGAGTTGGCTTGAATCAGTCCTTTTCTGGACAGATTTCCCTCTTGGGACACCAACTGATGCTTTGCTAAGTAGAACACCACAATCACTGGTTCACTTGAAAAGGAAATCAGATTATGTACAAAAGCCAATCCCAAGGGATGGTTTGGAGGGGATTTGGAAGAAAATGATTGAGCTACAAGTGCCGCAGCTTACTTTCAATCCTTATGGAGGAAAAATGTGGGAGATTCCAGCAACTGAAAGACCTTTTCCACATAGAGCTGGGAACTTATGGAAGATTCAGTATGCAACAAATTGGAATGAAGGCGGTCAAGAAGAAGCAAATTATTACATAGATTTGACAAGGCAACTCTATAGTTACATGACTCCCTTCGTGTCCAAGAATCCTAGGCAAGCATTCCTTAACTATAGAGACCTCGACTTGGGTATCAATCACAACGGCAAGGAAAGCTACTTGGAAGGAAGAGTTTATGGAATCAAGTATTTTCAGGATAATTTCAACAGGTTGGTTAAAATCAAGACTAAGGTTGATCCAGGTAATTTCTTTAGGAATGAACAAAGTATCCCTACTTTTCCATATAGGAAGAAGTAGAAATATTTATTTTGTTTGTTGGACCTACGTGATTGTGCAGCAAACCAACAGGAATAAAAAAAAAAAGGATAGTCTGTTTTTTTTTTAAATAAAATATTGTTATGTAATTCAAGAATATTATAAATCATGTGGTTAATTTGATGTTACTTGATTGATTTAGTAAGACTAAATAGAACTCATAATAATATTTATTTTTTAAATATTAAGACCATAAAATATTTAATTTATGAAGGTTAACTTGCTAAATCCAGCGATTTGGGTCATGAAACCATGATAACCCCATAAAAAGCAAATTGAAATAAATTATAAAGACGAATTTTCAACCAACTCAATATTAAAAGATAAAAATAAAAAAAAAATCAATTCAAAAAAAAAAAAAGAAGAATAACCCGAGTTAATTCAAGTTCTCCTTCCAAACTTCGTAGTCTTGATCATGAGACCGGATAACTTCATAAAAAAAGTAAAAAAAACAATTATGAAGATCATTTCTCAATTAATCTAACGTTAAAGAATAAAATTTTAAAAAAATAAAAAATAGCCAAAAAAAGATTCAAGTCAATTGAGAATAAACTAAAAAATCCACTATCTAAATTATAAGAACGAGATAACCCTATAAAAACAAATCAAAATAAATCATGAAATTCAATCTCTAAAAACCCAAGATAAAATTAAAAAAAAATCAAAACCTTCTAGTTAAAAACAAATAAAAAAAAATGTTTAAAGACAGAAAATGAAAATAAAAATAAAAATTGGGTGACTGTCGATTTCTACAATATTAGTTTTCTACCTATGACAGCAATCGATCCAATTTCTTCATTTTAGTTTTCTTTCAGCCTAGCTATTAAAAGTGAGACCGGCCAATATTAGACTCCAAATCTATGATCATTTCCGGGTCCACCTTAGAAGGTCCCTAAGGTTTTGTTCTTGAACCAAAGCCCAAATTAACACAGCCAAAATGGGGTCCAGAAAAACCTAAATCCAAGACCTTAAAACTCTAGATTAGCAAGAACTAAATTAAAAAAAGATTTCGTAACATGGTACTCAAGTTTTCTCACTCAAACTTCCAACAAGATTTCGTCCTCAAATTAAAAATGCAATATTAATTCCCCATCCACTCCAGAATAATTGAGCAGGACCCACACTTTAGCAGGAGACAAGAGAGAGCCAACAAGGAGAAAGAGCACCAGAAATATTAATATTGCTGATTTGTTGCCGTAGCTAAAAACAAAATCATAATGTTTAATTAGTGTTCATCAAATATTAAAATGAGAATGTTGAATTAAGATTTCATTATTAAAAAAAAAGGTTTAAAATTTAAAACTGTGTGATGCAACAAGGAAAAAACTATCATGTCAAATGACTCACGTTAAACCATCAATGTTTTTGAAGAGTTCCAATTTGGTCCTCAAATAGGAATCTTCTCGAGGTTATAAAGATTTATTTTCATCAAGTGGGTCCTTAATTTCTCGCACAAATCAATAAGAGTTGAGAAAATCGGTCGAAATTTCATAGACATATGGCATTGTTGGTCTTGAAAACCATTTATTTGAAAATATTATTAAATATATGCTCAAGTGTGTTGTGATCAAGGTTGTTAAAATCGCGTTTTGACTCGTAAAATCATACGATTTTACGAGTCAAAACATGCTTTGCGTGTTGAATCATTTGAAAAAATCGAAAATGAGTGAAATCGGGTTAAAATCGGGTGAAATCGTTAAAATCGGATGAAATCGCAAAAAATCGCGATTTCAGGACCGATTTCACGATTTCACCAAAAGTCATGCACTGAAGCAAAATTTCCTCATGTAATCAAGGATTCTCAATCACAGTTGAAATGGCGTATGCATGACAATGAATGAGTTCTAGATAAGAGGAAAAGGTAATCTATAAATTTATTTAATGATGCTTTATCCAATAAGATTGACATGGAACATCTTAATTTTAAATGTCAATGGTGGATTAATTAGCTAGATTTTTAATTTTTGGCGTCCTTTGAATTTTCTAGTCAGATATTCGGGAGGTGACTTGCATGATCCTCTAACATTGTTTTAATTTGTTATTTTAAGGCACATCAAACATTATAAATTAAACCCCATAAACCAAGATTAGAAGACAACCTCAAATCTCTTGAGCAAGCCAAAAATGTTTAGGTCTAAAATGTTCGCATTGCTTTTAGTGTTTCTCCTATCCATCTCATGTGAGGCGACTTCAGATTTAGATCATGAAAATTTTCTCCATTGTCTTTTAAACCATTCCCAACCCTCTTACCCAATCTCCACAGAAATTTACACTCCGAACAATGAGTCATACTCATCTGTCTTGCAATCTTATATTCGAAATCTTCGGTTCAACATGTCCACAACCCCGAAACCACTTCTTATTCTCACTGCATTGCATGAATCTCATGTGCAAGCTGCCATCAGTTGTGCTCGTGAACATAACTTGCAAATGAAAATTCGAAGTGGGGGTCATGACTATGAAGGTGTTTCTTATGTGTCAGATGTCCCATTCTTTGTCCTCGACATGTTCAACCTTCGATCAATTGATGTTGATGTAGCTAGTGAGACTGCTTGGATTCAAGTCGGAGCAACCCTAGGCGAAGTTTACTATAGAGTTTCTGAGAAAAGCAAAGCACATGGTTTTCCAGCTGGTGTTTGCCCTACAGTTGGTGTTGGTGGTCACTTCGGTGGTGGTGGATATGGCAACATGATGAGAAAATATGGCCTTTCCGTCGACAACATCATTGATGCGAAAATGGTTGATGTTAATGGAAGACTTCTTGATAGAAAATCTATAGGAGAAGATTTATTCTGGGCTATAACAGGTGGAGGAGGATCAAGCTTTGGAGTTGTTCTGGCATATAAAATTAACATCGTTCGTGTTCCTGAAGTTGTCACTGTTTTTCGGGTTCGAAGAACAGTCGACCAAAATGCAACAGATATTGTTGAACAGTGGCAACAAGTTGCATACAATATTGACGATGACCTTTTCATTAGACTTACCATGGACGTCGTAAACAGTACTACTCGAATCGGTGAAAAGACGGTGAGGACTACATTCCGAGCATTGTTTCTTGGAGACTCTGAAAGACTCCTTTCCATCACGAATGCAAGCTTCCCTAAACTGGGTTTGCTTCGGTCAGACTGCATCGAAATGAGTTGGCTTGAATCAGTCCTTTTCTGGACAGATTTCCCTCTTGGGACACCAACTGATGCTTTGCTAAGTAGAACACCACAATCACTGGTTCACTTGAAAAGGAAATCAGATTATGTACAAAAGCCAATCCCAAGGGATGGTTTGGAGGGGATTTGGAAGAAAATGATTGAGCTACAAGTGCCGCAGCTTACTTTCAATCCTTATGGAGGAAAAATGTGGGAGATTCCAGCAACTGAAAGACCTTTTCCACATAGAGCTGGGAACTTATGGAAGATTCAGTATGCAACAAATTGGAATGAAGGCGGTCAAGAAGAAGCAAATTATTACATAGATTTGACAAGGCAACTCTATAGTTACATGACTCCCTTCGTGTCCAAGAATCCTAGGCAAGCATTCCTTAACTATAGAGACCTCGACTTGGGTATCAATCACAACGGCAAGGAAAGCTACTTGGAAGGAAGAGTTTATGGAATCAAGTATTTTCAGGATAATTTCAACAGGTTGGTTAAAATCAAGACTAAGGTTGATCCAGGTAATTTCTTTAGGAATGAACAAAGTATCCCTACTTTTCCATATAGGAAGAAGTAGAAATATTTATTTTGTTTGTTGGACCTACGTGATTGTGCAGCAAACCAACAGGAATAAAAAAAAAAAGGATAGTCTGTTTTTTTTTTAAATAAAATATTGTTATGTAATTCAAGAATATTATAAATCATGTGGTTAATTTGATGTTACTTGATTGATTTAGTAAGACTAAATAGAACTCATAATAATATTTGTTTTTTAAATATTAAGACCATAAAATATTTAATTTATGAAGGTTAACTTGCTAAATCCGCGATTTGGGTCATGAAACCATGATAACCCCATAAAAAGCAAATTGAAATAAATTATAAAGACGAATTTTCAACCAACTCAATATTAAAAGATAAAAATAAAAAAAAAATCAATTCAAAAAAAAAAAAAGAAGAATAACCCGAGTTAATTCAAGTTCTCCTTCCAAACTCGTAGTCTTGATCATGAGACCGGGATAACTTCATAAAAAAAGTAAAAAAAACAATTATGAAGATCATTTCTCAATTAATCTAACGTTAAAGAATAAAATTTTAAAAAAATAAAAAATAGCCAAAAAAAGATTCAAGTCAATTGAGAATAAACTAAAAAATCCACTATCTAAATTATAAGAACGAGATAACCCTATAAAAACAAATCAAAATAAATCATGAAATTCAATCTCTAAAAACCCAAGATAAAATTAAAAAAAAATCAAAACCTTCTAGTTAAAAACAAATAAAAAAAAATGTTTAAAGACAGAAAATGAAAATAAAAATAAAAATTGGGTGACTGTCGATTTCTACAATATTAGTTTTCTACCTATGACAGCAATCGATCCAATTTCTTCATTTTAGTTTTCTTTCAGCCTAGCTATTAAAAGTGAGACCGGCCAATATTAGACTCCAAATCTATGATCATTTCCGGGTCCACCTTAGAAGGTCCCTAAGGTTTTGTTCTTGAACCAAAGCCCAAATTAACACAGCCAAAATGGGGTCCAGAAAAACCTAAATCCAAGACCTTAAAACTCTAGATTAGCAAGAACTAAATTAAAAAAGATTTCGTAACATGGTACTCAAGTTTTCTCACTCAAACTTCCAACAAGATTTCGTCCTCAAATTAAAAATGCAATATTAATTCCCCATCCACTCCAGAATAATTGAGCAGGACCCACACTTTAGCAGGAGACAAGAGAGAGCCAACAAGGAGAAAGAGCACCAGAAATATTAATATTGCTGATTTGTTGCCGTAGCTAAAAACAAAATCATAATGTTTAATTAGTGTTCATCAAATATTAAAATGAGAATGTTGAATTAAGATTTCATTATTAAAAAAAAAGGTTTAAAATTTAAAACTGTGTGATGCAACAAGGAAAAAACTATCATGTCAAATGACTCACGTTAAACCATCAATGTTTTTGAAGAGTTCCAATTTGGTCCTCAAATAGGAATCTTCTCGAGGTTATAAAGATTTATTTTCATCAAGTGGGTCCTTAATTTCTCGCACAAATCAATAAGAGTTGAGAAAATCGGTCGAAATTTCATAGACATATGGCATTGTTGGTCTTGAAAACCATTTATTTGAAAATATTATTAAATATATGCTCAAGTGTGTTGTGATCAAGGTTGTTAAAATCGCGTTTTTGACTCGTAAAATCATACGATTTTACGAGTCAAAACATGCTTTGCGTGTTGAATCATTTGAAAAAATCGAAAATGAGTGAAATCGGGTTAAAATCGGGTGAAATCGTTAAAATCGGATGAAATCGCAAAAAATCGCGATTTCGGGACCGATTTCACGATTTCACCAAAAGTCATGCACTGAAGCAAAATTTCCTCATGTAATCAAGGATTCTCAATCACAGTTGAAATGGCGTATGCATGACAATGAATGAGTTCTAGATAAGAGGAAAAGGTAATCTATAAATTTATTTAATGATGCTTTATCCAATAAGATTGACATGGAACATCTTAATTTTAAATGTCAATGGTGGATTAATTAGCTAGATTTTTAATTTTTGGCGTCCTTTGAATTTTCTAGTCAGATATTCGGGAGGTGACTTGCATGATCCTCTAACATTGTTTTAATTTGTTATTTTAAGGCACATCAAACATTATAAATTAAACCCCATAAACCAAGATTAGAAGACAACCTCAAATCTCTTGAGCAAGCCAAAAATGTTTAGGTCTAAAATGTTCGCATTGCTTTTAGTGTTTCTCCTATCCATCTCATGTGAGGCGACTTCAGATTTAGATCATGAAAATTTTCTCCATTGTCTTTTAAACCATTCCCAACCCTCTTACCCAATCTCCACAGAAATTTACACTCCGAACAATGAGTCATACTCATCTGTCTTGCAATCTTATATTCGAAATCTTCGGTTCAACATGTCCACAACCCCGAAACCACTTCTTATTCTCACTGCATTGCATGAATCTCATGTGCAAGCTGCCATCAGTTGTGCTCGTGAACATAACTTGCAAATGAAAATTCGAAGTGGGGGTCATGACTATGAAGGTGTTTCTTATGTGTCAGATGTCCCATTCTTTGTCCTCGACATGTTCAACCTTCGATCAATTGATGTTGATGTAGCTAGTGAGACTGCTTGGATTCAAGTCGGAGCAACCCTAGGCGAAGTTTACTATAGAGTTTCTGAGAAAAGCAAAGCACATGGTTTTCCAGCTGGTGTTTGCCCTACAGTTGGTGTTGGTGGTCACTTCGGTGGTGGTGGATATGGCAACATGATGAGAAAATATGGCCTTTCCGTCGACAACATCATTGATGCGAAAATGGTTGATGTTAATGGAAGACTTCTTGATAGAAAATCTATGGGAGAAGATTTATTCTGGGCTATAACAGGTGGAGGAGGATCAAGCTTTGGAGTTGTTCTGGCATATAAAATTAACATCGTTCGTGTTCCTGAAGTTGTCACTGTTTTTCGGGTTCGAAGAACAGTCGACCAAAATGCAACAGATATTGTTGAACAGTGGCAACAAGTTGCATACAATATTGACGATGACCTTTTCATTAGACTTACCATGGACGTCGTAAACAGTACTACTCGAATCGGTGAAAAGACGGTGAGGACTACATTCCGAGCATTGTTTCTTGGAGACTCTGAAAGACTCCTTTCCATCACGAATGCAAGCTTCCCTAAACTGGGTTTGCTTCGGTCAGACTGCATCGAAATGAGTTGGCTTGAATCAGTCCTTTTCTGGACAGATTTCCCTCTTGGGACACCAACTGATGCTTTGCTAAGTAGAACACCACAATCACTGGTTCACTTGAAAAGGAAATCAGATTATGTACAAAAGCCAATCCCAAGGGATGGTTTGGAGGGGATTTGGAAGAAAATGATTGAGCTACAAGTGCCGCAGCTTACTTTCAATCCTTATGGAGGAAAAATGTGGGAGATTCCAGCAACTGAAAGACCTTTTCCACATAGAGCTGGGAACTTATGGAAGATTCAGTATGCAACAAATTGGAATGAAGGCGGTCAAGAAGAAGCAAATTATTACATAGATTTGACAAGGCAACTCTATAGTTACATGACTCCCTTCGTGTCCAAGAATCCTAGGCAAGCATTCCTTAACTATAGAGACCTCGACTTGGGTATCAATCACAACGGCAAGGAAAGCTACTTGGAAGGAAGAGTTTATGGAATCAAGTATTTTCAGGATAATTTCAACAGGTTGGTTAAAATCAAGACTAAGGTTGATCCAGGTAATTTCTTTAGGAATGAACAAAGTATCCCTACTTTTCCATATAGGAAGAAGTAGAAATATTTATTTTGTTTGTTGGACCTACGTGATTGTGCAGCAAACCAACAGGAATAAAAAAAAAGGATAGTCTGTTTTTTTTTTAAATAAAATATTGTTATGTAATTCAAGAATATTATAAATCATGTGGTTAATTTGATGTTACTTGATTGATTTAGTAAGACTAAATAGAACTCATAATAATATTTGTTTTTTAAATATTAAGACCATAAAATATTTAATTTATGAAGGTTAACTTGCTAAATCCGCGATTTGGGTCATGAAACCATGATAACCCCATAAAAAGCAAATTGAAATAAATTATAAAGACGAATTTTCAACCAACTCAATATTAAAAGATAAAAATAAAAAAAAAATCAATTCAAAAAAAAAAAAGAAGAATAACCCGAGTTAATTCAAGTTCTCCTTCCAAACTCGTAGTCTTGATCATGAGACCGGGATAACTTCATAAAAAAAGTAAAAAAAACAATTATGAAGATCATTTCTCAATTAATCTAACGTTAAAGAATAAAATTTTAAAAAAATAAAAAATAGCCAAAAAAAGATTCAAGTCAATTGAGAATAAACTAAAAAATCCACTATCTAAATTATAAGAACGAGATAACCCTATAAAAACAAATCAAAATAAATCATGAAATTCAATCTCTAAAAACCCAAGATAAAATTAAAAAAAAATCAAAACCTTCTAGTTAAAAACAAATAAAAAAAAATGTTTAAAGACAGAAAATGAAAATAAAAATAAAAATTGGGTGACTGTCGATTTCTACAATATTAGTTTTCTACCTATGACAGCAATCGATCCAATTTCTTCATTTTAGTTTTCTTTCAGCCTAGCTATTAAAAGTGAGACCGGCCAATATTAGACTCCAAATCTATGATCATTTCCGGGTCCACCTTAGAAGGTCCCTAAGGTTTTGTTCTTGAACCAAAGCCCAAATTAACACAGCCAAAATGGGGTCCAGAAAAACCTAAATCCAAGACCTTAAAACTCTAGATTAGCAAGAACTAAATTAAAAAAGATTTCGTAACATGGTACTCAAGTTTTCTCACTCAAACTTCCAACAAGATTTCGTCCTCAAATTAAAAATGCAATATTAATTCCCCATCCACTCCAGAATAATTGAGCAGGACCCACACTTTAGCAGGAGACAAGAGAGAGCCAACAAGGAGAAAGAGCACCAGAAATATTAATATTGCTGATTTGTTGCCGTAGCTAAAAACAAAATCATAATGTTTAATTAGTGTTCATCAAATATTAAAATGAGAATGTTGAATTAAGATTTCATTATTAAAAAAAAAGGTTTAAAATTTAAAACTGTGTGATGCAACAAGGAAAAAACTATCATGTCAAATGACTCACGTTAAACCATCAATGTTTTTGAAGAGTTCCAATTTGGTCCTCAAATAGGAATCTTCTCGAGGTTATAAAGATTTATTTTCATCAAGTGGGTCCTTAATTTCTCGCACAAATCAATAAGAGTTGAGAAAATCGGTCGAAATTTCATAGACATATGGCATTGTTGGTCTTGAAAACCATTTATTTGAAAATATTATTAAATATATGCTCAAGTGTGTTGTGATCAAGGTTGTTAAAATCGCGTTTTGACTCGTAAAATCATACGATTTTACGAGTCAAAACATGCTTTGCGTGTTGAATCATTTGAAAAAATCAAAAATGAGTGAAATCGGGTTAAAATCGGGTGAAATCGTTAAAATCGGATGAAATCGCAAAAAATCGCGATTTCAGGACCGATTTCACGATTTCACCAAAAGTCATGCACTGAAGCAAAATTTCCTCCATGCTCCAGCTGTCCGGCGCTTATTAGCTGTGAAGCAGCACAGTCACGCTGCGTGACAAAGTCTTCACTCTTCTCTCCAGTCACAAAAGCGCAAATAAATAAACTTTTCCATTTATACTGTGGAGTGTGGAGTCCAAACTTAGTCTCAGATACGTGTTCTTGTAAACTTTTCCATTATCAATCGTTTGACTGCTGCTATCACATATATATGCCTTATGAAAGGAAAAGGTCTAAAGTTTTAGTTTACAAAAAGGAAAGGTCTGAATTCTTTAGTTTTTCAAAGCGTTAGAAATAATACTCATAAATGACTATAAATAAATAAATTCTATGTCTTTTACCCCTTTTTTCCCTTTGTATTAAACTGTATAGTTAAGTTACAGGCTTACTATAGCACTTATCAAATTTCTTAATATGCAATTTTAATGATATTTACATGTAACACCATGACGCATGCAATTCCAGTTATCTAAGGAAACAAGAAATTGTTGTTCATCAAAGAGTGGAGGATAATCCTCTAATTATTTTTTAAAGGTGGAAGTCAGGATATTTCTTTTATCTAAACCATGCATATGCGACTAGAACCAGTAGGAGAAGATTCAAAATGAAGGCCATGACTAATTAATTGTATTGAGGATGACTAAGTTTGGATTTGCCCTTTTAACAACTTCTTATGTTGATTTTGATTATTTCTTTCCACACTCACAATATAAATAGATTGTTGAATTGAATTGAATTATTTTTTGTTAATATATTTTAAAATTTCTTATGATTTTATGATTTTACGATCTGTTTTTACGATCCGAGTTTGTTTTGCACTTTCCGTGCCGTGTTAAAATCGCGATTTTAACCACCTTGGTTGTGATCCTCAATTGAGCCTTCCAAGAATCTTGAGTATTTTCTTCTTTATACGATAATGTCAAGTACGACTTTTGACAGGTTGGTCAATTATTGCTCTAAGATAATGGCCAAAAGATTTGGCAGAAATTCAAGAATCATGATGCACTTGGGGGCAACAATTTGAAGTTTGTCTTTATTTACTTGAAACTTATTTTTAATACTATAATTTCGAACCACTTGTTTCATAGTTTTCGCATCTAGTCCGGATTAAGATTTGAGTTTCAAGTTTTGATCAGTTATTAAATTGTTCAAGTTAATTTTTTATTTAAAAAATTCAAAATGATATTATTTTAGTAAAATAATTTAAGAATGATAATGCAGATGGGAGCAATAATTTGAAGTTTGTCTTTATTTCCTTTACGTCTATTTTTAATACTATAATTTCGAACCACTTTTATTGCCTCTCTCAGCACATAGAATTTGGTTGAGTGTTTTATTGTTCAAAGTGTTCAAAAGTTCGAATACTATCCTTCCCAATGTGATTTAGTTTATTTAACCATCTATTTTTAAGCCGGTGTCTTAATAAATATAGCATAAAATTGTGACTTTTCTCTTTATTAATGTGATTTAGTTTATTTAACCATCTATTTTTAGACAATTTTAAGAATGCACATCCTATGAGTCTAATACATTTTAAAATTCAACAAACACAATAAAATATTAATGCAATGTAGAAAAAAAAAACACAAAAACAAATATGAGTTTTAGGATTGAAAAATATTTACCTTAATGACGTGCTTAATTTTAAAGTTTATTCACGTTTAATAAAATGAAAGAAAAAACCAAAGAAAATAAGTTAAAAAATTCACCACACATACCTTTTAATTATGTTGATAGTAAAAACATGAAGTCCTACTACTTAAAACTACAATAGAAAAAAGGATTTGAGTGAGGAACAAATGGTTTAGCAGAAAGAGTGAAGAGAGGATTGTGAAAATGAACTTCGAGTGTCCTTGCTGGGTTTTATATTACATGTATTCCGACGGAATCCTAGATGGACCATTAAATAATATTATTTTTAATTAGACGGATTCTCTCGGTAAATTCGCCTTGAAAATTTCATTTCGCACTAAATTTTTCAAAAAATCCTCCAAATTTTTTGCAGTCCATCCATGATTCCGTCGATAAAAAAAATAGTACATGGTCAGAGATGCAATTATTAACAAGGCATTGGAATTCGCAGTCCGTCAGTAATTCTCTCAGGAACCTGACAATCACTTAACGCACTTTAATTGCCATCACCGCCATGAGAAGGGGAACAATTCCCTTTGCATCTAGAATACACAAATGGACACGATCTGTTGTTGTTTCCATTGGTTGTTTGGGCTGTATTTCCCTCGGTGTTGTTGACTGTGAACAGTGCTAAAGGGAGGGAGTAGTTCCCTTCACCTCTGAAATACACTAAGGGACACAAACCGTCAGTGTTTCCATTGGTGTAATGGACAGTAAATAGTGTCAGAGGGAGGGGAACAGTTCCCTTCGCCTCTGGAATACACCGACGGACACAAAATGTCGGTGTTTCCATCGGTGTTTTGCACAATGAATGACAAATTGTACCCGTATTTCCTATCTATACATCAAGCAAATACTTAAATTAAAAGTTGCACGCACAACACAATAATACCAGTTCATATAACAATTATAAAATAAATACTTCTTTGTTGAGAATTTCATTAATAACTATTACATTATAGTTTATTGCATTACACTTTCGTATTTTGATAGTTAGTCAGAATTTTCTTCTTCTTCTTCAATTGACTCGTCGTCAGCTCCATCACAATCTTTTACGGTGATAACATTGTTATCATCATCTTCATCGATTTGTGCTTGTCCGCTGGAGCTCAGAACAACATTTAACTTCACAACGTCAACGTCAACATTAACAAAAATATTATCTAAGACGTGAAAATTTAAATTTTCTTCCAAGTCAATCGATGGAGCAACTCGATATGGTTCAACCAACTCACTTATTTGAAAGACATCATCTCCGACATTTGACTCATCATTCTCATCCTAAACAACCTCGACACGACTCTTGGGTTTGGTTTTCAATATGGATAACTAATTAACTCTTGAACGATCCTTTTTAAAGGAAGGGGTGTATGTGTAATAAACTTGCTAGCATTGTTTGGCGAAAACAAAGACATCATTGACATTGCAGAGTCTAGATTTTGAGTTAGTTTCGACCAAATCATGATAGGGATCTACTTTGATTCCTTTATCAGTGGTGTCATACCAATAGCATTTGAATAAAAGGACTCTATTATGCTCGTTTTGATATTGCAATTCAATTACCTTTTCTAATTTCTCATAATAGTCAACTTCAAACTCACTAAAAGTCAATCCTTTAATACAAACCCCATTGTTATATCTTTTTACCTTGCCCATATTCTTCAGTATGAAACTCGTACTGATTAATAAAATACTCGTTATAGCACTTCACTTTTCTTTCAGGACCCATACTTAGTAAAGACAATGTAGCGATAGCATTCCTTCTTATTTTATAAACTTGGTACATCAAGTACAACAATGAATAGTGATCGAGAATTCTGTAATGAAATTAAGTATCTTAATTTGTGATAGTACTTACATATGCTCTAAACCACATCACAAATTTTTTATCTTGTAATCAAAAGATTTGAGATTCGGTCAACTATGAGTTATTAGACAGTAAATATCGATGATCTTGCTTACAAGGTATGTAACAATGTATGAGTTTGTGATATTACAAGAGAGGAATAGTCAATTAATAACAAAGTTTAAGAAGTATACTTATTGAACAAGAGGTCCCAGTTCATCGTAGTTAAATATCACATAATTATGTGCTTGTCTGAATTTTATTTCAGACAAATATCTTTCCCTGCCAGCATTTTTTGGTGTGGGTCATCCAGGATTGGAGAATATTGACAAGTTCCCACTCGAAGGCACTTCACCACCATCATCATGTTTTGGAATGCGATTGATTCCTGTTCTCAAATGAGGCTCGAAATAGTACAAGATAAATGTTGAGATCTCCTCAACAATATAGGCCTCATATATCAATGCCTCAACATGCACCTTGTTTTTTACCTTTTTCTTAGAGTTGAACAAGACCTGTATGGAATAAAATGAATGTTTTCAATTAACATAAACAATGGAAATAATATCGAAGATTACATTGCATATGTAATCTCTAACCTCTCAAATGGACACATTCATCTATACTAGACTAGGCCTCTAACTTTTACCTCATACGATAAATATATAAGTAGATGCTTCATCGAGTCAAAAAACGATGGAAGGAATATCATCTCAAGTTTGCATATTGTCTTGACGATATTCATTTCAAGCCTCTTAGTGTGTTGTGTCTGCAACTTGCTGAAGCATATATCTCTAAAGAAATGACTAATCTCTATGAGGGCATCCTATATCCCCTTTGAAAATAAATCACGATAAGCTAATATAATGAGTGTTTGTATAAACACGTGGCAATCATGGGTCTTCATTCCATACAATTTGCAATCCTTCAAATTAACCAATCTTGATATGTTCGAGGCACGTCCATCAAGAAAACGCAGACTCTTCAGCCATTGGTAAACTAGTAGTTGTGCATTCTTGTCTAAGATTGTGCTTGGTTTGGGCTTTACAACCTATGACCCGGCATAAATCTAACTCCATATTTTTATGGTAACAAAACAATGTTATATTCATTCTAGCCTTAATGTTGTCCTTTGTCTTTCCCTTCATATCCATGACCGTGTTGAAAATGTTCTCAAACACATTCTTTTCTATGTGTATGACATCAAAGTTATGGCGGAGGAGATTGGTCTTCCAATAAGGAAGCTCTCATAAAATTCTTCATTTTACCTAGTTGTGGGTCAAACCAAAATCATGAAACTTTTTTTTATCGAATTGGAAACCAAACACAATGTCACCACCGTACTCTGACACCACGTCATATAATTTTTCACCGGAAAGACGCAGGGATGCGACATCTTTTTCAACTCTACCAATAAAAAAATCATTTCTGTTATTTCTATACTTTTGATTTGTTAGTAAGAAATGTCGCTGGCAATCAAAAACCATGTTTTAGCATGAATACCTTGTTGTTTTCCATGCGGTATGGACTTGCTAGTTTTTCATATGTGCTCCAACCAGAAACCATTCCATAAGCTAAAAAATCATTAATAATCCACATCAAAGTTGCCCTTATAAGAAAATTTTGTTTCGTCGATACATCATAAGTTAATGCCCTAGATAACCACAACTGCGTCAACTTATCAATCAATGGTCAAAGATAAACATCTATATTCCGGCCCAGACTATTAGGACCGAGTATGACCGTAGATAAAAACATGAACTCCAGTCTCATACACATCTACGGTGGCAAGTTGTAAACCGTTAGTATAATCGGCCAATAAGAATAAGGAGCAGCAAATGATCCAAATGGATTGAATCCGTCTGTACATAGCCCAAGATACATGTTCCTTGATTCAACTGAAAAGTGAGGATGTGCGCTGTTAAAGTGTTTCCAAGCTTCACTATCGAGAGGTGCACCATAACTCCATCCACCGTATCATGTGATTAGTGCCATGTCATGTGCTTAGCAGTCTTTGGTGATATGAACAACCTCTGTAGTTTGGGTGTGATTAGAAAGTATCTAAGTTTTTTATGTGCTATAAGAGTCTTTCCCCTGCCAATTCTGGGTTTATAATTGGAATGCCCACATGTCCTGCACTCGGTCAGTTCATCATTTTCAAAAAAGTACAACATGCAAAAGTTTAGACACGTGTCAATTTTTTGGTATCCTAGACCGAGGGGTTTCTTCATGAACTTAACATCATATAAGTTCTCTTTCAGCCTATTCCCTTCAGGTAAAATGTTTTTCACCCATTCGACAATTCTGTCATAACGGGCCTTACTCAACCTATAATTCAACTTGATGGTAAACACATCTGCAACGACTGATAATTTACTGTGATTTGTACAGCCATCCCATAATGGTTTGTCAGAATCTTTCAAAAGATCAAAACATCTGGCCACGTCTGTATTAGATTCTTCATCTACGATTGAACATTGATCAGCATGACCCTGATTCATTCTCATCGCATCCATAACCATAGTCCTATAAGGATTACAGTTGTTAGTTTCAACTCCATGCACGTTGCTAACACTAGAAGTTGGCCCAACCATCCTTTCTACTATGGCTCGTGAGGAATAAATGATTCTCTGTGTGCATATACCAACACAGGTATTCCTCAATGAACCCTTTGTGTAGAAGATGCATCGTAACAACATCTAAATGAAGAAACTTTTTATTTTTATACCTCATACATGGACACTTAATACCATCTCCACTAATATTTCTCGAAATAGATGTTTCATAATTAATAAAACCTTGAATCCTGTTACAATAATCCATCATTCGCAATCCTTATGGTAAATTTCGATACATCCATGAACGATCATTCATGACTTCTATTGAACCTATATATATATATATATATAATAATGATGACAACAAAATTGTATTAATTAAAATATTAAGTAAATAATCAACCTATTTCCATACTTCTCTTAATTCATTATCAATTATCTACGTACATATAAATTTGTACACATTAATTTATGAAAATTACAACTTGACAATAAAATTAATAAAATATAAAACAGACCCGTTAAACAAGTCATTATTTATATTATCACAACACACTTAAGTTGGTAATTCAACATAAGTTTTAACAATTTACACAAATATATAATTTTATAAAATCTAAAACAAACCATAACATGTACAAAATCATGTATCCATACAACAAGTTTATTTAAGAAAAAATAAAAGTGTTGTGTGACTGGAAAGGTTGAGGAATGATAAGTTGTGTTGAGATGGGATGGGATGTAAGGGGGGACCTTGAGTTTGCTTCCAGAGGTCACTAGTTCGAGTGCCACAAACCTCAGGGCCACTAGAGATTTATATGGTCATTAACTTCAGGGTTTCAGGGGATTAGTCGAGGTGCGCGTAAGTTGACCCGGACACCCACGATTAACAAAAAAAATAAAAATATTTCTATATAATTCAAAAATAAAATTTACATTTAACAAAGAATAACAAATAAAAAGACATGAAGTAATCTAATTAAATAAAAAAACAATGATAAAACCAATGTGATAAAAAGCATGAAAAAAAGAGAGCTCGGTCTTAATTAAATAAATATTGAAGGATGAAATCGAAAAATATCACCTTAAAAAAAGATTAAAAAAAACCCCAAAACAATCATAGGCAAACCTCATGAAGCCAGGTTAATTTCCAAATCTTGTAACCCATGAAATCTTAGACATAGGCTTAATCAAGAAGCTTAAATACAAACCAATTAAATGTTGAAGAATTCAATTGGGTAAAAACATACCAATTTTGCAAAGCAAAGAAAAAACATAACAATCAAAAGAATAAGAATGAAATCGATTAGGAAAAAAAATTATGAAGGGAAAATCGCAAAAAAAAAATGCAATTCCAAAAATTATCTTATATTACACAAAATAGTAATTAAAAGAATGAAGGCAAGCAAAAAAAAAGAAGATAAAATTGAAACAAAAATCTAATTCAAAGAATTATATCAAAAATAAAATCATAACTAAAAGAACAGAGACTAAATAAAAAAAGAAATATAAGTTTAGGGGCTAACTTGAAAAATTGGGTGGTAGGGTTGAAAGACCGAGGAAGAGAGAGGAAAGAAAGAAGAAAAAAAGAAATGACCACCACTGACAAACCAAAGTTCTTATCAGTGCACGTGTTACATATTTATAGAAGAGATGCCGAGACAAAGTTGAAGCAACCCTGGAATGGCCTTTTTGGCCGCTGGAATCAGTCGCACATGTCATCCATAAATAGCAAAGTGGATGATGCGTTCTCGGCACTTGTCTATTTTTTTAATTTATTTTTATTTCTTAAAAGACTAGAATGCTCTTGCACCACCCAAAAACAACAAAAAAACCAGCTGCAAAATAACTAAAATAACTTTTGACCATAGGCTTAAGAAAATAAGCTAAAAGACACTACCAGAAAATCTACGAATACAAACAAAATCACTGATAAAAAAAATTCATTGGTATTTTGGGGTGATATTTACCGACCACATTGATTCCATTGCCCAATCCATCAGTATTTACCAACAAAAATATTATGTCTGTAAATACCGAGAGAATCTCAGTCAAACTAAAAAAAATTTAAAAAAACCAAAAGTACGATGACGTGTATTTTTTTGTGGATGCTTTTTGTTGTAACCCATTTTTGGGTCCCCCACAAAATATATATATATAAAAATATGTATATAGCCAAAGGAGTTTAAGAAAAAATAACGGAGGCGAAGCGCTCGAGAAAATGGTTGGAAAATTGGTCAATGAGGTTAAAAAATACAAAGATTGGATTTTTGACAAGTATATTCTTGAAGGAGGAGAGCCCCGTTGAGAAGGAAAATTTGAAATTTGAGGAGAAAAGCCCAAATTTAGATGTTTATGGACTTAATTTGATTTTTAAATGAATTTATAGGGGATTTGATTGCAAGAAAAATTGATTTTTAAGTCAATTTGGGCTTTAATTAGAAGAAATTTAAGTTCTGGGGCCAAAATATATTTTTTTAGGAATTTATTAGGTCAAATCGGGGGCTTAATTGCATAAATATTGAAGTTTAAGGGCCAATTGGGGACTTAATTGAAGGAATCCGAAACCAAGGACCAAATTGAAGAAGGCGTAAGTATAGGGGCTAGAATTAATTGATTCAGGGGCCTAATTGAAGAAATTGGAAGTTTATTGATCAATTAAGGGCTCAATTGCATAATTCGGGAGGCCAAGGACCAAAGTGAAAAACGCGGCCAAATATAGGGACGGGGTTTGAATTCGGCAAGGATGCAATTGAAGGGACAAAAGATAATTGAGGGTTGCTTTGCAAATTGACGTGTTTTGGCGTCTTGCAGGATTTAAATGAAACGGCGCGTTTTCTCCAAAACGACGCCGTTTCATCCATTCAAAAAAAAAAAGGGAAAAGGGCGAACGGTGTCGTTTTGAACGACATCTTCATCTTTCTTCTTCCCCCCGAACATGCAACTGGGAAGAAGGGAAAAAGGGTGCTTTTTTTTTGAAATTTTTGCCGGCCCCTCTCTCTCGCCTGGAGCCCACCGACCGAACACAATGGCCGACCACCCACCGCGCACCACCCACCGAACCTTGGCCGTCGCGCCCAATGGCCGACCAGCCGGCTGCTCCCCATGAGAGCTGTAAAAAAACAGCGCCCTTGGCCTCTATAAATAGAGGCCAAGAACGCTGAGAAAAGGGGAAGAAAAGAGAAGGGAGGAGGAGAAGAAAAGAGAATGGAAGAGAGGAGAAAAACTAAAAAAACAGAGGAAGAAGAAGAAAAAAAAACAGAAAGGGAGGAGAGAGAGGGGAAGAGATAGAGAGAAGGAAGAGAGGGGCGAAACGAAAAAAAAAGAGAGAAGAGGAACGGGAAGAGAGGAAGGACCAAACCGAAAACAAAAGAAAAAAAAGCAAACCGGAAACAAAGGGAGGAACGGAGAGAACGAACCAAACCTTTGCAAACAGCCGCAAAGACCGCCTGGAGCCGCCACTAGTGAGCCGCTACACCGCCACCGGCCTCCACCACAAAGACCGCCAGCAAAGCCGACCGACCAGCGACACACCGCCTCCTCACGCCAGGTTCTTCTTCCAACCCCTATTATCGCATCTTTTTTCTTTTTCGCTCCCTGCATGCAGGAACGAATAGCGTTCGCATGCGGGGAGAGGGGGGAAAATAATTCCCCCCCGCCCGTTTTGTTTCTTCGGGCCGGGCGGATCCCGGCCCAGCCTTGCCTTCTCGGGCCCGGCCCGGCGGGGGATATTAGTCTTTTTTTGTTGGGCCGATATCGGCCCAATCCATTTTGGGCCGAAATCAGCCCAACACCTTTGAGGCTGAGTCCGGCCCAGTTGGTTGGGCCGGACCAGACCAGCCCATTTAATATTATATTATATATATATATATTATATTTTGTATTATTTATATATATATATGTGAAAATTTAAGAAAATTCTGCAAAAATTATTTAAAAAATATGTGTATTTTCTGTAATTTTATTATTGTATTTTGACCAATATCGGTTTGTATTTTTATACTGTAAAGATACAAATCCGGTATTAAAATACCCGGTTTTCATCAAAACATCAAAGATTTTCAAAATAAAAAATGTCTTTTGCTTTCAAAAATTTCCTGAATATCTTTAAAAATATTTTTGATTTTTTTGCATATTTTTATTAAAGTGGTTTAATATTTGGTTGTATTTTTATACCGTAAGGATACCAACCCAGTATTAAAGTACCCGATTTGCGTCAAAACATAAAAAAAAAAGTATACATAATTAAAAAATGTTTTGTTTTAAAATACGGCCTAGTCTCTCCAATATATATATATAAATATTATAACATCATATTTTTCATACAACAAATAAAATTTCAAAACAATATATATATTAGCATGCATTTTGGCTTTAATAACCGGTTTATTCAAGCCATGAGAACTAGGCCAATATTTCAAAAATTCTAAAAAATCTTTTTGTCTTATTTTAGTATATGGGATTACGAATATTTATACATAAAACGTATTCCTGATATTTAAAATATGGTTTTTTTACATAGACATTATAACGGTTAAGTTTTACCTAATAAGATAAGGACCTCCTTATTGAGGAGGACTTTTCTTGAACCATAGATGGACCAACATACATAGACGTTAGAACGGTTAGGTTTTACCCGATAAGATAAGGACCTCCTTACTGAGGAGGACTTTTCTTGAACCATAGACGGACCAACAACTAGGAAACACAACGAGACCTTGAATTTTATCAGACAAATAAACAATGCAGCTTATCTTAGGTAGGACGTATTTGGGGTGCTAATACCTTCCCTTTACGCAACCAGTCCCCGTGCCCGATCTCTGAGACCAGTTAGGGTTCCTAGTGACCAAAATACTAGGTGGCGACTCCCACACCATTTTTTTATTGCTAAGAGACAAAGAACTCCTTGTCTCCCCCATATTTACCGGGATATATCCCCCTACTACACACCCTGAGGGTGGATGATCGCCGCGACGTCGGGCACCCCGCGACACTTTTACTGGCGGAATTACAAATAGATTCAAACAGCGAAAACCGTATAGTGACGTGTCACTTATACTGACATAATTGCTGACAGATAGAAACATTTCGTCAATAATTCCATCGGTAGTAGTTAATATATGACCTAATTGTCAACCCTCTCCTCCCCTATTTCTCCTTCCCCTCTCGCAACTAACCCCCCTCCCCCTAATCCGCAACAAACAAACTAACCCCCCTCCCCCCTCACATCCCATCTCATCTCAACACAACTCATCTTTCATCAACCTTTCTAGTCACACAACACTTTTATTGTGGATTTTTCATTTTAAATAGTTTGTTCATTTACAGGAATTCCAGCATGGATTATCCATTTCATGTGAATATTCATATGTATGGAAGTTGAATAAGACAAAGTTGTGGTCAATAACTGCTCCATTCCTTGTGCTTTCAGATAGATTTGTATCGGTAAATTTCCGACGAACATATTCCCTTGGTTTATACCAAGGGAATTACAATGGGAAAAAAATTAAAACAAAGTTTAAAAAAAATGATGATGTGTCAATTTGACCAATGGAATTACCGACGGAATAAAGTTGGTCAGTAAAGTCCGTCGGTAACATCGTTGGTAAACTATGAACAATTCATCATGTCAATTACAAAGGGAATCACCGATGGAAAATTCCGTCAGTATTTTCCGGATAGCTCCAGAACTATTCACTTTATAATTGCATTGTTAATTGTTGTTCTTTACGGACAAAATCACCGATGGATTGAAAAGTCGTCAGTGTTATTTGGAGGTTTTCTGAAAAAATTCAATCAATTTAAAATTTTTATTTAAATATTAAAGACGGAATCACCGACGGATTAAAAATCGTTAGTGATTGTTGGCGGTTTCTGAAAAAAATTTATGAAATTAAAAATTTAAATTAAATATTACTGACGGAATAATTATAAATATAAATATTTAATTATCCGTCGGTAAAATTATCGCTAACGCGCCCCAACAAAAAAGCTTGAATCCCCTTATTTCACAAGAGACAGACTTATTCCTTCTTCTTCTTCTTCTTCCATATATGTAAAAAACATCAATATCTATTTCTTTCTCTTCTCTTCTCTCCTCATCTCCTTCTCTTCTCCTCCATGCTCGGGTATGTCTTTTTTCTTAAGGTAAGATTTTTTTTTCTTTTTTTTTCATGATTGTTTTCACTATATTTGTTTTTTATTTTATTTTTAATTGTTTTTGTTCTTAATAATTGTATAAATGTTGTTGTGAGATTTTTTTTTTCATATGAGATTAATTTTTAGTTGATTTATTTATAGGATTTTTAAATTTTTAGCAATCGCAACTTCATTTTTCATATGAATTTTTTTAGTTGAATTTATTTTTTCGTTTTATTTATTTGTTGCAAATTTGTTTGAGTTGATTTTCTTCTTCTTTTTTCCAAGCATTTTGAGTATATATTATAGAGTGTTCATTTATGTTAATTTAATTATTTTTTAATTTTTTAAAATGGATTTTTTTAAAATGTTTTTAAATAATTACCGACGGAATTACCGATGATATTTTTCGAGGGATATACGGATGGAATGAAGTGGGTAATTTTTTTAACGCGTCTATTCCGTCAGTAAATTCATCGGTAATAATATTTTTTTTATTACCAACGGATTTACCGACGGATAAAAAAATTACCGATGAAAGATTTACCGACAGAGAATTTCTGTCGGTAATTTCGTTGGTAAATTAATTACCGACGGAATATGTGTTTTATGTCGACGGAAAAATTCTGTCGGTAAAACTGTTAAATGTTGTAGTGAGTGAAAAGAAAGAGTGATTTGATAAAAATCGTAATTCGTAAGTAAATTAATTATGTAATCCTCCAATCATTTCAATATATTAAATAAAAATCTGAAATATAATTGATATTTTATATAGGCCTCTAACATGTAGAAATAAATTGTGATATTTTTATGCATAAATATCAAATAACAAAGGGTTGGACAGACCATGTGAGGTGCCATTTAGTCCAAGTTAATTAATTGCTCGTGGGTTTGGTCTTTTGAAATTGATGAATATTCAAGTAGATATAATTGAAAAGCAAATGCAGGCAGGCGTTTTAAAAGGATGTCTACATCACCTAGAAGAGGTTAATACGACAGGAAAATCATAAGGTCAATACGATAAGTATTTGTACACCATTGCTTACATCAACGTAGGGTCGGTATTTATTTCTCTTTCTTTTGAGAGTAATAGCGTAGCTATAAAACGCGGCCTGGACTATCAGTCAATTCAAGATATAATATAAATATTTTTTATTAATTAAATTAAATCAATTCTAAATTTATATAATCTGAATCTTTAATTCAGTCGACTTACTTAACCACGAGTAAAAATAATTTATTGAAAGATTGATTTTCTATTAGATATGTGAGGAGTTGTGTTTTGCTTTTTTAAAAAAATATAGGACACATCATGAAAACCATTTATGAATCAAAATTATAATTTTAGCTCCAGCCACTATTGGTAATCCAGTGGCTCTAGACGAGGATTGGTATATGGCAACTCCAAAAAAGCCTTTAAAATGAAAAAGAAAATTAAAGCATTGATAAGAGTATGATAGAAAGCAATGTCTAATCACATATCTGTCTTTGAGAAGATTAGTTTTGAAGAATAATTCATTTGTTTTTAATATTTACAAACTTATTATGCAAAGCACTTGATAAGTCTTTGCTCCATAAATATTGCAAAAAAAGGGCATCTGTTGTTACCCATTTTTGAGGCCCCACATAAACAAAACATACAAAAAAAATAAAAACATATTGGAAAAAAATAAAATATATATATATATATATATCAGTGAAAAGAATATACTAAAACGCCCAGGAAATTACCAATGTTCAATGACTCAATTGGAATTTTTCAAGGTCTAATCGAATTTATTAAGGGCTTAATCGCAAGAAAAATTGATTCTTGAAGTCAATTTAGTCTTTAATTGGAAGACATTAAAGTCTAGGAGTCAAATTACAATTTTTTTAAGAGTTAATTTGGTCAAATCGGGGGTTTAATTGCATAAATATTGAAGTTTAATGGGCAATTAAAGATTTGATTGAAGAAATCCAAAATCAAGGACCAAACTAAAAAAGGCGCGTGAATATAAGAGCTAAAATTGACCAAATCAGGGGTCAAATCGAAGAAATTAGAAGTTTATTGGTCAATTGAGGGTCGAAATATACAAATTCAAAACCAATAACTAAAATGAAAATAATGGTCAACTTGAGGGCTGATAATTGACTTTGGTAATGATGAAATTGTATGAAATTAAAAGTTTGAAGGCAATTATGGGTACAATTAAAAGCAATTGGAAGAATAGGAACTTAATTGAATTTTATAAAATCCCAAATTAAGAACCATAAACGAGACATCATTTAGAGTTAATGAAGAGAAAGTGAATGACACATTATTCGTCAGCTTGCACCTTTATTTTGATAATTTTGACCGATCGAGTTGACAATCTCAGACGCATAAATATGGAATTATAAACCTTCAAATTGAGCAAAGTTGGATCCAAATGAAAGGTGTGAACCCCCTCTACCAACTTTAATTGGTATCAAGTGATGAAGTCAAAATTGTTCTGACAAGACCTCAAAAGTGGACAAGTCAGTTAGCCCCGACAATGCGACCATCATGCGAAAAACAATTTAGTTTTCATGTGTTCACACATAAAGTTTTCTCAATGGATTCTTATCAACAATACTCCTCTCAAAATCAAGAGGTCAAAAATAGATTTAAGACCTCCTAAAACCCTAGCAAAACCCTATAAATACCCCTTATAGATCAAGAAAAGGGGCTGAAAAAAATGGAAAGAAAGAAGAAAAAGATAAGAAACATTTAAGATATATTAATAAGAAATATAAGGGTAGAGGTCCAAAAGTCTAAACAAAAGTTTTCTTAAACTTTGTAACTTTATGAGAGGTAAAAGTTTCCAAAGAAAAGCCAAGAGAGAGAAGTTGTTCTAGGTATACATTACGAGACCCAAAAATAGGTCCTTTATGGCTTGCTTTTGTTTTTTTTTTTTTTTTTGGTTTACATTCATCTCTTTGTTGCTATATTGTTTTATTTAATTTTCTTTTGAAGTCTTTTTGTGTTTTTGATATATTAAAGTTATTATTCAAGTTTTCTATATATATAATGTTGTTTTAGTTTTTTTTAGCTTAAGCTATGCATGTTAAAGTAAATGTGTTTATCCTAGGTTTGTTAGGCCTATTCATGCATAAAATGGGTTTAGAAAACCAATTTTAAATCCATGTTGCATGAACTGTAAGTTGTTTTAGGTTATTAGTATTTTAATTTAGTACCTCATGCTTAATTCTAATGTTTTTTCTTAGTTTTGTTTTATTTAAACATGTTTGTATATGCTATTGTGACTTGTTGGGATAAAAAGAGCATGTTTTAAAAGCCAAAAATGCATATTTCTAGGCTTGGCAGTGGCTATACATTTATGGGCATGGCTGGTTTTTTTTTTTGTTTATAGGCAATGTTTTTTGTGTTCTTAGAAAGAATATTGTCTTAGCCCCTTGATTTGGACTAAAATTTTCAACAAAAAAAACCTATCCTAATTTTTGGTAGTCCGTCCATGATTCCATCAGTGGTTTGGACTGTATTTCACTCGGTGTTGTTAACTGTGAATAGTGTCAGGGGGAGGGGAACAGTTCCCTCCGCCTCTGGAATACACCGATAAACACAAACCGTTAGTGTTTCCATCAGTGTTTTGCATAGTGAATGACAAATTATATTTGTATTCCTTATCTATCCATCCTACAAATACTTATACAATAACTGAAAGTTGCACGCACAACACAATAACATCAGTTCACATAACAATTATAAAATAAATATTTCTTTGTTGAGAATTTTGTCAATATCTATTACATTATAGTTTATTGCATTACACTTTCGTGTTTTGATAGTTAGTTAGAATTGTCTTTTTCTTCTTCAATTTACTCGTCGTCAACTCCATCGCAATCTTCTACGGTGATAACATTGCTATTATCATCTTCATCGACTTGTGTTGTTCCCTGGAGCTCAATACAACATTCAACTCCTTAGCGTCAGCATCAACAAAAATATTATTGAAGATGCGAAAATTTGACTTTTCTTCCAAGTCAATCAATGGAGCAACTCGATATGATTCAACCAACACTTACTTGAAAGACATTATATCCGACATTTGACTCATTGTTCTCATCCTGAACAACCTCGACACGACCTCTAGGTCTAGTTTTCAATATAGATAACCAATCAACTCTTGAACGATCCTTTCTAAAAAAATGGGGTGTATGTGTAATAAACTTGTTGGCATTGCTTGGCGAAAACAAAGACATCGTTGACGTTATGGAGTCTAGCTTTTGAGTTAATTTCGACGAAACCATGATGGGGATCTACTCTAATTCCTCTGTTAGTGGTGTTATACCAATAGCATTTGGATAAAAAGACTTTATTATGCTCGCTATGATATTGTAGTTCAATTACCTCGCTATGATAAAAAGACTCCATTTGGATAAAAACACGTACCCATTAACAAAATACCCGTTGTAGCACTTCACTTTTCTTTCAGGGCCCAGACTTAGTAAAGACAATGTAACGTTAGCATTCATTCCCATTTTATAAACCTAATGCGTCAAGTATAACAATGAATAGAAATCAATAATTTTATAACGAAATTAAGTGTCCCAATAGATAATGAGTTTGTGATAGTACTTACATGTGTTTTGAACTACGTCGCACATTGTTCATCTTGTAATCGAAAGATTTGAGATTTGGTCAGTTGTAAGTTATTAGACAATAAATATTGATGATGTTGGCTATGAGGTATAATTTGTGATATTACAAAAGAGAAATAGTCAATTAATAACAAAGTTTAAGTAGCATACTCACTGAATAAAAGGTCTAAGTTCATCGCAGTTAAATATCACATAATTATATCCTTGTCTGAATTCTATTTCAGACAAATATCTTCCTCTGACATCATTTTTTGGTGTGGGTCGTCCAGAATTGGAGAATATTGACAAGTTCTCACTCGAAGGCACTTCACCACTATCGTCATGCCTTGGAACGCGATTGATTCTTGTTCTCAAATGAAGCTCAAAATAGTACGAGATAAATATTGAGATCTCCTCAACAATATAGGCCTCACATATCGATGCCTCAACATGCGCCTTGTTTTTCACCTTCACCTTGGTTTTATCATTGTTTTTTATTTGTTATTATTTGTTAAATTTAAATTTTATTTTTGAATTAAATAGAATTAATTTATAAAAAGTATAGGTGGATGCTCACTTGTTTATATGTAGCAACATGTTAAACAGTTTGTTCATTTACAGGAATTCCAGCATGGATTATCCATTTCATGTGAATATTCATATGTATGGAAGTTGAATAAGACGAAGTTGTGGTCAATAACTGCTCCATTCCTTGTGCCTCTGACATATGTATGTAGAAATAATTAATTAAATTGTGATATTTGTATGCATAAATATCAAATAACAAAGGGTTGGACAGACCATGTGAGGTGCCATTTAGTCTAATAAGTTAATTAATTACTTGTGGGTTCGGTCTATTGAAATAGATGAATATTATTCAAGTAGATATATAATTGAAAAGCAAATGCAGGCACGCGGTTTAAAAGTATGTCTGCATCACCTAGAACAGGTTAATACGGCAGGAAAATTATAAGGTCAATTGCTTACCATCAACGTAGGGTCGGTATTTATTTCTCTTTCTTTTGAGAGTAATATCGTAGCTACAAAACTCGGCCTAATCTATCGAGTCAATTCAAGATGTAACTTCAATATTCTTTATCATAATATTATTTAAAATAAACCTAAACCAATCCTAAATTTATATATATAATCTGAATATTTAATTGAGTGGACTCAGTACTTGAGTCAACCACGAGTAAAAATGATCTATTCAAAGATGTTTTCTATTATGCCTTTGAATTTACAAAGAGATGCTGGAAATGCATCCAATCAAGGCTTTTTTAGAGGAGAAATTATTATTATTATTATTATTTTTTGATTCACGTGGGGTGTCCGGGCCAGCTTGCGCGCACCACGACTATTCCCCACGGCCCACTGGACATCCTGCAAGCCCGAGGCGCGAAAGTTAGGCACCGCGGGGTGACAGGCGTGCACGCGAGGGTCGAACCCGGGACGGGGGCGGAACAAGTCACACGATTGACCACAGCAGCTAGACCCTCAAGTGCAGAGGAGAAATTATTAGACATGTGAGGAGTTGTGTTTTGCTTTTTTAAGAAAATAGAGGACACATCATGAAAACCATATGATAAAAACCATAAGTAAATTAATTATGTAATCCTCCAATCATTTCAATATATTGAAATAAAAATCTGAAAGGGAAGAACATAGGAATATACATTGGATGAGAATTCATATGTTTGATTGTGCAATTGCAAAGAATACGAACAACAAGACATATCTTTGTCCTGAGTACTGTGGTCGCATGTGATTTGTTTGGTGACAATCGACCTATCACAATTATTAATTTCCTCTCGATCGGTACCTAATTATTCCTTATAAAGAATCCTTGCTTTTAATCGGATTGAATATATGAATTTACGGTATTTTTAATAGTAAAATTAAAAAAAATGTTTATATATTTAATTTAAATTGTTAATGAATTGGGTTATTTATTCTTAGGTACCAGTAATAAGATATTAGTACTGGTAGATTTCAATTTCTGGGATTCTAAAAGAAATGGAATTTTTTTCATTTATTTTCTATACAAATTAAGAACACCAAACACAATTTTCTCACAAATCAAATAAGTTCTAACAGTTTTTTTTTTTTTAGTAACGTGGAGTGTCCGAGCCAACTTATGCACACCTCAACTAACCCCCACAAGTTCTAAAATTAACGACCAGATAAGTCTTCAATAACCATTAATATTAGCAGTCTTCGGGCTCAACCCAAAACTATACTCTCACGAGGTAATCTCAAATTTTAATAATTTTTTCTTAGACAATTTCTTTGACTATTTTATAATCTAGTTTTCCATGTCTTCTTGCCGTGTGCATGTCTTCTAATGGAAAGACGAGTAGACAACGACGGGGAGATTGTACAATGCATTGTGTAAAATAATTAACCATTCTAGAGTCATGTGCTTGATAGCCAACAACCCTACATCTATATGAAAAGTCAATAAAAATGAAAAAAATACCCGATGTATTTCTTGGTGTATAGCCCTATAGAATATTCTTAATATATACGTTAAATTTATTGACTAATCTTTTGAACAATATATTTGTAATTAAGTAATCAATGATTATATATATATTAAAAAAAAACTCATATTTTTTAAATATAATATGGATGTAATATTCGTTGAATGTAGTTTTTTTTTTTTCTGGCTTTATTTATCAAAACTCTTTGAACCGTGAGGCTTACCTCCTGTGGCTCTAGTCATTTGACTCGGTCATGCTACAGACAACATTCATGCAATTATTAAATTACAAAGTGGAAAATAGCATGATTAATTTCTTAAAATCTCCGAAGACTTGCAAGAACAAAGATTATGCGTAACGAGCTTGATAATGTTTCTCTCGGAGTGTTCTTGTTTTAATGCACACTCTTCCTTTCACAATTTTATTTCGCACTCAATTTAGTGCAATATTTTCTTTATTTTTCTTCATAAATTTCATTTATTATAATTTTTTCTTTTCAGAATTCATATCTAGTCTTTTCCGATTAAAGTAATGTTTTTCTTTTGGAGCTGCAATGTACTTAGATTAATATGTTATTTTTTTAAAGTTAATAATATCAAAGTTAGACAAATTAATGTTTATATTTGATTAAAAATCAAATTAACTATACAAGTATTATTGTTAAAAAAGGGTTTTAATACTAAAATAATTTTTTATAATACAAATGGGTCATTATAGAATATATCTAATTAGCAAAATCAGGTTCTTGTTTTTTTTAATATATCAAATTAGCAAAATTGGATGTTCATTTTTTTTAATACTAATCTTTTTTTCAAATTAATTATGCAATTTTTTGTTCAAACACAAGGAATAAAGATAGATATCTTTAACCTTATTTTACAGCATAATGGGCTCTAAAAGGCTTTAAATTAATCTACTAATGAAATACCACTATCTCATTTTGTTTTCGAAAAAAAATGTTGACTTCCATTCGAGAAAGCAAAATGTTGAATGACCACCTTCGGAGTTATTATATTATAATTTGAAAAGAAAAAAAGGAAAAAAAAATCACTTATTTTGGTAACAATTTTAACCAATTTTCTATGTGCTCCAATTGAATGGAAGATTTCTGGGTGCGCCGCTGCTTTCTTAGGTTTTAAATGTTCTTCCTTTATAAAAAAACTAAATAAATAAATAGATAATCTTTGTTTGATTGGCAATTGGATTTTCATATCCTAATATTTGGTAAGAGAAATTGATGAATCAAAATATTAATTACTTACAAACGACTAATTATCACCTATAGGTTTGTTTGAAAGTATGGTTGCGATTACTTTTCAAATGTTTTTCAGATCTGAAATGTATCAAAATAATATTTTATCATTTTTAAAAAATTATTTTTGAGATCAGCGCATCAAAACGATCCAAAATACACAAAAAATTAATTTTTAGCAAAAACAATATTAAATTTTTTGAGAATATGATTTACACTTCGTTCCCAAACAATGCTTAAAGTTGTTCAAACTTTTATATATATATATATATATATATATATATATATATATATATATATATATATATATATGATGTTGTTTTTTAATAGGTTAGGTGAACTTAGATTATTTTAAAGTAATTTTTACATGATTTAATTTTAATTTTAAACTAAAAAAAGTTAAATAAAAAAGTTTTTTTTCCTCAATGTTCAAACTTTTTTTATTAGTTGTTGATATTACTTTTAACGGGTAAAGTCAACTAAATTAGGTTGAAATATCTTCTACCAGATAGAATTTTAGATTTGAATTAACCAAAGAATCATATAGATAAATTATAAAATTACTTATTAAACCGAATTTAAAAATAATATCAAAAAAAAATTTATAACCTAAATATTTTTATTACATTTAAAAAGTTTGCCTGGATTCGTAGCTAGTTCTTTTTTTATTATTTCTCTACATTTTTTTCAAAGTCAACTGTCTTTTACACCAAACTACTCGTATACATCATTATCTTCTCGAATTTCAAGTATAAGATTTTTCCCCTCCATTGTTTTTCAGACTTGTCTTTCAAATTAAAAATTTTATCCTCCTTAATATTTAAAATAAAAAAAACACTCCAATGCATTGTTTTAATTTCTTCTAAAAAATTCAATCCAAGTATTCAATGCTCTCAGAATACAAATTCAATCTCTAAAAAATATATTTTTTTAAAAAATAATTATAAATTCTAAACGGGACTAGTTTTATATTTTAAAATAATATAAAGATATCCAAGTAAAAATAAAAATAAAAATTTTCAAAACACAGCTCCATGATATCACAATATTGCATTAGCAAATTAATTTAAAACATAATCATTTAAGTATATGGAAAAATGTATTCTTTTCTCTTATAAAAACATAGAATTTAATATAAAAATAAGAATTCCATCGTATTATATGAGATTGGATATTACAAATACAAACATACTAAATAGTTTCTCTTAAATCGAACCACTTCGAAATTACCAGCTGCAACGTAAGATTTATGTCTATTGCCAAATCGGATTTGTTAACAATCGAATTAGACTTGTTAATTAACTACCAAATCACCTGTGGATTATCAACTGTCAAATCATCCGATTTTACTGTGGAATCCATGTCCTGAGGTTGTGCCGCTAATTGTTCAGACCTTCTTTCTGGAAAGTCAAGAACACCTCCTTCTTTTTTCCCTTTCAAAGAATTCAATGACATCTTAGCCAAGTCAAAAAAATGTATAAAATTCTACATTGGTATCTATGATTTCACACTAACATTTTCTCTATGAAATTAAGAAATTTCAAGGATAGGTATCGACTTGTTGCCTTATCAATCGACTCGGCAACCTAATTATCTGAACCTGACCCAAATTAGAGCTTGTTTAGGAAATTGATCGGGTCAAGCCCGCGTTACTTGTGATGGCAATTTCAATAAACTTTTTTTTAATTTTTATTTAAAATGATATCATTTTATTTTTTAATTCTTTTCCTAAACAACATTAGTTTTAGTTTTATTTTTATTTTTTTTGAATAAAATAATTTTATTTGATGAATAAAAAAACATGATTTTAAAATAGATTTAGGCCGGCTCATTACTCCGGGAGGTGACCTAATCAACCTGCAATTCAGATATTAGATCGGGTGAGAATTATGAGATCAAGGCTCACTTGCCAAACGTGTCATATCCCAATTTCCGCTTCTTGATCGTCAAAGAAAAGCTTCCATATTTGAATTTTCTCCTAAAAACACGCTAATCACTTTCAAGCATTAAATAAAACGACATTTATTTTCCCTATAAACACTTTCTCTTCGCTCTAACTAAAATCCACACAAAGGCAATCAGTCTCTCTTACACTAAATCAAATGGCAAAACCAACCCTTTTAGCCGTCCTTGTAATCCTTATCTTCAATATAACTTCTTCTTCTTTCTCTGCCGCGGCTGATGGTGATGATTCAGTTTATGAATCTTTCCTTCAATGCCTAGAAAGCAACACAAACCCACAAGACGAAATCTCAAAACTTGTTTACTCACAATCTAGCACATCTTACACTTCAGTTTTAAGAGCTTACATAAGAAACGCACGTTACAATACCTCAGCAACTCCGAAGCCAGTTGTCATTGTAACTCCAACTCAAGTATCCCATGTTCAAGCCACGGTTATTTGCACAAAAAAAGTTGGTTACCAACTCAAAATCAGAAGTGGTGGACATGATTATGATGGGATTTCCTACGTTTCTGACATGCCCTTTTTCGTTCTTGACATGTTTAATCTCAGATCTATTGAAGTTAATGTCAAGGATGAGTCTGCTACTGTTCAAGCAGGGGCTACTCTTGGTGAACTTTATTATAAAATCTGGGAGAGCAGCAAAGTTCATGGTTTTCCTGCGGGGATTTGTCCCACGGTTGGTGTTGGTGGGCATTTAAGTGGTGCGGGTTATGGCAATATGTTAAGGAAATATGGGTTGTCGGTTGATAATGTAGTAGATGCAGAAATTGTTGATGTTAATGGGAAACTTCTTGATAGGAAAGCAATGGGGGAGGATCTTTTTTGGGCAATTCGTGGAGGTGGTGGTGGAAGTTTTGGGGTTATAATTTCTTACAAGATCAAGCTTGTTTCTGTTCCTGAGACAGTTACTGTTTTCAGAGTAGAAAGAACACTTGAACAGAATGCTACTGATGTTGTTTACAAGTGGCAATTAGTTGCTCCTCAAACAAGTAATGATCTTTTCATGAGGATGCTCTTGCAGCCTGTGACAAGGAACGGTAATCAGACTATCAGAGCGTCAATTGTGACATTGTATTTAGGGAATTCTGATAGTCTTGTGGCTTTATTGGGAAAAGAATTCCCTGAATTGGGATTGAAGAAGGAGGATTGTAATGAGACAAGTTGGATTCAGTCTGTGATGTGGTGGGATGAGTCTCAAAATCTTGGAAAGTCGCCTGATGTTCTTCTTGATAGGAATCCTAATGATGCCAATTTCTTGAAGAGGAAATCAGATTATGTTCAGAATCCAATATCAAAAGATGGGTTGGAATGGTTGTGGAAAAAGATGATTGAAGTAGGCAAGACTGGATTGGTTTTCAATCCTTATGGTGGTAGAATGAATGAAATTCCTGCCTCAGAAACTCCATTCCCTCACAGGGCAGGCAATTTGTTCAAGGTGCAGTATTCAGTGAATTGGGAAGAAGCAGGAAGCGAGGCAGACAAGAATTTCATGACTCAAATAAGGAGGCTTCACAGTTACATGACCCCATTTGTTTCCAAGAATCCAAGGAGTTCATATCTGAACTATAGGGATCTTGACATTGGTGTTATGGAGGCTGGTAAAGATAGTTTCGAACAGGGTAGTGTTTATGGCTACAAGTATTTCAATGACAATTTTGATAGGTTGGTGAAAGTAAAGACTGCTGTTGATCCAGAAAATTTCTTCAGGAATGAGCAGAGCATCCCTACTTTACCAAGTAAGGCATAGAAGATTTTTAGTAGTGATTTTAACCAAATGGTTTGTAATAGAAATAATAATCTATAGTTGCTTTATTTTCAATTGGAAAGCTACATGATTGCTTTTTGGTGGAATCTTGCCCTTCCATCATCGTCGATCTTTTCCTTTTTCTTTAATTTATAAAATAAATCTTACTTTAGGGTAATGCAAATCTGTGATCATGACAATAGCAGATCTTATCCCCTCTATTTATCATACTTGCCTTCTTCAAGGCTGAAATGTGATAAAGACCTTGATGCCAAGTGTATGCTTTTTCTTCATTTGATCTCTCGTGAATGAATGGGACTTGTTTTGCCATGGAGCAACTTCATCTACAGTCACAAATCACAATATATAGGACAAGGAAAGGTGCATTAAGCCTCCGTATCTTTAGGTGATATGTCGGGTTTTAAAATTGTGAAAAAATATAAAAAATAACGCCCAACAACCGCAATATTACCGTGTCAATCATATATGAAAGTTTCAAGGTTCTTTCCATTTTGGTTCTGATTAAAAAACTGTTTATTGCTTACATCCCATGAGTTTTGCCATGTTTTGAAGGAAGGAACATATGCTCTTATGTTCCAAATCCGTACAAAAGGCTTACATATGTGCTTGTAGTCTTTTAGGTCATCCACACACGATAAGCCTCGACATGGCTGACAATGTAAAGGCTTAAAAACATTTGCTTTTGTCCAACTAGCTTAGATTCTTCACACATCTCTTAACAGATAGCAGTCCAACAACTTGTTCCAGCACCAAAATCCCACTATATACCAGCAACTAGCTTACATCTCATGAACCACATGACGAGTGTCGTTTCTCATCAGTCTTTTGTGCCCCAGTTGCACCAATTATCCTCACAGATGAATATAGGTCCTACTGGCTTTAACAGCTATATATCACATGTGGCTCGTATTGATGCCGACAGTCAATTTAATTCTAATAGACTCAACTTGAATCAAATGAAGGCTTGTATACATACTTTTTCTTCCGTGTTTTATGTCCTGCTCAGACTCATTGTGTTGCTTCCTGGTAACTGACGTTGTTCTTTTATTGCAGATGTAGAACATGACTCAGGGGTGACTGGAGGCTCTGCTTCAAGGTCTATATCATCCATGTTGATTCTAATAGTAATCTTGATATACTTTGCTTGTCTTTAAGGATCAGAGGATGATGATGTGTTCGTAGCTATTCTTGGATTTCTCCTCTCTTTTGTTTGGCATTCCAAGTGGGCACTGATCATAGGCCGGCCTGTTTGTATATAATTGAGGATTTTTCAATTCCATTTGGAGAGGGAAAAAAAAAAGGAATCCTTGAAGGATATTTCTACTTCTTTGTATGGTGTTCCCTTGTTTGATCCTATTTATGAAAGGACTATAATTTGCCATAGAATGGTCATGGCTCAGTGACAACGACCTGATATCAGATGGTTTGGTGGTCCTGATTCCTGAATTTAGGCAGTGAAGATATGGCTAAAACTGGATGTGAATTAGGGGCTAGCCCAAAGGCCACAAACATCTACCGGGCCCTTCTTCTTTAATCAGAAAGGGCAGGCTGCTTCTATGCATACGAAAATGGAGGCTCATAATCTAAAACAAGAAAAAGAGGCATTAGCCCATCATATTAGCTAAGCTAAAAGTTTAGGATCTACAATCATATTTCGTTTTTATGAATTTCTTCCTGTGTTCATTCATAGGCTGGGTTGGGCAGAGGACATGTGGCCAGAAGTTATGATTTATTTTTTTCAAAAATAGAAAGGCAGATAGACTATCTTATTCTTTGGGGAAAAAAAATATTATGTACACATCATTCCATTTTTAAAAAAATAAAATAAAATTTACCACACCTATATTAAATTCGAATACTTAGATATGCTAAAACCTACAAGTCAAATAGAGTATGACCCTATTTCTTTCAGAGATTATAATTATGTTTACGGTTGTATTTACCACAGTTTTCAGACTCAGTCCGGTCCAAGGTTCGGGTTCCGGGTTTTGACTGAATTGCCCGAGTCAATTTTTTTAAAAAAAAATCAAAACGACATCATTTTAGTAAAAAAAAACAAAAGTCAATGGGTTGCAACCGTGTTTTTGATCGGATCATACCGGGTTTTTTCTTCCTCTATTTTTTCTTCAACCCGACCTGGTTTCAGCCCCGGGTCGGCCAGGTCTCAGGTCGATCCACAGAGCCGGGCCGAGTTTCAAAGCTATAGTATTTACTGTTGAGTATAATTTTTAATAGTATAAAAAACATAAACAATAAAAATATGTTTTTTCATGTTTGTGTTGTATTTTTTATTGAGATCTTATAAAATAAAAAGTTATCCCAACCGCTTTACCAAACATATTTTAGTTTTTTTTTTTTTTATGTAAATCAATATCAAGATCTTCTAAAAAAAGAAGAAATTAACACTAGCTAGAGAAACAAATTTAAACTATCAATAATAGGTAATTTTCCAAAGTGACTAAAATTTTATTTGATTTATAGCATACGGTGAAACCATTCTAAATCAATTGTATATTGTCTTACAATTAAACAATCTCATATATTGGCAGAAAAATTGAATACCATAGGGATAGCAATCATAAACCAACGGTCCAACAACAGAACATTGAAATCAATAAAATTCTTTGCCATAAAAACAATGAACGAACGACTCCTAAATAGATTAAGAGTAGTGTTAGACACTAAAAATCTAAAGAATTCAACCAACTTAATCATGAAAAACTTTCTTGGTTTCAATTCTCTTGTTCTTGATTTCCTCTTGAATCCTCCAACACAGATTCATCCACATAAGGCTCAAAATCTGACTCAAATGAAAAGGTCTCCACAACATCAAAGCCCATCTCCAGTCTCAAAGGTTTAGTTCTTCCATCTTTTAAGTTGAAAAATGTCAACTTATCAATTCCATCCCTTAATGCAACATTGGCATTGCAGACGCCAGTAAGGATAATATATGGTAACTCTTTTGTTAAAGCTTCAAAGTTCACTATCTGCTTCTTCTTCCATATTTTTCTATCATAGTTCTCGATGATCCATAGCTCCATGAAACGTTCGCCTTCCTCTTTACATATTAGGGCAAGATTTCCCTCAAACTCACCGAGCATCATGATCTTTTGATGATAATTCTTACGAACCGGTTCGGGTAGCGAAATCATGCTATATATCTCTTCCTTCACATGGAAGGCAAAAATTTTACATCCAAACGTAAGCCAATGAAGTGAACCACAAGCAGATACAGCAGGATTAAAACCAATGAATGACTCGTACAAAATCACTTCCTTCAGTTGCTTCCATGCATGGATCTTTGAATCAAAAACCTCGCATCGAAGATTGTTAAATCGATAGGAATCTCTATCTGTACGAAACTTAGGCTGAGAAAATCTCACAATCTTGTAATGCAAAGGTCTTGAACTTAACACAATCATACCAATTGCTTTTTTCCTATATCGAGTCTTTGGATTCGGAATTTGTTTCCATTGTTTTGTAGTGGGCTTGCACACATAAACCTTCGGAATGTTTCGATATGTTGGCGGGAAATGCGTGCAAAGCAAGAGACCTTGGTTTGTCGAAGCCTCAATCTTTACAGAACAAGGTAAGAAATCGAGGGATAGTGTAGGACGCGAAGTTGTATTGTCAGGAGACAAAAAGATAGAAGAAAATCCTGACCTTATTATTCTTTGCATGACAAAGCCAGATATGCTTTCGGTTCTCTGGCTATGGACATTCTTTGAAGTTGATTCATCAGTATCCGAATCAAGATTCTGAGTAGAACCCATTAACGTAATTGGTGTTAAGCATAAAAGACGTAAAAAAAATAGCAGGGGAGATTTAAGAGGAAATATTGAGATATAGCAGAAGAAGGTAAACAAGTTGTGCTAGCGGCTCATGGATTTATATGGAAGAAGAAAGTAACGTGTATATATGGTAGCTAGTCAGTGTAATATAAGGATTCATCATTAAGTAGGAAACCTAATAGAATTCCTTTCCGTTTCCTACGAGGACAAGGAACGTTGGAAATCGAAAGCATTCTGTTTCCTATCTCCAGCAGGATTTGTGTAGCATCTTGGGCATGATAGTTTGGGTAGGAGCTGAACTGGGTGAGTCTTATGCGATGGCTTTTGCTTAGGCTGATTTGGGCTCAGGACTCCTGGGCTGAAGTTTTGTTGGGTCAATGGAGAACCAATTGATGTTTGTTCTTGATACTAAAAAGAATAATAATAAAAAGAATAATAATAAAAATAATAATAATAATAATAATAATTTATGTTATTTGACTTTTATAGGCTGAGTGTAAAAAAATTAATTCAAGGTTAATGTTATTAATTTAGTGGGTCTAATAGATTTGACCTGGAACTTAGCTAATCTACATCTGGCTGAGGCTGGGTGTAAAAAATTTAATTTGAAATTGATGTTTTTAATCTACTGGGTGTAAATGTAATCGATCCAGTAATTTTTTTTCCCCAAAACAACACCACCCTCTATTTGAACTGGGTTTAATTACTACGATCATACTCGTATATATTTGATAATTATTCCTTAAATAACATAAAATCTCTCTTTTTGGCCAACCCTTTTTCCCCAGCCATTTGCTCAGATTTTTTTTTTTACTGCATGTAACATGGTTTGACTAATTGAAAGGATTGGATGTTATATAATCATATCATAGGCTGCTGAAGATCTGCTTGCCATCTCTTTCACCAATCTTTCAGCCTATTATGCCTAATTCATTAACACCTCTAAACCGGTCAGTATGGAATCCAACTCTAGCTGTCACGCTGATTTAATGGCTGATGCATTCAAGAAAATAGAAAAGTCTTGTAATAATTTTGAAAGTTCTTCATTTTGGACTTTGAAGTTTCCGTTCTTTGAATGAAAAATTGTGATCAGCATAAATTGGCAAGTGGCTATAAAGATGCAACTTACCTTGTGTTGTTGCATCACAATCTGAAAGGAAAAAAATGGAAAGATCAAACTTCAGCATGCGTCTTTTACTTCTTATACTTTTAGTCTCTTTAGCTCGGTCTGCAAATTCAAGTTCATCTCATGAGATGTTCTTGCAATGCTTTTCATCTCATATCCAGCATTCCAAATCATATTCAGAAGTTATCCTTACTAAAAATAGCTCTGCATGCTTACTCATCGGTTCTGCAGTCATCCATTCGAAATTTCAGATTCTTGAACACTTCAACTGTGAAACCTCAATTTATAATCACTCCATTTAATGAGTTTGAAATCCAAGCAGCCATTGTTTGTGCCAAGAAATATGATATGCAAATAAGAGTTCGAAGTGGAGGCCACGACTACGAGGGCCTGTCTTTCCTGTCTTATCAAGAATTTGTACTTATTGATCTTGCTGAACTTAGTTCCATCAGTGTTGACATCGAGAATGAGACGGCATGGATCGGGGCAGGTGCAAGCATAGGAGAGTTATATTACAGAATTGCGGAGAAAAGCAAGGTCCATGGCTTACCGGCAGGTACTTGTCCTACGGTAGGAGTTGGGGGACACTTCAGTGGAGGTGGATTTGGTACCATATTCAGGAAGTATGGCTTAGCAGCTGATAATGTTATTGATGCTAGGATAGTTGATGCTAATGGAAGAATTCTTGATAGAGAATCAATGGGAGAAGATCTTTTTGGGCCATTCGAGGAGGGGGGGGCGGCTAGCTTTGGAGTCGTTTTCTCATGGAAAGTTAGATTGGTTTCGGTTCCTCCAACTGTAACTGTTTTCAATATCGAAAAGACCTTACAGCAAGGTGCAACCAATCTTCTTCATAAGTGGCAAAACATTGGAGATAAGCTTCATGAAGACCTTTTCCTCCATGCTACTATAGCAGTTGCTACCTCTAGCCCCAATGGCAATAAAACTATTCAAGTTTCGTTTGTGTCATTGTTTCTTGGCAGGGCTGAGGAACTTCTCCCTATGATGCAAGATAGCTTCCCTGAGTTGGGCTTAATGCGCGAAAACTGCAGTGAAATGAGATGGATCCAATCTGTCCTCTATTTTGGTGGCTTCTCACCAAGTGACTCCTTAGATGTTCTACTTAGCAGGACTGCTCAGTTTAAGGGATTCTTCAAAGGGAAATCGGATTACGTTAAGGAACCTATTTCAGAAACTGGCCTGGAAGGGCTGTATAAAAGGCTCCTTGAAGAGGAGACATCAATGTTGATCTTGACACCTTATGGAGGGAGAATGAGTGAGATTTCGGACTCGGAAACACCTTTCCCTCATAGAAGTGGGAATATTTTCGAAGTCCAGTACATTATAACTTGGGATGTGGAAGAGGAAACAGAGAAGAACCTAAAATGGATGAGAAAACTGTATGCCTACATGGCCCCTTACGTTTCAAACTCACCAAGAGCTGCCTATCTCAACTACAGAGATCTTGATTTGGGCAGGAATAATTATGGAAATACCAGCTTTGCAAAGGCAAGTGTTTGGGGCTTTAAGTATTTCAAGAACAACTTTAAGAGACTAGCGCGGGTTAAGACTGCAACAGATCCTTCCAATTTCTTCAGGAATGAACAAAGCATTCCTGTGCTGCAAAGAAAAAGGAACCTCAAATAAACTTTACCCCAAGATATTGTACAACATATTGGTAACAACAGGATAGATATTAATAAACTATTTAGCAACTTTTAAGTTAAAGTCAAAAGCCTCAGAGAAATGCTAAATCTCAATTTGAAGTGCTTCCGGTTGTAGTTTTGCCTTTTGAGCATGAAGGCATTCAAACCTAAAAATTTAAATTATTAAATAAAATTTTAAAATATAGTTTATATTATATTCAAATATATTTTTTGAAATAAAAATCTTTTAGGTTTAAAATTTACACAGACTTATATTATCTTATATTTAATTTTTTTATCAAATAAATAAAAATAATAAGATTCAAACTCGAACTATCTTAACCAAAATATTTAAATTGTTAAATAAAATTTTAAAATATAATTTATATTATTTTTTAAAAGAGCTACAGTTCTCCAGGCCTAGCTTTCAGCCTCTTGTCTATGATTTACCTGTAAGAGTTGTGCATGGACTTCCCAATTTTGGGTGAGGCTCAAAAGTCTCGAAGTCCTTGTGCACAATTGGGTCTCTTCCTGTATGACTTACAGAAGATCCACAGCCAAAATGACTGAATTGGACTAGGCCTCCAGAAAGCCTATATATATTCCTTTGTTCTGAGTTACTGGAACAAGAGTTCTTGGCAGAAGATCGACTTGATAGACCACATAAATCTGCAATCTTTCGGTGTTTGCCTCGTCAAACACATTCATAGAACCAATTAAATTATTAACCAAATGCAGCAGAGTCAACTAAATCTGATTGAAAATGTCTGTTGTCTCAAGCTGTTTGCTCATATTTTCTAACAATTCTGAAATTCCTCATCTACCTGACAGACAAAACTTTGAAATTGAGAAATAAACCATGTGATTGCTTTATTTGTCTATTATTCAACTTCAGTTTTCAATCACTATCTGAAAGCTCCATATTCCATTATAGATTGCATCAAGTCACGGACCATTACTTGGTACCATGACATAAGTTTTATGCAAAAATATCATCATCATCTAAAATGTATATGTAGATTTTTACGTAGTATTTTTTGTATATAAAAAAATTCAAAGCAGAATTCAAAAAGTTTATACATACATTTAATTCAAAAAATCAAAAACTATTTATGCAACAAAAAATATATTATCAAGCTCAATCCCGAAATAGTCAAAGTTAACTAGTCAAACTTGTGACTCAAATCATGGACTCAACTGAACTTAATAAAAAAAATTTATAAATAATTTTTTATCTAAAATAGACACTTATAAAATCAAGAACTAACAAAATATCAAAGTGATTGAAAAAAACATTCACACTGAAATAAATTACATTGTTCAATTAATAATCAATCAAATATGATGAAATTAAAAAAAAATAAAAAAAATACAATTGTAATGAATAAAAATAATAATAAAAAAGAAGCAAAAAAGACAGTCTCTCGGATTATGAAAGCCTAAAGTTCCTAGGCCTCCAGAAAAAAATTCAGACACGCTTGGACCTGAAGTAGCCCACTACCTAGATTCTGGTGACCTCTAGTCGCAAGGAAATTGGACTGGTATGCTTCAGACCAAAAAAAGCCCACTTTTAATTATATTTTGATTCAAAAAAACAAAAAGAAAACCTCTAAACACCTTTTAAAGTATGTCAATAACCTCTAATAATTCAAGAATTGGCTCAAAAACTCACAATCAACTCAGAATAAAAAAAAATTCGGGTTTAGATCTACAATTTCAGACAAATTCAAGAAAAAATAAAATATCTTATATAAACTTTCTCTGTAAAAAAAAAAACTTGAGACTATAAGAGCATTTCTTAATTGATTGGAAAATAAGAGTAGTATTTTCAAAGAAATTGCGAGGGGGACAAAGATTTGAAGAAGCAAGGAAGATACTATTGGTGAAAAATCATCCATCCAAGGCTTCTTCCTTTTCCAAGAATTCAGCCGACATCACAGAAGACTATGAAAAGAAAAAAGGATGCCAGCTTGAATGAACAAGTAAAGCTACAAAGTAAATATCTTTAACAATGTATGGGCTCCTATACTCTATAGTGAGAGCCAGCTCTGCTATATATGTGCTTTATTAAATCCTTAAATTCTTTACACATTGGATTAACTAAACTCATGATCATGGAGTAGTTGCAGACATGGCATGGGAACTGGTTGGGGTACTGAAACTATTTCTTTTATAATGCTAAATTTAATTTGTTCTAGTGATATTTGAAGTATTTTGAACTACGGCCTGACTCTCATGCAAGGATATTCATTGCTCCAAGCTAGGTCTTAAAAAGTCGGCTTCTTCCATTTTCACTCACAGCCGCTTCTTAAATTTGACGGCAAATTTTCGCGGCTCCGTTTGGTAGTGCGGTAGAAAAGCATTTTTCAAAAATTTTGAAAGTTTTTTGTTTTTTCGCTTTGAATTAGTATATTTTTGATGTGCTGATCTCAAAAATAATTTTTAAAAAATAAAAAAATATTATTGGCATGCTTTTCTGAGTGAAAAGTATTTTGAAAAGCAACAACAACCACACTCCCAAATACCATTATAATAAATGGTTAGTTACTCCGGAGTTTAGTGTTAAAAGTTCTTAATAGTTAGCAGAGCAGGAGACTCCTAAACGCATAATTTTTAATTTAACTATTATATCAAACTAAATTTTTGCTACGAGATTTTACAAGTTTGGATTCACATGGGGTTAAGGTTTTATAACCAATAGAGTTAAGTAAGATATCTAAATTAACTATATAGTAGGTGGCTTAGTAATGAGAGTTTGGGATCAAGAGATTTGCTTTCCCTGTGATCTCAAGTTCGAGCCTTGTGGTTGTTAGTATGATAGTCACTGGAGATTTACATGATCGTTAATTTCAAGACTCGTGAAATTAGTTAAGATGCGCGCAAGCTGACCTGAATATGCACGGTAATAATAAAAAAAAAGTAAGACATCCAAATTACATCTAGAAATTACTATATAGGATTGGTCATGTTTTCCTATTTAATCTAGAGTGAATTTAGATTTTTTTCTATTTAATTTACAGTTTTTTCAGTTTTATTTAAAATGTATTTTTTTTTAATAATATAGAAGAGAATAACGGATATAAAAAGTTATTCTGACATCTTCAGATAATAAAATATTTTTGGAGCAATTAATTTCGTTATCCAGTATGTATGAAAGACTTCTTCTGTACTATTTTATGTTTATATATCCAAATCATTTTTAACTGCCACATGCAACCTCTTAAGGACAACATTGTTAATTATTTACATATGATCTCATAGTGGGAGAGCAATAATTTATTTGGTGATCAGTGAGTAAGATTCCAAGTTATATCACAACAAATTTCTTGTCAGCATCTATATGTAAGGGAATTAAATTAATGACCAGACAGCAAGTCATTAGCATCCATGCTTGCTTATCATAATGTTTCTTTTCTGGTTAGAAGCCATGAAAACCAGCGTAATCCAAGAGAAAAACTCCTTTGAGTGCACCATTATGTATACTTTGACAGCGTCATCTTACTTGGAAAACATCGATATATAAACTTTCTTTAATGGGATGGAATCTTTTAGTACTAAGAAATACTAGTTGAATTATCAATACACTTAGCCTTGGTTTTTTTTAATTAATATGGATATTGGATCAGCTTGCGTGCATCTCAACTAATCTCACAGGTTCTGAAGTTAACGACCATATAAATTTCTAGTAACCCTGAGGTTTGTGATACTCGAATTGGTGATCTCTAATGAGCAAATTTAGAGCGTAACTAGTTGAACTATACCCCTAAAAATTTCTCCTTTTAATTTTAAAAGTTATTTATCTTTTATATTCAAACATGCTTTTCATTTTAAATTGTGATAAATACTTGGATTTAAAAACAAAATTAAGCTAAAATTCATAATCCACAACCACCACCACTCCATCCAACTTCTCCTGTGTTGTCCAAACTAATGGCCATGGTTTAAAGAGACCTTGGAAAAATCTGATTCGTACGTACTCGCAAGATTAATAATGGCAGTGGTTGAATGAATGCATATACCAAGATGCTAGACTTTTTTAAGTGTAAAATGAAAGGGGGATTTTGAGGATGGGCCACTAAATACAGAGGAAAGTGGTACGCATGCGTACCCAAGGGTGTAGTAGGCATTGTGAAACGTAGAATCGGGCCATTATATATATACCATTTTCACCAAATATAATGCTTCCTGGTAGGTGATGTGATTTTGAAGTATTTGACACGCATTAGTCCAAGCTTGGCGACTCCATAAAGTTAAATAATGATCAATTTTCTTTTTCTTGTTCTGAAAATCCAGCTTCTATGACCGGATGTTGGACCAGGCCTTTGATTTTTACCCTACGAACTAGCTGTATTTTTTTTTTATTATTATTAATATATGTGTTTAAACTAGTTTGGATATACCTCGATTAATTTTACAGGCTTTAAATTAATGATAATGTAAATCTCTAATAATTTTAAAAAAAACTCGAATTATTAAAGCAAATTCAAAACTAAATACGCTGTACTTTACTTGAAAGGAAAAGAGAAAAAGAAAACTCGAAGTTACGGCATTGATTTAGCACAGAAGGGGAACGTTGATGAAGGTCTGGAAACTTGGCGCATGAAGCGGCGAAAATGCTCTCTTGAATGCATGCGCTAACAATTTTATAGTAAGAGAAAGTTGTGAAAAATCTGAACAAATTAACGACGATGATGGCAAAGGATCTTGTTCCTTTGAACGTGGAACATATTTCCTACTTTAGACTTTGGTTCAATTCTCTAGGGTTTCGCCTTTCGAGTAAGGTCATTATCATCTTGATTGATGGTTCCATTTCTAATTAACTTGGTCTTCAAGCTAATCTTCAATACCCTAAAAAGCATCCTGCTCTTTTGTGTTTACTTGTTCACATTACTAGAGAATAATTGTCATATGGAACGTTATTAAAAATAATTTTTAAAAATAAAAAAATATTATTTAATGTATTTCTGAATAAAAATATTTTGAACCGCAATTATTATTATATTTTTAAATATCTTTTTGAAGCTGGGTTGTTCAAGTTGCGGAGAAAATTAAGATTCAAATTAAAAAAAAACATTTGAAAAGAAAAATCCATCATTCAAAAAGTTTGAAAGCTGAATAAAACATCAAGGTCGTTTTGATTTTTGAGTCTCGACCTTCCCTCTTAAATGTTTCAAATTCGAGATTTTTTAAATGTGTGATCTTAAAATGTTTCGCTTGACTAGAGGCACTGAATTAATGGAATACATGGATCACACACCGCACCATCATATTGTGGCTTGAAGAACATTCAGACCCACAGTTGACTAGAAACTAATGAATTAAAGGGCATAAATGTGAAAAATGAATTCGGTTCAACTTAGGGCTTAGCACCCGTTCGATATTGAGTTCTAAACAAAATTGGGTAAATTTTGTTTAAATTATAAAAAATTCAAAATAATATTAATTTTACTTTAAAAAATCTTGAAATAAAATTATTTTGAGTTTATCTATATATATTTTTTAATCTAATACAAGTTTTAAATAAATTTATAAATCAAGCTGAATTTAATAACTTTATCAGTACTTACTATTAAACAATTAACTACGAGTCATTATTAATATTAAGTCAATTCTCAAAAAGGGTGATGAACATGGAATTACTCCACTACTCTGACCCTAGCTAGAGCATTATTTTAACATTAATTGCAGGGGAAAAGGCATAATATCTACTTTTTCTTGAAAAAGCTGATGATAATTACTTGTTAAGTCCAGTACTGGATGATATCTTGATATTACTAAAACCAAAATATATATATATATATATATATATATATATATATATATATATATATATATATATATATTTACTACGTAAGGTTGACGTGGTGCCTAGCATGGGCAAACTCCCTATAAAAATTTTATATCATATCTTTTGCAGGTGGAGAAGGGTAATTTTCTAAAATATATTCTCTTTTAGACCCATCTTTTCCAGAGTTCAAGATGTAATTATCTAATTATTAATCAAATCCATGCTTTAAAAGAGTATTGCAACCATGCAATTTAATCCCTAAATGTATGTTTATGTATATAAAATACATGCTTTTAACAGAGTTAGATCGAGGGGTGAGGTCGTTAATTGAAATTATAGGGACGGATTTGAAAAGGATAAAAGATAAAGGATTGAGTTGACTAAATATGTAAAGTAGAGGTACCGTGATGTGCTTATTCATTCAACAGTCTTAGCCAAGATAAATTCACGTGAATCATGTTCGTATCCACTTTAATTATTTGAAATGGACATTTGCTTTCGAGACTAGTCGGACATAATGGAGCCCTGTTAGTGGTTTTGTATATATGCATCTATTTATTTATCTTCAAGGTTTTGTTTCCGAAAACTAAGAGAAAAAAATATAAATAAATATATATTTTAAATAATTTTTAAATTTATTTTAAAATAAAAGTTATATGGGAACAAGTCTTCTTAATTTTTATTTTTTTCTGTCTTGAAATAATAACAAAACCTTACCAATATTGACATCTTTTAAATATATTTTAAATATTTTTACCAGTATATATATCAAGGACCAGACCCACAGGGTTCAGCTAGCCCCCACTTCATTTTTCTGCGATGGTTAGCTTTACTAATTGACATCTTTTTTTTTCTCTCTCTTGCTTTTTCGATGATATTTCAATTTTTTTCTTTTCAACTCTGCGTATTTTTTTTTTAATAATTTTGTATTTTTTTTAACGTGTTTAACAATGCACTGCAAAATACTTTTATAAAGATATTTTTAATTAAAAATATATTAAAATAATATTTTTATTTTTTTATTTGTTTTTGGCATTAGTATATTAAAATAATTAAAAAACATCTAAAAAGATAATTTAATATTTTTTAAGGTAAAATATAATTTGAAAAACAATTTAAAAAATAGTTGAATCACACAACAAAAAATGTCTCATGACCCAAGTAAAATGATTAGCAATTCAGTCTTAAAAAAAATTAGTTTTCCTTTTATCTTTTAATTGGAAGAAAAAATATATTATAATCTGTATATTGAGAATTAGCAGGGTTTAAAATGAGTTTTTTCAATTTTATTTCCTATATAACTTCAGGATTAAGAGAAAATTAAAAAAAAAATCAACTTGGAAATATTGGATTTTTTAAGATTTCAACTTTGATCTTCTCTCGAGAACTACAATAAGAAATCAATGATTTTTAAGCAATTTTTGGGTATAATTTATTGAATTTTAACACAATTTTCAGTTCTAGACCACTATTTAATTAGATGGAGTACTCTATATTTAACACAAGAAGCTCACTTCACTCTATTTTTTTTTTTTAGATTCGAGGAAACTTCATTCTCGGAAAGCACACTACAAGAAATGCACGTCCTGATTCAAACTCGAGATGTGAATATCTTTCCATCACTCCCCCTCTTTCTTGCTCCTGCTTCAAATTAAATGGAACATGGGGAGAGGTCAATTCTTAACCACCACAAATGTTAAGAGTATGGATTTAAAAAAACTAATTGCTTGAAGCCACAAATATTTAAGATTGACAGCAACAATAGGATGAGTTGCTTCTAGCTCGTACTTCGAAGACAAAACGTGTTTAAAACAACTTGAAGCACTAACTAGTTGAAATGTGCAAGAAAAGATAGAAAACATAATTACTCAACGATCAATTGGCAAAGAACCTGATCTTAATTTGATCCAGGTAATTACAATAAAAATTAAATATTATGGGAAAATTATTATAAATTAAAAAGATTTTTTTACTATGAATTATAATAATAATTTTATTTTTTATTTTTTTACAATATTATTTTTGGTTTTTTTCTCTAACAAATGAATAATGTCCGCGTCATTAAAAAGATGTTTATGATGTTTCTCTTTAACATGGTAAAATACGGATAAAATATGAATGATTGAGACTTGTTGATGGAAAATAAATAACGTAATTAAAAAGATAAATTTAGAAGTTCTCTAGCTTCAAACATATCTCTTGAAAAAATTATGAATTTTAAATTATAAAGTTAATCATATTTATTTTATTATCTTTTTATAAAATAATACATGAAGCTATTTATATAGGAGTTTAAACTGGCTCTTTTTAATAAAATAAATTTAAACAGAAAAAATCTAAATCAAATAAAATTATGACTTCTAATTATGAAAAATCAAACTAAAACTCTATAACTTTACTATAAAATTTTAATTTAACTAGGAACATGAAAGTAAATTCAAGTAGCTTGCACTTGATAATCATAGTCGATCAATCATGGTGAATTCTAGTTGATGATTGATTGTGATTGATTAACTATGATTGATGGTCGGGAGTTCAAGAAGAAATCTTGACATGGTCAAATATTGTTTCTTGCCTTTGCATTCTGTACCTAGTTCATAACTTGATAAGTTGTCTGCACGGGTCGGGCTAAAATTTCCTTAGCACGAAAAAAGATATGCTCAATGATAGTGGTTTTGAAAAAATAAAAAATAATTAGAACTCTGTTTATTGATTTTAATGGGTTCAATAATTTTTGTTAATTTAATAATATAATTATAAAAAAAACTTACCAACTTTATAAAAAAAATACCCTTCAAATATTCTTAAAAAGTCTCAATATTTGATAACAAAACAAAAAATAAATGGAAATATGATAAGCTCATAAAAAAAAATCTCAATTACCAACAAATCAAACATTGAATGATGAATTAAAAAAAAAAAACTTGATTCAAGTCAATATGTCAAATTCACGACCCGGTTGTGAGGTTAGAATAACCTTGTACAAAAGAAATTGAATAAAACAATGAAAGCCAACTCACAACCAAACTAAATAATGAAAGGTAAAAATAAAAAAAAAATATTTTATTAAAAATCTTTAAAAATACCCAAGTCAACCCGAGTCAACTCGATTAACTTGTGACATGTAATATGAGAACGAAATAACTTAATAGAAAGCAAAGTGGAAAGAAATCATAAAGTTAAAGGCCAAATAACCTAATGTTGAAGAATAAAATTAAAAAAAAAATATTTCAAAAACAAACCTAAAAAAACCTGAAGTTAAATCAGATTAATCTTAGAAATCCTCGTGTAATGAGACTGGTTTATACCTTATAGAATAAAACACACATAAAATATTCACAAAGCAAGATTTCAAATCATCCAAAATTAAAAAAACAAAAACAAAAAAGTAGAGGTGAAATTGAAAAATAAAATAAATCAAGAAAAGAAAAGAAAACCAAAAAATAGCAATAAAAAAGTATGGACTAAATTTGATATAAAAATTAAATGAAATAAAATAATAATGATGAAATTGATAAATAAAATAAACCAAGATAAGGATAAAATATCAAAAAGTAGTAATAAAAAGAACAAGATGATGAAATTGAAAAAAAAATTTAATTTTATAAATTATTTCAAATATAAAAAAAAACAAGGATGAAATATAATAAATAAAAAAATTAAAGGAGGATGAAATTGAAATTTTTTTAATTATATAAATTATTTCAAATAAAACAAATAATAATAAAAAAAATAAAAATTAAATATAAGAAAAACAAATTAAAGAATTGTCTTAAAAAATTGCAGGAGCAGGAGTAGAGATCAAGGGGAATAGAAAAAATCATCGATGCCAACTATACGTGTTGCTCTGGTATGGAGAGATTATTAAAATAATTAGAATAATGCCTGAAACCCACGGTTAGACCCTATTACATATCCAACCACATTTCCTTATTAATTAATATTTCATAGTTTTTTTCAAAAGACCAAATTGTTCCTTCAAGTTGTCGTCAATTTAATTTTTAATTTTTAATTTTTTCTTTTAAAGGCTATTAAATAACTTTAATTGTGCTGAGAAAATAAATAAAGAAAATTTATTAAATGAGATGTTGATTTTTTTTATTACTTTCACTGTATTGTCCTTTTAAAAATTAAATTTGGTTTAATAAAAAAAAGAGGGAATCTGAATTTTTACTATGAAGCAATATATATATATATATATATATATAAAGCATATTGGAAGCTAAATAGACCCAATATAGCATAGGTAAAAGACCAATTTACTAATGGGGTTATACTTTGACTTGGAAGCAAATTCCTTGCGAAGTTCTGTTGAGGAATAGGGAATAATTAAATAAAACTTGTTAATTGGGTTAAAATTATCAGAAATGGTTATTCTAAAGTAGTGGAGGCCTATTTGTTGTACTATGAACGTATTCACAAATAACAACTACTTGTAAATATACCAATAATTACTTTAAAAATAATAAAAATAAAAATAAAGACTAATTAATCAAATTACTCGACTTTTCTTGAGAAGATGAATCCTATGATGCATAAACTAAAATCAAACATGGTCTACGATATTTTATTCACATTAATCTTGAAGTCTTAATTAGTCATTTATCAATTAGAAAATCTTAATATTCACCAATCAATTAGAAAAACATCTATATTTGCAGCATTTATATCATCATGTTCTATCAAAAAAAAATTCTAGCTTGCATCAATAGGACTCCGTTTGAGAACACGATACAAACCGCGGTCCTCAAAAATTTAATTTAATTTTATTAAATATTAATTTTTTTATGTGTTTTGGATCATTTTGATGCGCTGATCTTAAAATAAATTTTAAAAAATAAAAAAAATATTATTTTAATGTATTTCGACACAAAAAATACTTTAAAAAATAACCATAATTACATTTTCAAACAATCTTTAAATGCATAGAAGAGAAACAAAAAGAAAAGAAAATAACAGGACAAAAAAATTATATATTTATTTTTTATCCTTCTGTTTGTCTCTCTTTTATTATGTAAGTACGGGTATCCTAACTTGAATACCGTCAAATCTTTCTCGACATGCATGCTGCCTAACTTCGTATACCTCAATAAATTTTTCATAACAAAAACAGAGAATATGACGAACACCTTTAATTTAGGTAGACTTACAAGTCGGTAGTTGACAATATCATAAAAATCCTCGTGAACATTAATTGTTTGATTTCCATCGCATTAAATCTTAAGGTAAATTCATTTGCTTGGTCCTTCAAGTTTAGAAAATTTGTTGGAATAACCCCTATATATACTTCAATTTTAAGCAAGACAACCTTCGTACTTTCTATTCGTAGGTTCAAGAGGATGAAAGGGCTGCATTTGACCAGATAGATTCAAACCTTGAGGGCTGCTGGCATGCCTAAAGATAGAGTAGGGACTGATTTAAACAGTTGTGGAAACTTGAGGGACCACACACAATGGGTTGAACCTTAGATTTAATTAATAGACTCTTGATCATCTGATGCACACTTCGTTAACGTGACGTTAGGATTAGATCAACCATGGAGTCATCAACACTGCAGACCCTCTATAAGAGAAGTCTTGTGACCTGGTTTTGGAACACAGGCTTAGCTAAAGTTCAGCTGCTCAACAGCAAGAAAAAAAAGAAGCAGGGAAAATGGTTCCTTTTAGGTGTTCCATTCTTTCAATCTTTGTAGTCCTTCTGCTATCTCCTGGACTGACATTTTCACTTCCAATTAAAGATAGTTTTGTCCAGTGTCTCTCACAAAATTCAGAATTTGTCATTCCTGCCTCAGATTTCTACACCCCAGACAATAGCTCTTCATTCAATGCTGTTTTGGAATCTACTGCTCAAAACCTTAGGTACTTGTTGCCTTCGGTGCCAAAACCTGAGTTTATTTTCACTCCTCTGTATGAAGCCCATGTCCAAGCATCTGTTATTTGCTGTAAGCAGCTTGGAATTCACCTTAGAGTCCGCAGTGGAGGCCATGACTATGAGGGTCTCTCTTATGCCTCTGAAATTGAAACACAATTCATTGTTGTAGACCTAGCCAAGCTTCGAGCTGTCCAAGTTGACATTGAAGATAATAGTGCATGGGTTCAGGCAGGAGCAACGATCGGTGAGCTTTACTACAGAATTGCAGAAAAAAGCGAAGCTCATGGCTTCCCAGGTGGCCTTTGCAGCAGTTTAGGCATTGGTGGGCACATTACAGGAGGTGCCTATGGTTCCATGATGAGAAAGTATGGCCTTGGTGCTGACAATGTTATTGATGCTCGGATAATTGATGCTAGTGGCAGGGTTCTTGAAAGACGAGCCATGGGAGAGGATCTTTTTTGGGCTATTAGAGGTGGTGGAGGAGCCAGCTTTGGTATCATTACTGCCTGGAAAGTAAAACTGGTTCCTGTGCCATCAACTGTGACTGTTTTTACAGTCACTAAGACCTTGGAACAAGGTGGCACTAAGCTTCTCTACAGATGGCAGCAAGTTGCTGATAAACTTGACGAGGATCTCTTCATCAGGGTTATAATTCAAGCAGCTGATGGTGCTACAAAGGGTAAAAGAACTGTCACAACTTCCTATAATGCCTTGTTTCTAGGTGATGCCAAAAGACTGCTCAATGTCATGGAGCAAGGCTTCCCTGAATTGGGTTTGACGCTGAAGGATTGCACCGAAACCACCTGGCTGAAATCTGTGCTGTACATCGCAGGCTACCCAGCCAATACTCCTCCTGAAGTTTTGCTTCAAGGCAAGTCAACATTCAAGAACTACTTCAAAGCCAAGTCAGATTTTGTCACAGAACCCATACCCGAAACAGCACTCGAGGGGATATGGGAGAGGTATTTTGAAGAAGCGACTCCTTTCATGATATGGAATCCTTATGGTGGAATGATGAGCGCAATTTCAGAGTCATCAATTCCTTTCCCACATAGGAAAGGTATCCTTTTCAAAATTCAGTACTTGACCATGTGGCAAAATCCTGCAGAGGATGCTTCAAAGCATATAGATTGGATCAGGAGGCTTTACAATTATATGGCGCCTTATGTTTCCATGTTTCCAAGGCAAGCATATGTCAATTACAGGGACCTTGATTTGGGGATTAACAAGGAGAGCAACACAAGCTTTATTGAAGCTAGTGCTTGGGGCGCCAAGTACTTCAAAGATAACTTCAACAGGCTGATACAAGTGAAGACCAAAGTTGATCCTGACAACTTCTTCAGGCATGAGCAGAGCATCCCACCTCTTCCAGTCTCCTTTAGAAAAAGAAAAGGAAGGGGACATCATGGGATTCATTAGCTAGAGACATAATTGGTTGGAGCATCATCATATATATGTCTTTATGGGAATAATATTGTACTGAATTTGATTTTATTAGTTTTGTTGAGTTCAGAAATATTAAAGAAACATGTCCTGTTCGCAAGTTTTACAGAAAACTGATGTAATAAACTAGCTATTGTGTGTTCAAGATGTAGTAGAAAGTTTGCTTAAAGTAATAAACTAGCTACTGTCTCTATCATTTCTTCTAATCAAAATAAAATTAACACAAGATAGTGTTGTAACACTCTTTTCATTGCGACATGCTAGAGATGCATGGACTTGACCATTAAAAGTAAGCAGATATTTTACCCAGCAAGATTAGGATACTAAAATTTCAATAAAATGAAGGATTGATGATGTCAAGACATAATTAGTTCACTTGACAACATTTTTAACTGGTAATGAGAAGATTAACTAGTTGACAAGACAAATTGATGGACATTTTAGACGAGTTGTCTCATGTCCTTCAATTGTTCAATTTTTCTTGGCTTTGTTAGTCACAAGATAAACAGCTGCTGTAAGAGATAACATGGTGGTGATACGAAGATGATCTCAGCAAGATCTTGACATTTAGAACTGTTGGAAAATCGGCATGGTTAAATTCTTGAGGCTAATTTGTTCTTCGAAAGAAATTTTCGTTGTTTTTTACTTTTTAGCCACTCGTGAATATCCAAATCTGAAGATTCTACCTCTGAAGTTTGTGTGTATGTAGTCTAGAATTCAAAGCTCTGCCTATCTTAACAATGTGTAGTGCGCAGGGACAATGTGATAGGATTTTGTGAACCTATATTCAGGTTTAATTAAATCCATTTTTCATTCATTTTCTCAAATCAATCTTATTAAACCTAAAACCTAGCTAGCAGCCAGCCAGGTTTCAAAACATATTTAAATAAGAGTTAATTTAGTTAAATCTAAATGATTTGATAAGTTTTTTTTTTTTTAAAAAATATGATTGAAGTTAATTCAATTAAATCTAATTTCACCTGCAACCTTGTTAACTTGATGAAAACCTAATTTATTTTTTTTTTAAAAAAACAATATATTTTTAACTTTTTTTTTATAAAAAACAAATACTAAAATGATATTTTTTTTTATAAATTAATCTTGATTAACTCATTTAGTACGTGATTCATGCTTTATATTGAATAGGTTTAATAACTTTAATCCTATATTTTAGAAAAAAAAAACCTCTTTGTGCACCCTAAAAAGATGGCTTGAAGATCTCCAAGTTACATTAATCATTTTCTTTAAAATAACCAATTATACTTAATACAATATCTGGTTAGATTGATCAAGGAGCCCAAACTAGTGAGATCTAAGGACTATTGAAGCCTTTTACATACCTTGGACCTCGTGATCTAGTTTTGTAGGCTAGGCTCAGCCCACTTTCAATTGATAGTTGATCCTGATTTATTTATAAGAAAATATTAGTCTATTTTAAAAGTTTAATTTATATAAAAAATTGAGTTGAGCTATTAAATAATATTATGTGTATACTTGAGAATTTTAAAATACTCAAGTCATTATGTGATTTGTTTTATTTTCTCAAATTTTTATGCTGGAAAATTCAAATTTTAGTAGAGTTCATTTTTCATAGCAGTATACACGGTCATGGGCAGGCAAAATTTTCAATGGATTTGAATTCCCAGAACACTGAATATTAAATAGATTCTTGACAAAATGATCCATGCTGTGCTAAGTAGTGATGTTAGGATAAGAATCCCAACAGATAGCAGCTGTTTGTAAGAGGAATCTTGTAACACTTCAATTCTTGAAACACAAGCTAAAGCAGCAGGAACATGGTCTGTTCAGGTTCTTCCCTTCTGTCAAATTATGTTCTTCTATTTCTATTTCCTTCTTTGTTACTGTCACTTCCAATTCAGAAATCTCCTTTGCTTTTTCCAACATCTTGTACGCTCCACAGAACTCTTCATTCACTTCTATTTTACAATCTTCAGCTCAAAATCTTAGGTTCGTACTGCCTTCACTGCCAAAACCTGAGTTTATCCTCACTCCATTGAAAGAATCTCACATCCAAGCTGCTGTTATTGACATTCATTTTTATAGACATTTCCAAGCTTCTATCCATTAGTGTTGATATTGATGATAGTAGCGCATGGGTTGAAGCGGGCGCCACAAATGGTGAGCTTTACTATAGAATTGCTGAGAAAAGCAAAACTCACGGCTTCCCAGCTGGTCTCTGCACCTCTTATGGCTCCATGGTGAGAAAATATGGCCTTGCGGCAGATAATGTCATTGATGCTCGGATAATAGATGTTCATGGAAGAGTTCTTGACAGAAAAGCCATGGGGGAAGATCTTTTTTGGGTAATTAGTGGAGGTGGAGGAGGCAGTTTTGGAATCATTACTTCCTGGAAAGTAAAGTTGGTTCCAGTTCCATCCACTGTGACTGTTTATCATTGGAACAAGGATTACCAAGACCTTGGAACAAGGTGCTGCTAAAATCCTCAATAGATGGCAAGAAGTTGCTGATAAACTTGACGAGGATCTCTTCATCAGAGTCACCATACAATGGCTACGGCTGGTAACAAAGGAAATAGAACCTTATCAACTATTTATCATTCCTTGTTTCTTGGTGATGCTAAAAGACTCCTCCAAGTACTGCAAGACAGCTTCCCTGAGTTGGGTTTGACAAGACACGATTGTATTGAAACAAGCTGGACCAATTCTGTTCTCTTTTTGGCTGGGTATTCCAACGATACAACAACTGAATTTTTACTTGGAAGAAGGAATTTATTCAAGAATTACTTCAAAGCAAAGTCAGACTATGCAAAAGAACCCATACCTGAAACCATACTTGAAGGCTTATGGGAATGGTTACTAAAAGAAGACAGTCCTAATATAGCATTTACTCCATATGGTGGAATGATGAGCAAAATTTCAGAAAATCAGACTCCTTTCCCTCATAGAAAGGGTACCCTGTTCATGATCCGCTACTTGACCATCTGGGATGATCCTTCAGAGAATGTTGCAAAGCATCTAGATTGGATTAGGAAGGTTTATGAGTACATGACACCTTATGTTCAATTATAGGGACCTTGAATTGGGGATGACCAAGAATACCAATACAAGCATTGAAGAAGCAAGTGTTCGGGGCACCAAGTACTTCAAGGATAACTTCTACAGGTTGGTGCATGTGAAGACCAAAGTTGATCCTGACAACTTCTTCAGGCATGAACAGGCCATCCGGCCGCCTCTTCCTCTTTTCATGAGAACAAATCGTAGACGAAATCATGGATAGAGATTGGTTTGCATTGTATTGTAGATTAAAGTTTGCTATAAACGGGAATAAGAAATTTCAAAGAAATCCAGCATGTCACAGGTTCTGCATAAAAGAAACAATAGTTTTTTATCCATTTTTTATATTCTATCTCAAGACACAATCCTGAACAGCATAACAGGAATCAATGCCAAAAAAATTGACCTGTTAGCAAATTCTTTCTTTGGAAAGATGTTAGAAATCTTTGCATCTCATGTCTACATTTTTCAGGAATTCTGACATAGGGCTAACAAAAGTCTTACACGGCAAAGCATTCGGGGTGTCGTGCTTTTCAAAGATAAATCAAGTGATTGATACAATGTAAGACTAAAGTGGAACTGATAACTTCTTTTGTTATCATAAATCATAAATCATAAATCATAACATGAGAGACATATCTCAACAACTACTAAGAGAAAAGAGGGAAGCAACTTCTTTTTTCCTTTTTCTAGTAGTAATCAATTAGAGCCTAGTCTTAGAACTCTGCTAGTTAAAACAATCATATGGATTTATGTTACTCTTCAGCCTCTCATAGCAAAACAAGCCAACAAAAATATGATAGAGACTCCTGACCAAGTGACACTGGCTGGACTAAAGAGATGTTAATGATGGGATCCAAGCATAGGTCTGCTCAGACAAATGCTCAGACTCTTCTCAGCCAAGGGATCCAAGCAGTGCATGATGGAAGCCAAGGCAGGGGCCATTATCAGTGAACTTTAACATATACAGGACTGAAGGTGCATAAATGCCTTGCTGCAGAAATGTCATCGAGGCTCATATAAGTGATCATGTTCATGGAAGAGCTGATCATGACAGACAAAGTTCTGTTTTGGGCCATTAGAGGAGGTGAGGAGCTAGCTTTGGAGTCATTAGTCACTACTGCTTGGAAACTAAGACAAGCCAAAAACAGAAAGTGCACTTGAATTTATTGGTTGAAAAGTAAAGCAAAGAACTCTTATTTCACTTTTACTTTAAGTTTAGTGCTCGTAAAAAAATGTTGCTCCTTCGTGAACTTTTAAGCCAAGCCATATGGCCCATAAACCTTCATTTCCAAACCTAATCTTCAAATATAAATTAAAATCCAATGTTTGGAACAATTTATATCAATCAATCATTCAAGTAAAACATTCAGATTAGACAATCATGGACAAATTATTCATCATTACCTTGCTTGGTTTGCTCATATTGGCTAATGGAGTTGCTGAAAACATGGTGTATAACAACTTTGCCATTCTTGAGGAGCTTGAAAGCTTTGAGATAGATGAAGAAAATGATGTGGTACATTTCGATATCCCGTCTTGGACAAGTGAACGTGGTGGCAAGGTTCTTGTTAATGTTGATAGCTTTGGTGCTGTTGGTGATGGAATTTCTGATGACACCCAGGTGCATATTTGAATTCTTAGAATAACTTCAAAAGCTTTTCCATATTTCACACACTTTAGTGATTGATATTTCCATATTAAGTCCACATTTTCAATCTCATACATTCTCCAAATTTATGTCTTCTGACCCTAAGCTAAATAGGTATCATTGACACATAAGCCTATTGCCCTGACCAGATTATATGTTCTGTTGTGATATTGCCAGGCCTTTGTGAAAGCTTGGGAAACTGCTTGTGCTACACCAGAAGCAGTTTTCTTGGTTCCTTCCGAAGGCCATTATTTAGTTAATGCAACAAGATTTAAAGGCCCTTGTGAAGATAGATTTGTCATCCAGGTAACTTGCTATGTTGCTTCAAAAGGTTGTATACCAAATTTATATTTCATAAATTGTTGTCAGTACTGTGTTGGCAGATGAGTGCTTATGTTCTCGAACCAGTTGCGTCGTCATCTTACGTTTAACATGTCTTTGTTATTATGATTTTACAGATAGATGGAACAATTGTAGCACCTGATGAGCCTAAGAACTGGGACCCCGATCTTGCTCGACAATGGCTTGAGTTCTCTAAGCTGAACGGAGTCCTCTTCCAAGGGAATGGAGTTATTGATGGTTCAGGCAGCAAATGGTGGGCGTCATCTTGCAAAAAGAACAAGACCAATGTGATTATTCAAAAATCTTAGTCTATAGTATTATCCACGCTTGAATTAAACAAAACTTTCATTAATATTTCTTTTATTTCTTCACAGCCTTGCAGAGGAGCGCCGACGGTAAGGATTTTTTTCCCTTACTTATATTATGCATCCTTCCAAAACAACTGTAGAGATTATCTGGTATATAAACAAATGAGGCCTTCGCAGGCATTAACCATTGATTCAAGCTCATCAGTGAAGGTAAAAGGTCTTACTATAAAGAACAGCCAGCAGATGCATTTTGTGATTTCCAAGTCAGCATCCGTGCGAATATCTCAAGTTAGTGTTTCAGCTCCCGGAGACAGTCCGAACACTGATGGAATCCATATTACTCAATCAACTAATGTTGTTCTCCAGGACTGCAAAATTGGAACAGGTTTTCAGACCTCAACCCCATTTTTTGTCTTATATTTTTTGTTAGTACAGAAAATCGGAACTAGAATAGGGAGGTGAGTGTTATTGGTAAACATGCTGACTGGTTTTATATTTTGTTGATTCTATGGAATATTCAGGTGATGATTGCATCTCAATTGTTAACGGTAGCTCCGGTATTAAGATGAAGAGGATATATTGTGGACCTGGACATGGAGTCAGGTTGAGTTCAATATGAAATTCTAGATATCATGCAAAATCCCACAAAAAGAGAAATTATAGGCCAGATTTTACCATTGTTCTATACAATTGAGTACAGAAGAGATGGGACTGAAATTCTTAATTTTCATTATTTACCTTTTTTTTCTTTTTTTTAATTCTGTCACTCAGCATTGGAAGTCTTGGGAAGGACAACTCAACAGGCATAGTCGCTAAGGTGGTCCTGGATACTGCATTTATCAGTGAGACAACCAATGGCGTCAGGATTAAGACTTGGCAGGTAATACTCGAGGACATGGTTGTAACTGTTTTGATTTTAAAGGAAGTGTTTAAATGATGTTTTCATACAATTTTTGAGGAAAGTGTGATGGATTATGCATCTAAAATCCCCTGCTGACATCCTTTATACGCTGCAGGGAGGTAATGGTTATGTTCGCGGGGTACGTTTTGAAAATGTGAGGATGGACAATGTGGATAACCCCATCATTATCGACCAATTCTACTGCGATTCTCCAGCATCCTGCCAAAACAAGGTACATATTCCAAGCTTAATTCCATTATTTTTACTAGATACATCGGACACTTTACTCTTAATAACCATCTTAGTCATGTTATCAGAATTCTGAAAAATTATGAAATTCTGTGCTTTTCTTTTGTTAGACATCAGCAGTAAAAATTAGCGAGATCATGTATCGCAATATTAGTGGGACTACAAGGAGTGAAAAAGCAATGACATTTGCCTGCAGTGACTCAGTTCCTTGCAGCAACATAGTCCTGAGTAACGTCAACTTAGAGATGGAGGATAGCACAGTAGAGACCTACTGCAATTCGGCGGAAGGTTTTGGATATGGCATCGTTCACCCTTCAGCCGACTGCTTAACTTCCCATGACAAAGAGACAGAACTTTCCCAAAACTACATTCTCAACGAGGAGGCAGAAATTGATGAGCTTGCAGATTCCAACAGCGACCACATTGTTCATACTGAACTTTGACCTGCCCCCTAATGAAATTAAAATATCCTCATTAATTAAAGTAATATACTAAACTGGGTAAATGGAAAGTATAGTATACAAGTAGAGATTTCTTGGAGGAGGTTTGAGGTGCCCCTGTTAAATATTTTGGGAATTTACTGATATTCCATACATAGTTACGGACCAACAGCAGCAGAAAGCAATTATGCAGTTGGAAATTTTAAAAATTATAGTACTTCTGTAAATATTTTGATTATCACATGTGTCTGTATTATTTGGATGTTTGTCGTAATTTGAAGTTGGAACAATTCTAGTGATTTCTCATAGCTTAAAGAAACTGGTATTACAGTGCAGTCTTCTCTTGAGCAAGTTCTTACAGGGATAAAGAATTGATCGAATACTGGAAATTGATCATGTTGGTTTCAAATTAAAAGCCTGTACCGTCTTTCAATCCCCTCTTCAGAGCTCTGCACACATACTGAAGAGAATCGCCGACAAGCAAAATGATTGGCCTTCCAAATCCCACAAACAACCATGATTTTGTTATAGAATACTAGCTATTTGAGTAGCACTTCCTAATAGGTTGGATAATATTTTTTCCTTGAAAAAAAATTAATACATTGGCTTTTCCAATATATTTTTGGATATAAAAGATTCTCAATCATAAAAAGTTAAGGATGAACTGAATAAAACTATAACTTACAACCATCTAACAATTCTAAATGAATTTAAAAAAAAATTAAAAAAACCAACAAATTAAAAAATGATTAGGGTTAACAAGGGTTACCTACTAATCTCATGACCATGGATACAAGAATGAGATAGCTCTTTAAAAAGGAAAGTGAAAACAAAGGGCAAGAAGGTCAATTTGTAAAAAAAATAAATATTAAAAGATGAAATTAAAAAAAAAATAATTTTAAAAAAAGACCTAAAAAAAACCAAAATCAACCCATGTTAACCTTTGAAACTAGTGACCGTGGTTATAAGGCTGAGACTAATCATATAGAAGGCAAACCCAAAAAATCATCAAAGCAAAACTCAATAAAAAAATGTTCAGCAATAAAACTAGAAAAAAAAAGCAATCTTAAAAAAGTAATAAAAAAAAATCGAGCTAATTCAGGTTAACTTGTTAATCTCATGAACATGGACAAAGAATTGTGAGAACCCCATATAATGAAAAGCCAAAAAAAAAAAAAACCACAAAGACCAGTTTTTTCTTTTTAAATCAATTATTGAAGAGTAAAATTAAAAATGAATCAGTTTTGTAAAAGGACCTAAAAAACACAAAAACAACTCGCGTTAAACTAAAACAAAAAAATAAAAATATCAATATAGTCCCTAGGCACCATTTCTTTTTTTCTTTTTTTTTCGCTCTTAAGATTATTTTAGGCATTACCTTGTTGCTAAACAATGTGAAAACACACTTATGACCCAAATAATTAGATAATAATCGATGTGTTCCTATGAAAAGACTATGTTACCCCACACATTTTAGAGTTACTTATAACTAGTTCATTAAGCAGCACTCCATCGCAGGTCAGACTAAAGTTTTTTTTAAATGTAAAAAACAAATGTCAAATTTGTAGAGAATTTTTTGGCAATGTCATTAAATCTGACGAAGCATATCAATCTTGAAACCTCTAGATCTGGTTCTTTATATCTAGTTTGAGTTTCAAATTAAACCATATAGGAGTTGTTCCAAAGATGAATAGATCAACTTCAAGGGTCCAAAGAAAACTCGGATGATAGGTAAAAACATGCCTAAACTTTTTTTTTAAAAATATTTTTATTAAGATGAAAACATTTTTAAAGAAAATATTAAGACAAAAAAAATATTGGATCGACCTTAGTCAACTTGCGTACGTCCCTGGTCATGGACTCTCTCCGGTTTAACAATCTATTTTTATTTAATTATATGATAAAAAAATATATGATATCAAAATTGAACACCAACTCAATACTGATATAGTTTTTTGATTCCATAGTAATTCTACAAAAAGCAAATCAAAGGAAAAAAAAATACATGATTGAAAAAAAAATCAATTAAAGAAAAAAAAGGCATATAGGGTTTGGTTGGTAAACCGGTTAAACTCACAAACCGGATCAACTTGCTAAACTCACGAACCAGGTTATGGACCCAACTAGGATTGATAACTTGGTTTTTTTTTCTTCCAAAACTATTATTTATTTAACCATATAATAACAAAAATAAATAATTATAAAATTGAGCATCAACCCAATATCAAAATATTTGTTTTGCTTCATCTCTAACTAACCTAATATAGCAACCCACTCTTCTTTCTTCTCTTTCGCACCTATTTGCTTTCCTTTTCTCTCAGTTTTAGTGACTAGCTTATGTCATTTTTCCCTCCAGGCTTCAATGTTTATCTATTATTCAATTTTAGTTTAATTAATCTTGATCTTTTAAAAAATGAAGAATCCAAACAATTTCTTACAAAATCAATTATCAATCTAATATCGGGATAATTATTTGATATAGTAAAGAGCACAAATAAAAAAATATATCAAAATAAATTATATAAAAAAAATCCTAATCAACACAAATCAATGGACAAAATTAAAATAAAGATATTTTAATGACTAAAGAAAAAAACATAAAGGTCAAATCACATCTATTTAAAACAACAAAGGGCTACTCTTTTGTCTTGTTTTCAATTTTGCTTTCTTGGTTTTAACTTTCATCAAAACAATAACATTAAATTCTTTTTTTATATGAAATTTAACATTAACTCAATGCTGAGATTTTTTTTTGATAAAATAAATTATCAACTCTAAATCTCAATAAACACACAATCTAAGAAGTAATTTAAAAAGAAAGAAAATTCAATAATTGAAGCAAAAAAGGACTAAAATGCAAAAAAAAAGTGTATTATTATAGTAAGCCACACAATGTTTATGGGTATGGGTGAACGATATTTTCCCCACATATTTTTGTTTTTTTTTCTTAATAGATCCTAACTTGAAATGTCACTTAATAATTTCATAACTTGAAATGTCACTTAATAATTTAAGGTTTTAGGTTTAGATGATTTTTTAACATGATATTATATTTTAATGACCAAGTAGTCAAGAATTATTGAAATTTCATCTAGCAACTTCAATTTTTGAGTTATGATGATTTTTATTAAAAATTTAGTAGGTTTCCCACCAATATATGCAGCAGTGTCTTGGAAATATAGAGCCATCCAACAAGGTGTTTTCAATATGTAGGATAATTTCACAATCAACAATGTGTCTAGGAAATACAGAGACATCAAACATGTTGTGTTGATCATGCTTTTTAAAAGAAAAGTATGTATGCTAGAGAGAAACCAAAAGAGACTTCTTATATATTATTGTGTTTATTCTACAAGTCCTTACAGGTATTTATATAGAAAATAAGGGAGCTTTAAAAGAAATGAAAACATAATTGCAAGAACATCATATCCCATACTTGTAGCACATAGATTAGACATGATTATAGGAGCAACAAATCCCATGATACTAGCCAAGATGCAAGTACATGATCCTAGCCAACATATCATATTATATTAAAAAATATATAATTTTTCATATTTATTTTATATTATTTACCATAATCAAATTAATAAGATATAAATACAATCAGTTTGTCTTATATATTATTATCAAACATAATTTAATTTAGCTTCATGTTCTTTATCTTGCCTTTTTTATTTCTATTATCTTCATCTCTTTTGTTTTAGTACAGTAACCAAAGGCTATCTAATAAATCAAAGTTGGTAAAGAAGCTAAAATGTGCACAATGATTCTTTCTTTTGATTTTCTAGTCTCGCTTCTCCTCCTTTTTTGATAGTTTTCTAAATTTTCTCTTGAAAAATTCTGAATTTTCATTTTTTTTCTCATGTTTATATATATAAAACACATTTCTGGACATGATCCATATATAGTTAGGTGAGCACTCCCAAGAGCCAAATTATATGAGATAGCCTGTAAACTCGAGGTATCTAGCGATGACATTCTTACATGTGGGATAGTACATACAAGTGGTAGGATTCAAATCATAAATGTTCTTTCGTTAACTCTTTACTAACCATTACCAATTGATCTACTAGTTTTCCAATTTGTTGTGCTCTCCAATCAATTCTTCAGTCACTACTATTCTGCACTCAGCACAAAATCTCAGGTTCTTATTGTCAAAATGAATTGAGGGACAAAGTGATTTTTCGAGGAATTGAGTTCTTTACAATTTTGCCACTATATTTATTTATAATCTTCATGAGTACTCTATAAGGAAAAAAAGAAAAAGTAGAAGAAATATTTGTTTAAGGCATAACGTCTATATTAGTGGCAACGTGTTTTGATCCAAAATAAAATATTTGGTTATGAATATGACTTTGATATATGCAGACAGGTCAAGATACGAATTCAGATTTGTAAAAACCAAAAAGATTATCCAGAATTTCTTTATTACTACAAAACATCAAACTTTAGTGTACACGTTTAAGGTGGGGTTGTGTGTCGGCGCGCAGCAGTTAAAAATCCAAGGATACAAAATCTTCCTTGCCAAAAGATCCCGGCTGTGCTAAGTTTACTGGCAGAATGATTCTTTCAAGCTATGCATCTCTTTGGATATTTGGAGTCCTGCTTCTATCTCCTTCTCTGATAATTTCACTTCCAATTCAGGATAGCTTTCTACAATGTCTCCAAAAAAATTCTGACATATCCTTTCCATTCTCCACTTTGTTGTACTCTCCAGTCAATTCTTCATTCACTTCTATTTTACAATCTTCAGCACAAAATCTCAGGTTCACGCTGCCTTTGACTCCGAAACCAGAACTTATTTACAAACCTGTGGAGGAATCCCATATCCAAGCTGCTGTTATTTGCTCAAAACAGCTCGGAATTCACCTCAGAGTTCGCAGTGGAGGCCATGACCGTGAGGGGCTCTCTTATGTCTCTAAAGTTGACTCACCTTTCATTGTTGTAGACCTGGACATGCTACGTTCTATCAGCGTTGACATTGATGGTAATAGCGCTTGGGTTCAGGCAGGTGCTACAATTGGTGAGCTTTACTATAGAATTTCAGAGAAAAGTAAAAACCATGGCTTCCCAGCTGGTGTTTGTCCTAGTGTTGGTGTTGGTGGACACATTACAGGAGGTGGATATGGCTCCATGTTTAGAAAATATGGCCTTGCTGCGGATAATGTCATCGATGCTCGTATAATAGACGCACAGGGAAGAGTGCTTGACCGGAAAGTCATGGGAGAAGATCTTTTTTGGGCAATAAGAGGAGGTGGAGGCCGCAGCTTTGGAATCATTTCTGCCTGGAAAGTTAAACTGGTTCCTGTTCCATCAACAGTGACAGTTTTTAGGGTTGCCAAGACTTTGGAACAGGGTGCGACTAAGCTCCTCTACAGATGGCAACAAGTTGCTGATAAACTTGACGATGACCTCTTCCTCTCTGTCAGTGTACAATTGGCAAATGCTGGTAAGAAAGGTAAAAGAACTATGTCAACTTGCTATGATGCTATGTTTCTTGGTGATACCAAGAGACTCCTACAGGTAATGCAAGAAAGCTTTCCTGAATTGGGCTTGCAACAGCAGGATTGCATTGAAACAAGCTGGATCAATTCAGTGCTATTTATGTCTTTCTTTCCCAACAATACAACTCCTGAAATTTTACTTCAACGGAATAATTTGTTCAAACGCTACTTGAAAGGCAAGTCAGACTATGTCAAAGAACCAATACCTGAAACCGCACTTGAAGGGCTATGGGAAAGGTTATTTGAAGAAGAGAATCCTAGCATGGTATTGATTCCTTATGGTGGAATGATGAATAAAATCTCAGAATATCAGATTCCTTACCCTCATAGAAAGGGTAACCTGTTCATGATCGACTACTCAACCAGCTGGAAAGATCCTTCTGAGAATGCTGCAAAGCATATTGATTGGGTTAGGAAGATTTATGAGTACATGGCACCTTATGTCTCCATGAATCCTAGGGAAGCGTATGGAAATTACAGGGATCTTGATCTGGGCATGAACGAGAAGACTAACACAAGTTGTGAAGAAGCAAGTGTTTGGGGTACCAAGTACTTCAAGGATAACTTCTACAGATTGGTACAAGTGAAGACCAGAGTAGATCCTGATAACTTCTTCAGACATGAACAGAGTATTCCTCCTCGCCACATCTCTGAGAAAGAGAGATTGAAGCTTTCATGGTAAGAAAATGTATCATGGTGTTTCAGCTTATGGAAGACATAATAGACGAAAATTTTGAGACTCAATTGTGACAGAATATGATATAATGATGCAGAATTATAACGTAGCAAACAACACCCCTACGCTTTTTCCATGATTCAACAGGTTTTCAGCAAATTAATCACACTCCTGCCGTTTCCATATCAGATTCCAAAGGCTGTCATGATCACTCCACTGCTCTTCTGGTAACTGATAAGCATAAATAATGGAGATTTTTCCATTGTTCGTGATCTATTTCCAAAAGACTTATCCTCCCTTCCTATTCCAATTACTCACAATGGAGGAGGTTCTTAAGAAAGATTATTTTTATTTTTTCTAAACTTTAAAAAATTATATAATATACTTAATAATTTTATTTTTTGATTTTGATTTCTTTCTTTTATTTTCAAGTTTTGATTTTTAGATTTATTTAAGGAAAGGTAAATCTTTTCAAAAAATAAACTACTTAAAAAAAATATTTAGTAATTAAATTAAGAATTAGTGTTTTTATATGATTTTTTTTTTAAAAAAATCTACATCAACTTGTGTTCAGTTGGTATCGGAGGACAAAAAAGATATAAGCATGTTTAGTTGAAGAGATGAAAATAAAAATATAAAATAAATACATTTCTAAAACAATTTTAAAATGAATTTTTACTATTTCAAAACATTAGATAAAAAAACCTTTTTATATATATATATATATATATATATATATATATATCTGCTGTCTTTGTTTCTTGTATTTTGAAATAGTAATTAAACACTAACTAAAGGTGCAAGTAGTTTATTTTTAATAATGGATCTCTAATGTTTAATAATCTTTTATATAATGACCCCTTTAAATTAAACAAATATATATTTCTTGATTGATTTTGGCATCTCAATATATTTATTGCCCAGGAGCATAATAATTCAGATACCACCACATTATTGGGGTAATAATGGAGGTAATAGTGGTTGACCATAAAATTATTATTCATTAAAGTTTTATGGATGGAGGGTCCCTTTCTATAATTAAAACGAGTGAAAGATATTGGGTGAGGCCCATGCCTATCATGGGTGATTTTATTGAGTGCTCAAGCTTGCCTTATCTAGATGCTGCTGCCATTTGAACTTTGTTGTCTAGTAGACGCTCTCTTGCGCCTAGTATTTCCAAGTCAATTGTCTCTATTTTTCCATTGTTGCTGCCTTGCTGCTTTGGATCCGTTTGGTCTGCAAATATGGAAGGACCTACCTTGTCTATGTGTATTTATATTTTCTTCTCTTTCTCCAGTCCTAGGCTTCATCCTGTCTTGGATTGATTTTCACTTCCAAGATGTTTGCTGTTTTGAGCTATAAAAAAAATAATATATTTCCATGTCATTTTATTTTTCATTTTCGGCTCCTTCTGGCAAGCACAAGTGCTTAGTATAATTCCTTAATTATCTAGGATTTTAGGCCAATAGATAGACTTGTAATTAGAAGCATAGAAAATAAGTATAAAAGAGAGAAAAGATGTATAGAAGAGAAAACACTTAATGAAACATTTATTCCTCTCAAATTTTCTTCTTATTCTTTAGCTTTGCTATTTTCCATTATTGTCCATAAGCTTCTACTACACTAATTTTCTTCCAACAAGTGATATTAAAGCTTGTTCTGATTATTTGACATGACTAATACAAATTTTCCACTTCAATTTCCTCGTTTAACAAATGATAACTATGAAATTTGGTGTATTCATGTGAAATCTTGGTTAGGTTCCGAAGTTGTGTGGGAAAGGGTTGAAAAATAATTTGAGGAGCCTATGAAAGGAGTAACGTTGACTTCATCTCAAAGGGAGATCGTGCAAAAGGCACAATGAAAGGATCAACAAGCATTCACAATCATCCACTAATGTCTGGATGATTGCATTTTTAAGATAATGGCTAACACAACCACTTCCAAGCAAGCATGAGAAGTTTTGTAACAATCAAACCAAATAGTCAATAATATAAGAAAGGTACATCTACAAAAGTTACGAGGTAACTTTGAAAAATTACATATGCCTAAATCGGAGAGTATTTTAGATTATTTTGCTAGAGTATTGGCCATATACAATTAGATGAAGTGATATAAGGAAAAGATAAAAGAAACACGTGTGGTGAAAAAGATCTTATGCTCACTACAAAAGAAATTTCATTATATGGTGGTTACGATAGAGGAGTCATCAAATATGGATTTTCTAACAATTCAAAATCTCATGGGAAAACTACAAGCCTATGAATAAAGAGTCAATGAAATTCAAGATGGCTTTAGATACACCTAAGAAGGTAGAGGACATAGACAAAGCAGGGGAAGATGAGGAAGAGACAAATTTTAAAAAGGAGGTTGAAAGAGCTTCAACAGGTCAACCAGTCAACCGAATGAAGCAAACTAGTCGACCGGTTCCACTAACAGTAGCAATCTAGGAACTCGGTTTGACAAAACAAAAATTAAGTGTTATAATTTTCAAAGAAGAGGTCATTATACTAGGGATTACTGGAATCTAACCAAAAAAGTTAAAGAGAATGTCAATCTAGTAGTAGAGTAGGAGCAAGAAGCCACCCTATTACTAGTCTATGATGAAAAAATAAAAACCAAAGAAAACATGTGGTATCTAGACAATAGAGAAAGCAATCACATGTATGGAGATAAAGACAAGTTTATGGAGCTTGATAAATTAATTAAAGATAATGTCACCTTTATAGATCATTCAAAGGTTTCCATCAAATGAAAAGGTACGATTTTGATTCAAATGAAAAACAGTAGTCATCAATTTATTGTTGATGTTTATTATATCCTAACTATAAAAAGTAATATATTGAATTTGAGATAATTATTGAAGAATGATTATAAAATTAAGATGAAAAATAGTACGTTGACATTACTTAATACTCATGGAACTATGATTGCAAAGGTAACCATGATAAAAAATAAGATAGTTTTGCTAAATATAGAGATAAATGTGCCTAAATACCTAAAGACATGTGTGAAAGATGAGACATGGCTTTGGCATATGAGACTTGGGTATGCAACTTTTGACAACTTAAAGATGATGATGCAAAAAGAGATATTGAAGGGTCAATCATCCATTGAACATCCAAATCAGTTGTGTGAAGAATATTTAGTGGGCAAACAATTCTGTAAGAGCTTTCTAAAAGAGTCTACATCTAGAGAAAGTTAACCCTTATAAAAGATACATACAAACGTATGTGGTCCTATTCAACTATGCTTATTTGGTAAAAAAAATATTATATTTTTCATTTTTTAATGATGATTATAGTAGAAAAATATAGGTATACTCCTTAAAACAAAAGTTTAATGTATTTAATTTTTAAAAAAGTTTATGGCATTAGTTGAAAAAAAATGGTTATTCTATAAAATCACTTAAACAAATAGGAGAGGTGGATTTTGTTCAAATAAGTTTAATGATTTTTATAAAGATCATGGTATAAAAAAACTCCTACTAGTGCCTAGATCCCCACAATAAAATGGCATGGTAAAGAGAAAGAATAGAAGCATTCATAACATGGCGAGAAACATGCTCAAAACCACGAAGATGCCAAATGAGTTTTGGGCTGAAATTGCAGATTGTGTTGTTTACTTGTCAACTAGGTGTCCTACAAAAGGTTTGAATGACGTGACTTCACAAAAGGCATGGAATGAAAGAAAGCTAAATGCTATTTACTTGAAAGTGTTTGCAATTATATGTTATGTGCATGTACATGAGCAAGTAAAGACCAAGCTAGATGACAAAAATAAAATGATGATCTTTGTGGGCTATGATCAAAAGTCCAAAGAATACAAGCTTTACAACCCCAATGAAGGAAATAAGGTGATTAGCAGGGATGTCGAATTTGATAAATAAAGAGCATGAGATTAAAGGGCAGAAAATGGTGAGAAGTATGACTTACTATCAATTCTTGATAAAGAGAGGAAAAGATATGAAAATCATCAAGAACTAGTTACACCTCCATAATCACCAATGAACTCAACTTCATTTTTATCTTCTTCTTCTAGTGAAAGTTCAAGTGGTGGTAGCCCACCTAGTCCATCAAGAAAGATGAGGAGACTTGAAGATTTTTATGAGGTAATTAATCCAATTAATGATGATATAACACTATATTGTTATCTTTTCATATGTGAAACTATAGTGTTTGACAAAAGCAATTAAGGGTGAAAAGAGGAGAATTTCTATGGATGAGAAGATTGCATCAATTGAGAAAAATGGCACATGAAAATTGATTCTTAGACCAAAAAACAAAAAAAATCTAATAGGTACCAAGTGAATCTACAAAGAAAGAAGAATGTCAAAGGAGAAGTGGAGAGGTACAAGGCAAGATTGGTAGCAAAAGGCTATAGTCAAAAGTAAAGGATTGACTATGATGAAGTTTTTACCCCAGTTGCTAGATTGGAGATCATTTGACTAATAATTTCCACAGCCACCTAAAATAGATGGAAGATCTACCAAATGGATGTCAAGTCAGCTTTCTAAATGGTTTTCTTGAAGAAGAGGTTTGCATTGAGGAATTTATGGGTAATGAAGTGAAAGGACATGAAGACAAGATATTAAAGTTGAAGAAAGCCTTGTATGGATTGAAGCAAGCCCCGAGAGCTTGTTATAGTCACATTGATAGTTATTTCTTGAAGAATGGATTTGTAAAATACTCTCATGAATATCCTATCTAGGTAAAAATAAAAGAGAGTGGTGATACTTTTATCGTATGCTTGTATGTGGATGACTTGATTTTTATAGGCAATAATCCAAAGATATTTAGAGACTTTAAGCAAGCAATGATCAAGGAGTTTGAGATGACAGATATTGGTCTTATGACCTACTCCTTAAGGATTGAAATTAAATAAGGAGAAGATAAAATCTTGTGAATCAAGAGATTTTTGCAAAAACGATTCTCAAGAAGTTTAAAATGGAGGATTGAGCAAAAATGAATGCTCTAGTTAAGTGTGGAGAATCTTATTATATGGTTACTCTAACAACTTTGATCTTATGGGTTATAGCGATAGTGATTTTGTTGGAGATATGGATGATAGAAAGAGCATTATAGGTTTTGTGTTTTACAAGATGAGAGATATATTGGAAGTTATGAAAAATTAAATTTAATATGGGATGTTGAAAGTAAACATGAATTCTGATTTTTTTATGAAAAATAGAGGAATTGGTCTACCAATTAGAAATCGATCGACCAATTAAGTCGGTGGAATTACTTTTCCTGTTCAAAATATGATTTTCTTTACTTAGTATAATTCTTTGTTTGTCTAAGATCTTAGACCTATAAATAAACTTGTAATCGAGATGCATGAAATATATATATATATATATATATATATATATATATATATATATATATAAGAAAATGTGTATAGAAAAAAAAACACTTAATAAAATATTTCTTTCTCTTAAATTTTCTTCTTGTTTTTTAGCTGTGCATACTACACTAATTTTCTTCCATCATGAAGAAGGAGAGATGGGCATTGCATGCAACACCGAAACCTGAATTTATTTCCTCACCATTGCAAGAATCCCACATCCAAACTGTTGTTATTTGGTTAAAAAGGCTTGGAATTCACCTTGAGTCCATAGTGGAGGCCTTGACTACGAGGGAGTCTCTTATGTATCTAGATTGAGTAGCCTTTCATTGTTGTCGACCTTACAAAGCTTTGGTTTATAAGCATTGATAATGGCAATAACAACGTGTGAGTTCAGGCCGGTGCCACAACTGGTGAGCTTCACAATAGAATTGCTGAGGAAAGTAAGACTCATGGCCTCCCAACTGGTGTTTGTACTAGTGAGGTGCACAAGGGTCCATGTTTAGAAAATATGGCCTCACCGGAGACAATGTCATCAATGTTTGTATATGTATCTGAAATTGAGTAACCTTTCATTGTTATCGACCTCGCAAAGCTTTGGTCTATTATCATTGATATCGACGATAACAGCATGTGAGTTCAAGTCGGTGCCACAATGTTGGAAAAGAAGGATAGGGTGTGATAGCTAATTTATAAGAACACACATAAGAATAAAGCTAAAGAATAAAAAGAAGAATGGGTTGAATGATATTTTATTAAGAGTTTTCTTAAAAGATACACATTTCTAGCTCTTCTCTGTATCTCTCTCAACTTGTGTATAATGCTTAAGATTACAAGCCTATTTATAAGTCCCAAGTCCTAGATAATCAAAAAATTAAACTATTCAAAGAAAATTTTAATTTAATAAAAAAATTTAGCATTCTAATTAAATAAGGATTCTAACAAACTAGTCTATTATAAATCCTTTTTCATCAAGAACTCCTACATTAACTAGGATTCCTCCTTTAGCTAATATTAAAACATCTACAAACTCTAAATCCTATTAACCTAAATACTAATTGATATTGAATTTCACCTGGTGAGCTTCACAATAGAATTGCTGAGGAAAGTAAGACTCATGGCCTCCCAGCTGGTGTTTGTACTAATGAGGTGCACAAGGGTCCATGTTTAGAAAATATGGCCTCGCCAGAGACAATGTCATCTATGCTCGTATAATATTTGATGTTCATGGAAGAGTTCGTGACCGAAATGCCAAGGGAGAAGATCTTGTTTGGGCAATTAGAGGAGGTGGAGGCAATTTGGAATCATTGCCTCCTGGAAAGTGAAATAGGTTCCTTGCCATCAACTGTGACAGTCTTCGGGTTACTAGTGTCAAACTCTATATATATCAATCAAGATAATAAACAAAAAAGATTATGCAGCTGCTGCAGTTATTTACAGATTCAAACTCCCCAATAAAAACAAGTTGATACACATTAATCACGGTAATCTTTAATTATAATAAACTTCAAACTGGTAGTAAGATTGAATTGAGTATTCCAGTCATCAAAATTTAGAAGAATGGATAGTACTAGACTGACTTGTGAAACACATTAAACGTAAGGGATTGATTTGTAGTTATTCCAAAAAAATATGGACCATTCATGTGGCTAACTATCCATCACACAGTGGTGGACCATAAGGATTTCATCAATGGGAAGTCCAATCTTTTACTGCTTTCTGCAACACTGAAAATGGCAGCAGCTAAAACATTATCACCCCATCCTTTTCCTTCCATTTCTCTACCCTCGAAGTCGAAACTGAGCAGCAACACTACTGAATTATTCAACCATCGCCACCACCGACACCACAACCGTCAACCATGGCTAGGACAAGCTGGAGTGATCTCCACAAGACCAAAGAGGGTGATGGTTCGAGTCTCCTCTCAGCTCCAGGAACATCTCCTGTCTTCCTCTGTTGTTATGGAACAGCTTCAAAACCAAGAATCCATGTTTGTAGTTGCAGAAAGTGCTGCTAGTTACTCATTGGCTAGCTACTACACTTCTCTGGGACTCTTTGTCATCTCTGTTCCAGGCCTCTGGTCTCTTATCAAGCGCTCTGTTAAATCCAAGGTCCTACTTCTCTTCCTTCTGTTTCTTCTTCTGCTAATATGTTCTTCTTAGCTGCCCATTTTCTGTTCATTTCAGCTTAGTTATTCTTTACTTATTTTTTTAATTTATACTTGTAAGATGATTACTTGAGTATTAATTTTGTAATTAAATGATAATTCTAGTGCCTTGAATTAGGAGTAAAGTAGATTGTAAATTCTTTCTATAATCTTCACTTAGAGGCGTAGCCATCAATTAGTGGTTTTCTATCTTAATTCCTGGTAGAAATTAAGAATGAGATGTGGAAATTCAGCACCTGCTCTTAGCTAATCATTGGCAAACGTCAAAAATGCCCTCCAATTATTGAGTTTGATTCAATTTAATCCCCGAACAAATTTTAGTATATCTATTGTCCTTAAACATTTTTTATTTCTTAATTAAGGTCTTATGTTAGAATTCCTTAACATAAAAAGTTAATTTCTCTATAAAGAAACATTTGTTTCTTGCAAGAATAAGTACAATTTGGATGGGATCGATTATCAAATATAGATGAAAAGACTTAATTGAAAATTTATGAAACTTGGGGAATAAAATTGATACAAAATCTTTTTGGTGGTAAAATTGAGACCAATTCTATAGTTGTTGGAGGGGTTTGTCTTTTTGAGGTTTTCCCTTAATTAGTGTGTGTGCGGGGGGGCGTATTGCAGATTGTGCAGAAAACATTTACAGGGGAAGGGGAAGGGAAGAAAGAACCAGCTCAGGTTGCGGGAGAAATCTTATCTTTTTTCACTCGCAACAATTTTGCTGTCACTGGTAGAGGAGAGACCATTACGTAAGCCAATCCCCACCTCATCGTCTTCATTATACTTCTCTGTGCATTCTTCCATTGTGTAATTGTGAAGTTGTTCCTATGTTCAATTGTGTGTAGGTTTGAGGGAATGATGGTTCCAAACCGAGGCCAGGCAGCATTGCTTACTTTCTGCACTTGCATTAGCCTCGCTAGCGTTGCGCTTGTGCTTACCATAACTTTTCCAGACTTTGGTAACAATTGGTTCTGGATCACCATTCTAAGTCCATTGGCGTAAGTGCTTCATGCCGAAGTATTAATTGACTTCTTTCAAGTGTCTCACCCTATATAGGTGCACTGATGCTTTTAAGATGAAATGCATGCAGAGGAGCGTACTACTGGAAGCGAGCATCAAGGAAAGAGGAGATCAAGGTTAAAATGATGGTTGCAGATGATGGGACCTTATCAGAGATCGTTGTTCAAGGTGATGATCAGCAAGTAGAGCAAATGAGGAAGGAACTTCAGTTCAGTGAAAAAGGTATGGTGTATGTCAAAGGCATATTCGAGAGATGACAAAAGCTAAACTAACTAGTTTAATATACATTTGAATTGATTCAATATTCTTGCAGTCAGAGACCAAAAATGTCCTGCTTGAAAAAATTTTGAGATGTATATTGTCCGTAAATGTAACCAATTATCTTGTTTTAAGTTGGTTTATATACAGAATTTCTAGCTTGATGCCAATTTTTAGCATTTGATGTTTGATTAAATCTTGATATAGAATGAAAACTTGGAAATATAGGCATTCATTGAATCATTCATAGTTGTCGGACCAGCCCGGGGACTGACTAGGGAAAGGGCTTGGGTCACTAGGTTATTACATCACACCAAGCCAAATTTTTTTAATCAAAACGGTATAGGTTAATTAGGTCACTAAAAACCTGGCTAGGTTTCGCTAGGCAATGTTTTTTTTGTTGTTTAACTTGAAATTTGATCCGAGTAAGGTTCCAGGTCGAATTTCCCATGTCAACCCTTTGGGCCTTACCAAGTTTAACAAGGACGAACAGGATCATTGCTTTTTGCGTTCAAACAACATGCCCTTTTCAGCTTCATTTTTTTAGCAGTGTTATGAAAGAGGTTAATTATCCAACTTGCTGCGCTAAGATGTGATGTTAGGATTACTTAATCAAAAGGGTCATCAAAATATCTTAGCTCATCTATAGGAGAGCTAGAGAGGAGCTTCAACTCTTGAAATACAGCTAAAAAGGAAGAAAACATCAAATGGTTTTTCAAGTTCTTCCATTTTTTCAATACCTTCCATGATTACCTTTCCTTAAATCCAGCCTCAAGTCATGTGAGGCACTCATTTCTCAATTTCCTTTCATTTTAATCGTTCTTGATTAATAATAGTTCCACCCCATTTGTTTTTTCTTCTTAATTCAATCGATATTATTGTTTTGCCTCCATTTTTCCTTAACCAGCCAAAAGGGCAAAGTCCCATCACATTGCCTTCTCAGTGTGCCGCAACGGTAGTCACCATGCTTCCTCCCACGAAAACCTTGTACAGAGTTCAGATGGGATGTGAGGTTTAAATGATTATTAATTTTAAAATTTATAAGATTAATCAAATTACACGAATGGTATGAATATCTATAATAATAAAAAAAATAAAAAAATAAAATAGGAGTGTGAGTTTTTCAAGGGGAGTAATCATGGGAGGGTTGATTTGGCGGCACAGACTGCTTCTTGTGTGAAACACGAACCAGTTTTGCGGCTGGCTTAATTAATTAACTGCTTCTTCTTCTCGTTTTTTTTCGTTGTAATTATCTACTCTTACAGGTTGGTTCCCAAAGTTCCAAAAATCACTTTCATGGGCAGGCCTCACTCTTAATTTTACTAGTCAATTAACGCGTCTGAACTCTAAATTTTTCAGCTTAATGTTTCAATCATGGACCCAGCAACATGAATAGTGTTCTAGAGGAAGCGGGAGTGACATGAAATGTCTTATGGGAGTTGGTGAACTACAGTATTGAATTGTCAAAAAAAAAAAGGATTAAAATCATGAGCTCCACATGATGCTCAGCAAGGTTGATGAGAGATTAGAACATGGATCTAGGAGGTGTTTTGCACATCTTTTATTTTATGTTTTAATGTGCTTTTTTCAAATGTAATTTAGGTTTTAAGACTATTAAATTAATATTTTTTTAGTATTTTTTTAATAAATTTATATATTAATATAAAAAAATTATTTTAATATATTTTAAAATAAAAATCTATTTTGAAAAGTATTATCAATCACAATTAATATTAATAGTGTTCTAAAGGAAGCCGGAGTGACAAGAAATGTCTTTTAGGAGTTGGTAAGCTGCAGTATTGAATTGTCAAAAAAAAATAATATTAAAATCATGAACTCCACATGATGCTCAGCAAGGTTGATGAGAGATTAGAACATGTATCTAGGAGGTGTTTTGCATATCTTTTGTTTATGTTTTATTGTGCTTTTCAAATGTATTTTAGGTTTAAAAAATATTAAATTAATATTTTTTTTAGTGTTTTTCATGAATTCAATATGCTAATATTAAAAATAAAAAAAAATCTTAAAAAAAAATTATTTAAATATATTTTTAAATAAAAATATATTTTAAAAAGCATTATCCATCACAATCCCAAACTCTCTAAATTTATAATAATTTTTATGATAGTATAGAATATCTAATCCAAAACCGCAAAACTCGGGTTTGATCGAAGCGAATGCTGACAAAGAGCATGCGATATAAGATTTGATGGGCCGAATTAAGGTTGTGTTCTTATCCGAAACAGATCACGTTATGATTGATGATTGACCAGAACTCGATTTTAACCAACTAGCTTAGTTTTCATTGTCAAAGATATTATGCAGAGCAGACTTGTATTTGTTGAAAGTATAATAAAAAAAATTCATTTTACCATTAAACTTTGATTCCCGGATGCTAGAAGCTTAAATTCAAACATTTACCAATTAAACCAAACTGTTGCATGTTTAACCTTATCTTTGTTTTTTTGTTTTTTTTGTTTTTGCTTGTCTTTCATGCTAAGTTTACTATAAATTCATCCAAAGATCACAGCTCTCTACAAGAACCGTAGGGACATCATTTCTTGAAACACAAGGAGAAATGGCTCCTTCAGGTTCTTCCTTTCTGTCAGTATTTGTATTCCTGCTTGTTCTATCTCCTTCATCCATAGATTCACTCTCAATTAAGGATAGCTTTTTACAATGTCTCTCCAAGAATTCTGAATCCTCCTATCCTTTCTCCACTATCTTGTACACACCAAACAACTCTTCATTCACTAGTGTTTTAGAGTCATATGTTCAAAACCTCCGGTTCTCACAGCCTACAGTACCGAAACCTGAGTTCATTTTCACACCGTTGTACGAATCCCACATCCAAGCTGTTGTTGTTTGCTCAAAACAACTTGGAATTCACCTTCGTGTCCGTAGTGGAGGCCATGACTATGAGGGACTCTCTTATGTCTCTGAAATTGAGCAGCCTTTCATTGTTGTAGACCTTGCCAAGCTTCGGTCAATTAGCGTTGATATCGAGGATAATAGCGCTTGGGTTGAGGCCGGTGCCACAACTGGCGAACTGTACTATAGAATATCAGAGAAGAGCAACACTCATGGCTACCCAGCTGGTGTTTGTACCAGTTTAGGTATTGGTGGGCACATCACAGGAGGTGCATACGGTACCATTTTCAGAAAATATGGCCTTGCTGCAGACAATGTCATCGATGCTCGTATAATTGATGCTTATGGAAGAGTTCTTGACCGAAGAGCCATGGGAGAAGATCTATTCTGGGCAATTAGAGGAGGTGGAGGAGGTAGCTTCGGAATCATTACTTCCTGGAAAGTAAAACTGGTTCCAGTACCTCCAGTTGTGACAGTTTTCAGGGTTGCTAGGACCTTGGAACAAGGTGCAACTAAGATCCTCTATAGATTCCTGCAAGCTTCTGATAAACTCGACGAGAATCTCTTTTTCAGAGTCAGTACACAGTTGGCAAATGCTAGTGAAGAAGGTAAGAAAACAATATCAACCTCCTATAATGGATTGTTTCTTGGTGACGTAAAGAGACTCCTCCAAGTCATGCAAGAAAGCTTCCCTGAACTCGGTTTGACAAAACAGGATTGTATCGAAACAAACTGGATCAATTCTGTGCTATATATGGGCTTCTTCCCCAACAATTCAACTCCTGAAATCTTGCTTCAGCGACAGAATTTATTCAAGGGCACCTTCAAAGGCAAGTCCGACTTTGCTAAAAAACCAATACATGAATCAGCACTTGAAGGTTTATGGGAAATGATGTATGAAGAAGATACCCCTTCTGTAGCATTTATTCCCTACGGTGGAATGATGAGCAAAATCTCAGAATCTGAGATTCCTTTCCCGCACAGAAAAGGTAACATGTTCTTTATCACCTACACGACGACCTGGGAAGATCCTTCAGAGAATGCAAAGCATATTGATTGGATTAGGAAGGTTTACAAATACATGACACCTTATGTTTCCATGTATCCAAGGGAAGCATACCTCAATTACAGGGACCTTGATTTGGGCATGAACAAGAATACTAACACAAGCTTTAAGGAGGCAAGTGTTTGGGGTTCTAAGTACTTCAAGGGTAACTTCAAGAGATTGGTAAAAGTGAAGACCAAAGTTGATGCTGGCAACTTCTTCAGGCATGAACAGAGCATCCCGCCTCTTCCAATTTCTATGAGGAAAAGAAAGTGAAGAGGAATTATCCAATAAATCAAGCCTCATTGGATTTAGTTCATTTGATGGAGGAGGCCAGCCTGTAAAGGTTGCAAATAATAATTGGGACTTCACTTTCCTGCCTTGTTTGCAAACTTCAATATTTTATTGTCACTTCTATGCAATTAGGTTTTCTAATAAATTATTGAGATGACTGATTTTTCAGTCATCGCAACACATAGTGCCTTTTATTTATGAATAAAAAATATACTTGGACCTCTATAATATGACATTCAGTGTTCATTGATTTTATTACTGTTAGGAAAATATTTTTCATAGGAGAACCCTTTTGTTATAAAATCTATAATTATATATATTGAATATATTATACTTTTTTAGAATTCATGACTCTTGAATTTAATCTTTTAGATTTTTTTATTAACATGGATATCTGGATCAGTTTGCACGCACCTCGATTAATTTTACGTGTCCTGAAGTTAACGACCATGTAACTTCTAGTAGCCCTGAGGGGACTCGAACTCGTGACTATTAGGGAGCAAATCCAAGGTCTAACTAGTTGAGCTACCCCTTGGGGTTATCTTTTAGTTTTTCATGACACTTGGGTTTCCTAGTATTTTTTAATGTTCTCATTTTCTTCTCATATAAATAAACTATTTGTCTTGTATTCTAATCATTGAAAAAAATATACAAGAAAAATTAAGGTATGGACTTCCATTTAAGTTTTATTTTGAATATGTATATTCTTACTTGTTTTTTATTTTTTAACATGTTATTAGCATGATTACTCTACTTAATTTATATTAAAATCTTGGTACACATGAACTTGTATGTTACGTGACTTGTATCAATTTCAATATGTTTTATCCTTTCATTATTGTTCATATTTTATTGAATATATTTGGCTCTGTAATTTATTTTGACAAAAAAAATTTCTTTTGTATTCATCAATATTTAAACCTTTAAAGAACTAGTATTGTAAGTTTTTGAAGAAATAAAAACAGTTCTTGAAGAACTACAATTTTTAAAGAACTGAATAACAATTTTAAAAGATTTTTTTTGCTTTTATATTCATGATTTTATTTTATTAATTGTTTTTTATAGATAATATCGAATCTGATGAAATTTGAATTTAATGCTCTTGATATATCTGGGAATAACTTTTTGTCACGAATCCTTGACGCCGGGATTCATCTAGAAACTATGAATCTTGGAGAAACCATTAAAAAAAATTTATATTTCTCAATCAACATGTAAGTTTGCGAATAAAATTTTTATTTTTATTTTTAAGATTATTAATCTGAATATTTGCCGGCAACCTCAAGTTGCTCTCAAATTCTAATCACGTCTAAGTTTGCGTCATGAAATTATTTTCTACTTCAGTTTTTTTACCACCCACGCTATACATGTACCAGGTCCAGATCATGGAGAATCTTTCTAGATCTTTGATTTTTTTTCTTAGTTTAATGTAAAGGGACCTCCATCCATAGGAAAAACTACTAATAAGTAGCATTTTTTCTGGTCAATCTGAGCATGATCAACACACATGTCTGATGGCTCTATGTTTCCTAGACACACTGTTGATTGTGAAATTATCCTGCAATATTGAACACACCTTGTTTGATGGTTTTATATTTCCCAAACAATGTTGATTGTGAAACTATCCTGCATATATTGCAGGACATTAAGTATGCACATGTTTTCCTGTTGGGGCTCACTCATTTCAAACATTTCTTCTCATTTGATTTGGAAGCGTGGGTTGGTAAAAACCTATTAAATCTTTAATAAGAATCATTATAACTCAAAATCTTAAATTATTAGGTAAAGTTTTTGATTACTTGGTCATTAAAGTATAATATCATGTTAAAAAACTATCTCATTTGATTTCACTAAATTATCATTTAATTATCTTTTTTTGCCCCCCATCTAATATGAATATTGTTTGTTTTCCCTTCTATGGTCCACTGTATTGCCCTAACTGCTCAACTTTCCAACAATGATCAAGAAGTGTCGATGTAATTTTTGTTGAGGACTTTGCAAACTCGATCCATGGTTTTTTGTTCAAGAATTTTCTTGTTCAGAAATCAACTCGCACATTTCCAAGATCATGTCTATTCAAGTCTAATTATTGAAATGAAATCAAAAAGATGTTAGTTTTTTAAAGTATTTTTGAAAATCAAGTTTCTTTGGTCAAAGACCCAACACATGTCATTCAATACATGTAGTCCTTTGATTATTTTGTATTTTAAAAACAGATATTGACCTATTATAAGATTAAAATAGTATTTCTATGGTTCTTTATGTCAATTTTAATATCTGATTTTAGGTACGTCATTTGATGGTACGTGACAAGGTGACCTTCTATGGATTTCAATACTAGAAGGTTTTGATTAAAGATCAAGGTTCCATTGAAAATTTCTCTTTTGAGCATCCATTTTATTAGCATGCATAATAATCAATAGCTTAGTTCGTGAGGCCACAACCCTTATGGAAAAGCTCTTCAAATTATGAGAGCGTCATTTATCAAGTCAAATTGCTTACTTGATTAAAAAAGGTATTTAAAAGCATGTAATGTAGTCTATGATTCATGGTTATGAAAGAAAAGAAAAATCACAAGCTTAAAAGGTATGTGAGGGTTTTAAAGACCTAGGATCAACATCAACTATTCATTAACTCTCTTTCTCTTAATGTCTCTGTAGAGGAAATGACATTGTAGACACAATTTTGAGCACCTGAAATTAAACAAGCACACGTGTACAAATATATGATTTTATTAAATATATGACCGGGTACAATCTCTATGTAATATATTCTTTCAAAAGAATAAGACAATCCTCTGATTCTTCCATTGGATTTGATGTATGGTGACTTGATTTATTTTAGAAATCAAGCCAAGATTTGTGCTTTGCAAGAACGTGAATTTGGGCGTGTATTGCGTAGCGAGATGTTGTGATTTGATGCTTTGAAGAGTACCTTGATTTGTCTTCAAAGTGTTGTTGAAGAACTCTTATGAGGCGTTTTGACTTGATCCAACAAAGCTTCGTTCTTTGTAGACTTCAAGCGTAGATAAAGGAGGCTTGAGAACTCTTGGAGAGAGAGCTTCCTTGCTTGGAGAGAGAGAGAGAGAGAGAGAGAGAGAGAGAGAGAGAGAGAGCTTCCTTACTTGAAGAGCTTGTCTTGAAGGAAATTTGTATCTCCCGGAATCCAATCTCCTGCCTTTAGGTTGAGGCCCTCTATTTATAGAGATCTGTAGGGGCTCTCAGGTCCTTTTCCAATACCACATGACATAATTTTATTGGTTGGTATTTATTGACGGGATCTTGCATTTATGACAAGATATCTGACGAGATCTTGCATTTATGACAAGATATCTTGAATATCTCATCCCAAATGTCAACTTTTCATTGGTCAAGAAATATATGAAGGCTCATTTATTTTCCATGTCATTTATTTCAATTTTATTTTATCCTTTCTTTTGAAGAATAAAATAACACATGCCGAAATTTGATTGATAGAAAATTTGTGTTTCTACAGATGCCCCCTCGAGACAAGTTCACTTACTTTTGAAATAAGTGGGCGTGTCTCGAAAAATATGGTTGAGAGGGTTTTATATTTCCGACTAAAATTTGATTTGATTATATTAGATTTTCATAATAAATAGATAAATCTTATTATGAAAATAAAATATGATAGTGAAAATTAAAAATTTATAGATCAATCTTGATTGAAATTTATCAGATCAAATGATAGAATATCCAGGTTCAATATCTCATTTGAAACAGCTGCATATTTAGGAACCAAACAAAATGCATCTTTATATATGAATAGCAACCAACAGCTTTGACCGGCCTGCAGGATTATTTTTTTCACTGGAAGTGGTCAATGTAACATCTTGTTTTAAAGAACTCATTGTTCTGAATCCAACTACGCAATCCGTTAATGATTCCGACTAACGGTTGATGAGTTATGGAATATTAAAGATTTTGATTCCTTTTCTCTTCTTTCTCTTGATATGCGTGCACTCATATTGTTTGACGATTTATTTTCTTCATTCCCGTTCAAATATTCTTTCCTATATAATTCCTTGCATTGTTAACCAATTGAGAGCAAAGACTAATTAAAATAAGAATCTGCCAGAAGCAACAAATTGTGCGTACAAGTTAGGAAAGATTGTTTGCCTTTTCAACAGTATAGGAAAACTTTGTCTTGGTTAGCTTGTCGCAACCTTTGTTTCCTGAATGAACTGTCGAGAGAGGGTAAATAAATAAGTGCAGAGCCGAACAGGAATTATTGTTTTTTTTTTTTTTTTTTGCTATGACTTCAATATATAGGAAAGATTTGCAGAACTGAATAGGAATTATTCCTCTTGTTTCAGAAGAGGAAAAGCAACTTGCACAGTCGACCTTTCTATCACAGAAAAAGAGTTTTTTTTTTCTTCTTTTGTAATCAGGCAACGGTCCATAGTGTGGCTATAAAAGGCCACTACATTGTCTTTCTTTATGCTGTAAATAGCACGACTCCTTCTCTTCTTTCTTTACCTTCAATACAGCCTCCACCAGCAGGTATGCACAACTCCTTTTTATTAGTGTGCATTTACTCTTTTTTTTTTAATGAATTGTTGTTTTTTAACGTTTATTAGCAGGCGTGCATGGCTCTTTTTCAATATTTTTTTTGAGCATGTAGGTAAACATAATTATGGTATTTCAATCATTTGTATAGAGCTTTTGGAATTAAATGACTTCAACTGCAGGCAGGCAGTCTCAACTGATAGCTTCTTTGTGTTATCTGGACGTGGATCTCATCTGAAGACTTCAGGAGTTTCAATTAGTGAACATGACGGCTTTTACAACACAATTCCTTTCTCAAAAGTTTACAGAGTTATCAGCAGAAAGCCACATGCAAATGAAACCAAGCACACTTTGTCAGCAGAAATCTGATTTCTTTGGTTTTGGTCTTTGGAGCAGGAGCGGCGCAGCCTTCAGAAGTGGTTGAAGAGCCTCGACAACAATGCTCATATTTGGCCGGAACTCAGCTTCATACTGCACTCATCATGCTGCTACAGCTGCCAAATAGGCAACCCCTTTAGGGGGATATTCTCCTTTCAGCTTTGGATCTACACATCGTTTAACTTTGTCTTCACTCAGTCTTGGTGTAACCCATGTAACAAGACCCTGCTGTCCACGTGGCATGGTATGATCAACGGGTTTCCTCCCAGTAAGAAGCTCTAAGAGAACTACTCCAAAACTGTAACCATCATTGTCCAGTTATTGCATATTCAAGAGCATGATAACCAAAGGTTCCTAAAACTCGAGTTGAATGAAGGTAAGCAGCCATATCAGGAACCTGATTCGAAAGGTTAAGATCTGCGATCTCGGCTTTGAAGTCTTCAAACAGGAGCACATTGCTTGGTCTGACCTCTCTGTGTATTACAGCAAGTTGTACTTTCTCACGCAAGTAGCCGACCTTGCTTTCACAAGACATGAAGATCTTTTTTTTTTTTTTTGTGTAATCAGGCGAAGATCCCTGGTGTGGCTATAAAAGAAAACCTATGTTATCAGGCGAAGATCTTTTTTTTTTTATGATTTGATTCCTGCCGCTAACATTTTCAAACCTCATGTAAATATATTGATCAGTGGTACCTCGAGAATAAGTATGGAAGTTAATAATATTATAATAATGTTAATTATAAAACTAAGATTGCCTTGATGGATTGACTCTATGCCTGAACTGGTCCGAATTTAAAAAAAAAAAAAAGAAAGAATTTACTTGACTTGACTCGATCAAAAACCTAGGTCAACCTGGGATAAAACACGGGTCAAAACCCCGTTGATTGTTTTGAAAATGGTTTTTCATCAAAACAAGGTTGTTTTGTTATTTAAAAAAAATAATTGGGTCAGTGCCCTTTTAACCTGTGACCTAAACCTTGTCTCGGATTGACTTCCAAGAAGGGTTTTTAAATTATGATAATAACCACTTTTATCTATATATTGACTCGAGTCAACCCGTGTTGACCCTACTGACCCATGACCTAGGCTTTGCCTCATTCGATTCTAAATCAGGTTTTAAAACTATGATAATAACAATTTTTATCCTTACATTGACCCAGGTTGACCTTCCTAATCCGTGACTTGGGCCTTACTCCAAATTGACCCCAAATCCATGTTTAAAACTATTGTTGCTACCCAATTTTTGACCCATCTATTTGATAAAATTTTTGAAAAAAATCCAAAAATAGCGAAAAACAATGAAAATCCAAAAAAATATGTTTTTAATATATTTGCATCGTTTTTAGCATTTTCAGCGTCGTCTCAAAAGAATTTAAATTTTCAAAGGTTTTTTGAACGCGTTCGATTTTTCACGCGTCATTTTTAAAATCATTGATTTTTCCTCATTTAAGTCGACGTTGACATTGCTTATTTTCAAAAAATACAAAAAAAATCAAAATTTACAAAAGAAAAAAAGTTGAGGAACCAATTTTGAGGCCCGAACAACATTTTACCTATAAATATAGGTCCAAAACTCAAAGAGAGAGGGGGGGATTTTACAATTAAAGAGGGGGTAGCACAAAAAAGAAAACCCTAGAAAAAAAAACCTAACTCTTTCTTCTCACTCACCCGGGGCGCCGCCCCCCCCTCCAGAATTTTTTCTCTTCTTCCTTCCCCTCGGACGATCCCACTGCCAGCCTCTTCTCCGACCACCAGCCTCCCCTCACAAATCAGCCTCACAGCCGGCCTATCTTCATCTCACCTCCAGAGAAACCCACCGTCCCTCTCCTCTCTCAGCCCCCACCGAGAACGCCGCCTTCCGGCCCGCGGTGACGGATCTTCCCTCTTCCACCGGCCGCAGCCACGGTCTCCCTCATCAGCACAGACGCGACGAAGCTTCGTTCATCGGCGTAGATCGGCCTCCAGCAGCAACCTCACTGTCCTCTTCATCTCCGCCCCAACAGCCTTGCAGCGGCGTCTTCTCCACGAAGCAAGCCATCGCCTCCGCCCGCTTCCTCCGGACCGGCCCGAACACGGCGGCGCTCACGGACCTAGATCGTCCGCCGTCTTCCTCCGCTCCTCCTCCCGCACAGCCGTCGCCGCCCAACCGCCGATTCGAGGAAGGAGAAGACCGAGAAACAGATCTGCGAAAAGGTGGAGAAGCGAGATCTAAAAAAAAAATTAAATCAACCGCCATTTGTTGCGTTTCTTGGATTTGCAGGTGATTGGGTCCTCACCGGGAGCAGGAAAGTGAAGAGGGGAGGAAGCCATTACAGCCCCCCCACGCTGTCTGGATTTCACGGCGACACGTGAACCCACGCGCCGCCAGTGGCGGTGGCGCGTGGGAGGACACGCCGCCACTGTTTCTGCGAGTGCAGAAGGGCTTCCCTGCAATTTCTGAAGTTTTAGGGATTATTTTGTAAATTTCAAATTGTTTAATGTAATATTTGTGTAATTTTGAGTTTTTTTATATATATAATTTGTACTTGGTGTAAATGTGCATGTAAAAGAAAAAAGAAAAGAAAAGAAAAGAAAAGAGAAAAAAAAACAATAATAATAGAAAAAGAGTTGTGTGTGTGTTTGTATTTTTTTTATGTGTCTTATTGAATCAAAAGAAAAAAAATGAATTCAATATTTTAATTTATATGCACAAATATCTAAAGGACAGATAAAAATCATGTTGTATTTTCCATAAAAATGTAGAACATGTATCTACATATATTTTGGGAACTAATAATTGATTTATCAAAGCCTTAGAATTGGGCTAAAATTTTATTTTTTAAATCACATCAAGTCCATGAAGCTTGAAAGTGAATGTGTGGTGTGTATTTTGTTTATGAATGTTTTTTTTATGATAAAATTGCAAGAATAAAGAAGAATTTAATATTCTGATCTGCTCACGGATAAAGAATTATGAACTTACATGTAAGTTGTATTTTCTAAAATTCGATGAATGAACTGAATTTTAAAACTTCTTTAACACATCAAGTTCACGAAGCAGCTTACCTCAGGTAGGGTGCGTTAGGGGTGCTCATACCTTCCCTAACCACAACCAGTCCCTTACCCGTGAATTTCTGACTAGACCAGTACATCCGGTTTCCTAGTAGCCTTCAATTAAATACTAGGTGGCGACTCCCAACGATGTAATCAAAGCAAACGAGAAGACGAAAAAGTCGCAAAGCCCGATGCCGCGAGGATTTTTCGACGTGCGACAACTATGATAATAACCATTTTTATTTTATGTTAATTTGGGTCAACTTGAGTTGACCCTCCAAATCATTAGTTTTTTTATTGAGTCGGCATTGATATTGTATTTTTTAAAAAAATTAAAATATAAAAAATAAAAAAAAGCTTCGGTCACGTCATCATCAACAACAGTAGTGGAAGATCTTCTTTCCAGTACTAGCCAATAAATATAATACGAATATATTGAAATTATTGATTTATTTTTAATAAATTCTGGATAATCCTTTTGATTTAGAAGATTTGAGGTTAGTGTTGACTTAAAATTTTAACTATTTTTTATGTTATATTGAAATTATTGATTTATTTTTAATAAATTATTTATACATGGAACAAATTCAAGTGGGATAGCGCAAATGGCAATGTTGCGAGGAGGGTGTAGGAGAATCACTCTGCAACTAGGTAACATCGAAAACAATACGATATTTTTTTCAAAAAAATTAAATATTAAAATCTAATTTATCATTAACTCATATAAAATACATTTCTATCATGAAAGTTGCGTGACTTTTGGTATGACACGCAGAAAAAAGCTAAAAAAATACGCCAGAAATAACGCTTTACCAGGCTGGAATAATGTGGCAGTTTGGAGGGATTTCAGTCCGCAATACATCCCGGAGGATATATGGGCGTAGTATATTTAGCACGTGATGTCTGAACGATTCACACGACGCTCACAGTCCAATGCCAAGAACCGGAACCGGCAAATTCATGATTCGGTTACCACGCACACCAGTGGCTCTGTTCCGTTAATTGCACATGCAAAGTGGAGGGTAAAATTAATTTTAATGACATCTATCTTTAATTAATTTGTTGTTATTTGTAAATATATTTAACTTACAACATTTTTTTTTCTTACAAGCTACGTCTCTTAGACGTGAGGCAATCCCAATGGAGTTTTTTATGGAGACGCACGTGTGGAATGAAGACCGCCAAAAGGGGGCAATAATTCGTCGGTTTGTCTCAATTTCACCCTCGGTATTTCTCAATTGAGCCTCTATAGTTTGGCGCCTTTTGCAAATTGGTCCTTGGTTGCAAAATTTATCAATTTGACTCCTAATTGACCCCAAAACTTCAATTATCTTGCAATTTAGCCCCTGATTTCAATCAATTAACTTGGTAAAAATTAAATTTGGTCTCTTAAAATTCCAATCTTCTCAATTAAGGCTAAATTAGGCTCCCAAACTTAATTTTTCATCAATTAAGCCCCAAATAAAATTAATTTGACCCATTTTAAGTATAATTAAGTCCTTGCACTTAATTAAATCCTTCAATTGGACCCAAATTAATTCTTAAACATAATTAAAATTTAATTTGGCTCATGATTATATCAAATTGGCCTATTAAAAATTTAATTATGTCCTTGAACTTGATTTTTATGCAAATTCATCCAATAATAATTCAATTTGACCTTGAATTTGCATTTTCTTCATTTTTGGGCATAATGGGGTACAATTATGCCTTAAAATTTCCTCCAAAATTGCTGCTTAATTCCCTGGCCTACTTTCTCCACATTGCCAACCTTTATTTTATTTTTATTTTGAAAAGAAAAGTGAATTTTAAGGAATAACCCAAAATTGGGTTATGACAGTTGCCCCCCTCTTTGCAATGCTTATGATAGAAAGTCTCGTAAGAGAGTTTAGATAGTAAGCTTTGTAAAGAAGAAAAAGAAATAGAGACAACGGACTCGCCATATCAAGAAATGATGAATCCTTCCAAAAGTATTTGAAGTGAGGGCTAGGAAGCGCACTAAGAGAAAAAACAGAAAGGTTTTTCAAAGATTTTGAAATGGTTGAATTGTCATGGATGACCTACCCAGAAAAAATAAAAAAGATTTTTCAAGGTGGTGAAAAATGTGAAGATTTTTCAAAGTGGTCTTGTTGTAATGGGTGACTTGCCCAGGTGAAAAACACGAAGATTTTTCAAAGAGGTGAAAAATACGGAGATTTTTCAAAGTGATCTTGTTGTAATGGGCGACCTGCCTAAGTGGAAAATTGTCAAGGTGGTGAAGATTTCTCAAAATGATTTCATTGTAATGGGCCACTAGCCCAGATGCAACATTTTTGGAGGTGGTGAGAAATGCGAGGAATTCTCAAAATGGTTTCATTGTAATGGGATACCGGCCTAAATGGAAGATTTTGAAGGCGAAGAGAAATGTGATGATTTCTCAAAATGGTTTCATTGTAACGGGCAACCAGCCCAGATGGAAGATTTTGAAGGTGGTGAGAAATGCGAGGATTTCTTAAAATGGTTTCAATGTAACGGGCAACCGGCTTAGATGGAAGATTTTGAAGGTGGTGAGAAATGGTTTTATTGTAATGGGCAATCGGCCCAAATGGAAGATGAAAAGACTTTTTAAAAAGGTCTGATTGTGATGGGTGACCTACCCAAGCAAAAAAAATGAAATGTCTTGAAGGGACGACATGATAGGGCTCGAAGGCGCACTATTTAAGAGATGGGAGTTCAAAAGAGCGTTCGAAAAGAGATAGGACCTGAAGGAGAACGACGGCTATAAAGCGCACTTGAAAGGATGCAGGGTTAGAAAACATACTATTCAAGGTGGTCAAGGGCTCTAAGGTGCACTCAAAAGGAGGTAAGGTTAGAAAACACACTACCCAAGAGGTGAGGGCTCAAAGGCGCACAAGAAGGTATGGTTGTAAAGCACAAAATCTAAGATGGACAAGGGCACGAAGGCACACTCAAAGGGAAGGACGATATGACCTAAAAACGCACTCGAAAGAAGACAAGGTTAAAAAACACACTACCCAAGGGGTGAGGGCTTAGAGGCGCACTCAAAAGGAGGCAGGGTTAGAAAACGCACTACCCAAGGGGTGAGGGCTCAAAGGTGCACTAAAAAAGAGGCAGGGTTAGAAAACACACTACTTAAGGGGTGAGGCCTCAAAGGCGCACTTGAAAAGAGGTAAGGTTAGAAAACACACTATCCGAGGGATGAGGGCTTAGAGGCCCACTCGAAAGGAGGTAAGGTTAGAAAATGCACTAACCAAGGGGTGAGAGCTCGAAGGCGCATTCAAAAGGAGGTAAGGTTAGAAAACACAATACCCGAGGGGTGAGGGCTCCAAGGCACACTCAAAAAGAGATAAGGTTATAAAACACACTACCCAAGGGGTAAGGGCTCTAAGGTGTACTCAAAAGGAAGGAGGTAGGGCTGTAAAGTGCACTATCCAAGATGGTGGAGGGCTCGAAGGCGCACTCAAAAGGAGGCAGGGTTAGAAAACGTACTACCCAAGAAAACTTTTTTTATTTCTTAATTAAGGTCTTATATTAGAATTCCTTAACAAAAAAAGTTAAGTTATCTATAAAGAAACATTTGTTTCTTGCAAGAATAAGTACAATTTGGATGGAATCGATTAGCAAATATAGATGAAAAGATTTAATTGAAAATTTATGAAACTTGGGGGATAAAATTGATACAAAATCTTTTTTTGGTGGCAAAATTGAGACCGATTCTATAGTTGTTGGAGGGGTTTGTCTTTTTGAGGTTTTCCCTTAATTAGTGTGTGTGTGGAGGGGCGCATTGCAAATTTTGCGTAAAAACATTTATAGGGGAAGGGGAAGGGAAGTGTTGCTACCCAAAATTTGACCCATGTTTTGATAAAAAAAAAATTAAAAAAAATAAAAAAAATAAGGATTTACATGTGGCGATAACATAGAGCATCAGGGTTAAGGAAGCAATATGTCAAGGAGATAATTACTGAATTATATATAATTACTGCAATACCATAGATATATGATTTGATTCGTGCTGGTTATGAAAAATAATCACTGTAATAAAAAATACTATATTTATAGGATTTGTTGATGCTGGTTATAGAAGACAATCTCTACAATAATTATTGCAATATTTTCTTAAATAGAATGTGTAGAGATTTTCTATATAAGCAAACATCCAGCCATATGCACAAGGTGGGGAGAAAAATTTACAAAGGATAATTTTTTTTAAAGAGAGAAATTTAGGGCAACCAAAAAAAAAAACCATAAACCTAATTTTTCTCCCGGCCGAAACCAAGTCGTGGCCCCCATCTTTCTAATTTTTTTTCTCTTTAAGCCAGCCACCAGCGAGAGCCCCTCCATTTCTCCATCTCAGCCACTGCACCCCCACAGACACCCAACCACAGCACCACACCCGACCACAGCACCAACACTCCCTTTTCCCCGATTCCAGCCTTTTCCCTTTGGCTTCTTCTTCCCCTCAGCTGACCAAAGAGCACACCAGCTGTTGGGATTTGCCATTATTGGGCAACCTACCCTAAAGAGTAGGGTTACCATTTGTCAATGGTAGTTGCACCCATCATTGACAAATGTATCAACCCATGTGCAGCCATTGTTGAGAAGACACAATTGTTGCCTATAAAAGGGCATTGAGAGAAAGAGCAAAGTAGAGAGGATTGAAGAGAACAAGAGAGAGATACGTGTGGAGAGAAAGAGGGAGTAGGCTCGAAGGGCAGCGCGGCTCTGCGCCTTCGCAACAAAGTGTGTGAGAGCAATGGGAGTTGAGTTTGAGTGAAGTGAGCCTCCTCCTCCATATGTGTTGTAACCCTTTCTCTATCTATCTCTAATAATATTGACTCTCCCGTGGATGTAGGCGGTTTTGCCGAACCACGTTAAATATTGTCTCAGTGTGCTTTACCCTCCTATGAGCAACTATCAGTACACCACTGGTCCGCGCATGGGGGAGCCAGGATCCCCCAACAATTGGTATTAGAGCACATGGTTTAAGTGGTGTTTGATTTTTGCTCAAAAATCAAAATGGTGTTTTGACCATACCACCGTGTAGAGGAGGCCGAGACGAAGCCACCTGGTGAAAACGGCATCAAAATTGGACGTCGGACATGGCCGCACTCTCCATCACTCTCCGGCAAGGCGTCGCCCACGCGCGCAGACGCGCCCCACGGGCCCCACGCGTCTTCTTCACCCGGATGGGTTGACCCGACCCGAATACCAGTTGACCCGACCCATATGACTGACCCAGATATGGATGATGTCAGTATGACGTAAAAGTGACGTCATCATTAACAGTAGACATGCCAGGGATGACATTAGCATGATGTAATTGTGACATCATCATGTACGGTAGCATGGCCCATGATGACATCGGCTTGATGTAATGGTGACGTCATCATGCACGTAGGAATGCCATGTCGCCAGCCACGTCATCGACCGGTCGCGAGTCATGTCGGCATAGTGGGACCCATCTCGCCACGTCATCAGCCGCGAGCCGGGCTGAGCCGCGTCGAGCCGAGCTGTTTTTGAGCCGAATCGAGCCGCGAGCTGATGGAGAAGATTCTGTGCAACAGAGTCTACATGCAACCGGATCTGAGATTGAATCTGAGCCATTGATCGAGCGAAATTGTTTTGATCAAATCTTAGCCGTCGAAGTGCGATTTGGACGATTTCGACTTGTTTCTAGCTTATTTGATCGTTCCGGATGCAATGGTACGGTCTGATTGTTGAGATTTAAGACCGAAAGTGGTGGTGGTGAATTAACAAAAGAGATTGCCCGATCTGGAGGCATCTGAAGGTCATCATGGTGGTCGATGGAGATGAACAAGAAGAAGGTGCACATGCTTACCCAATTACATGTGCTGAACTGCTAAGTGGGGAGAATTTTAATTGCCTTGAGGGAAGGCAAAATTGGGACACTCGGACACCCGATCATGTGGACAATTTGAGGTGTAGAGTGGAAACTGATTAAGACCAATCTTGACGAATCTAAGAACCGGTAGTCTCGCCGGATGTTGAGAAATCATGTATTAAACCAAGTATATTCCAGATCACTTGTAAAGGAAAGCCGCAACAAAGCTAGCAAATGGTTGTATATACGAAAAGACAAGTACGATGGATAGATATGGCCCGAGAAGTTCTGTTTAGGAGATTGGGTTTTAAGCGGGACCAGTGTGACCCCTCCAATCTTTCCTGGGAACTTGAACCTAATGTAGATGCAGCAAGGTTTTTTGATCTATTGAAAGATTCTGACGAACCATTATGGGATGGCTGCACGAACCACAATAAATTATCGGTCGTAGCATAGGTGTTCACCATCAAGTTAGATCACGGGTTGAGTGAGCCGGTTATGACAAAATTATCGAATGGACGAGAACCATTTTACCTGAAGGGAACAAGCTGAAAGAGATCTTCTATGTTGCTAAGGCTATGATGAAACCTCTCGGTTTAGGATACTAGAAATTGACATGTGCCCTAACTTCTGTATGTTATACTACCTTAAAAATGCTGAGTTGACCGAGTGCATGACAAGTGGGCATTCCCGTTACAAACTAAGAACTGGCAGGGAAAAGACTCTCATGGCATATGAAAAACTTAGAGATAATTCTCAATCATACCTAAACTGCAGAGGTTATTTATGTCACCAAGGACTACTGAGCACATGACATGGCACTTGTATCAACCCAGCTTTTCAAGCCCAAAACAACAATATATATACATATACTTGACACACATCGTGTCCATAATCGGCAAACTTGTTCCCTCACATCATCAAGATATAATCCATACACCAATAACAATCAACATTTCATTTAAAAGTGAATCTTACATAAGCACATATTATTATGTTTGCATGATTAGAAGTTCGCATAAAAAATATACATACATAGACATGAGTTTGCATTCCTATCCTACTAATAGTCATCACGAATTTAAACAAAATGATCTAATAATAGTTATATGTTCAGTACATTGATTCATATAAAATACATCGTGATTTAGAATGCAACTACATGATTCCTTGTAAAAGTAGGTTCCTGTGTATTGGGTTTCCTAGGCACCTCGTTGATGTGACGTCCCTATCAGTACAAAACATTTATAAGAATGTGATTACTTAATAATAATAATAATAATAATAATTAGTCTGGCGCTTTAATGAAGCATTAACATTATCCCATGTTTGAAGCGTGACATTTGTAGTTCCTTAATGTACTTGGTATGAATGACTTATAGTACATATAAATGCATCAATTTTTGCAATCACCGTCATAACCCAATTTTTTACCCTTTTTATTTTAATTATTATTATTATTTTATTTACAGAAAAGGATAGAAAATGATGATAAAAAAAAATAATAATGATGAAAAACAAGTAAAATGAAATAAATGAAGAATGAATTAAAATTTGGGTTAAGGGCAACATGATTGGAAGTTTTGGGGTTTAATTAAACTTTGAAATTAATCTAATTAATCCAATCAAGGGTTTAATTGGAGAATTGATAAGTTTTGAGACTTAATTGAGCTTGGAATTAATTTAATTAATCCAATCAAGGTTTTAATTGGAGAATTGATAAGTTTTGAGACTTAATTGAGCTTGGAATTAATTGAATTAATCCAATCAAGGGTTTAATTGGAACATTGATAAGTTTTGAGACTTAATTAAGCTTGGAATTAATTGAATTAATCCAATTAAGGGTTTAATTGAAGAATTGATAAGTTTTGAGACTTAATTAAGCTTGAAATTAATTTAATTAATGTAATCAGGGACTTAATTGAAGAAATATCAAAGTTTGGGGTTTAATTGGGGTCCAAATTGCAAACATTAAAATCCAAGGACCAGCTTGAAAATGGCGCGGAAATGCAAGGATCCAATTACGTTTTAACCAGGGGCTTGATTGCAAAATTATAAGAATTCCAAGGACCAAATTGAAAGCAGCCTTTAGAACTAGAAAACGGGGTCGTTTTGCAGCGACCGTTCACGGTCTTCTTCCTCTGCAACGGCTCTGCCATTAAAGGCAGAGACATTTCATCCGTTGGCAGCAACGCTTACTCATTGAAGGCGACCTGTTACAGGGCATTTAGGAGGCGGCCGTTACCACCGGTTCTGGCCTTATAAAAGGAGAGGGAATCACAGAACCGCGGAGGAGGAAAAAGGAAGAAAAAACTGGGGACTGAAAGGGGGGAAAACAGTGGGATTTTGGACGAGAAACCGAGGAAAAACTTCAGCTAAACCCAGACAAAAAACCAGAGAAGAAAATCAGAGCAAAGAAGAGAGAAAAAGCAGAGCACAAATCCAAAGCAATAATACACAGAGAGACGGGGAGAACAAGAGAGCAGCAATACACAGAGACGAGTATTGGCTCTGCCACTGTCTTCGTCCCTGCAAACAACGAAAACCCAGAATCAAAACAAATTCCCAGCAGGAAAGAACCAACATTTCATCATCGTCTTCGTCCCTTCCATCGCCAATAACCGGGGCGTCGAGCAGAGTTAAAAGCAAAGGAAGAAGTCCAAAACAGAAAGACCGGGGAAGCAAAGGGAAAACGCAAGCAGGAGAAACAGAGACCAACATCAACATCCCCATCATCTTCATCGCCTCCAGCAACGTCTGCAGCTTGGATTTAATTAACTTTTACTGTGCAGCTTGGATTTAATTAACTTTGGCACGCACGCATGGTGCGTGCCTTTGCCCAGCCGGGTCACTGGCTTGGGCCAGTGACCAGGCTGGGCCGGCTGGGTCCAGCCCAGCCACCCAAAAAAATAAAAGATATGTATGCATGAATAAAAATAACATAAATTTATTGATTTATTCACTGACGTCAGAGTCAGTAATAAAAATACCGATTTAAATTTATATTATTTTTATTCATTATATTTTATTTTATTTAGCTAGAAAAAAATAAAAAATATGAGCATGTGTAAAAATAACTTTATTTTATTTGTTTATTCACTGACGCTAGAGTCAGGAATAAAATTATTGATCCAAATTTATTTTATAGCTACGTAATATTTACCAACGCCAGAGTTAGAATTATTCGTAGTTGAATATTCACCGCGTCGAGTCGGGAATATTACAAGTAAACCATCAGAGCATAAACCAATAAATATTTAGCAATTTAAGACAAAAAATCAGCAATACAGTCTGCCTCAGGCAGAACGTTCAAGGGGTGATAATATCTTCCCTTTTACGTAACCAATCCCGTACCATAGAATCTCTGCTGACCAGTTAGGGTTTCTAGTGACTATAATACGAGGTGACGACTCCTTAAACAAGACATTTTCCCCTAAAAGAACAAGATGCCAGAAATCTGTTCTTTTTCCATAACCAAGAGATTAATTTGTGGGCCGCCGCGATGTCGGGTGCGACATCAGCCATAATCTTAAATCCTGTTATCCTCTTAAGGCATTATTTGTCGAGGTTAACCATTCACTCGCCCCGGCCATCCATTTCGGATGCCATTAGTCGAAGCTAATCAACCATTTGTCCCGGCCATCCATTTGGATGCCATTAGTCGAAGCTAATTATTCATTTGTCCCAGTCATCCGTTCGGATGCCATTAGCCAAGCTAATCATTCCTTTGTCCCGGTCATCTGTTCGGATGCCATTAACCGAAGCTAATCATTCGTTAGTCTCGATCATCTGTTCTGATGCCATTAGCCGAAGCTTATCAATTATTTGTCCCGGTCATCTGTCTGATCCCGACCGCACCACCTAAGACATCAATGGTCACAAATCAATATATTTGTATCTTTGAATCACATTCATCACCATACTTATTTCAAGAGTTCATATGTTCACATTCAAGTGTTCCACATTTTACACCATCATACAATAAAATTGTTACAAGCATTTGAGTCATTTCTGTCCGGGAGGCCTATTGTAGAAATCAACAGCGAAACCTGACTCGCTGCAGGCCGGATAGTTCGGCAGTGAAAACTAGTTCGCTGCAGGCTGCTCAATTCAGTAGCGAAAACTGTTTCGCTGCTGGCGCCACAATTTTGACAGCGAATGCTACTTCACTGCAGCCAACACATTTTCGACAGTGAATGCTAACTCGTTGCAAACAACTCAATTCTGGCAGCGAGTCATAAAGTCGCTGTAGACAATACAACTTCGGCAACGAATAACAATTTCATTGTAGAACACACAATTCGGCAGTGAATGTTAATTCACTACAAACAAATCAATTTCAGCAGCAAATTACAAATTTGCTGCAGACAATTCAACTTCGACAGCGAATCCCAAATTCGGTGCAGAACACAATTTGTCAGCAAATGTTAATTTGCTGCAAACTCAATTTCGGTAGTGAATTACAAATTCGCTGCAAACAATTCAACTTCAAAGAACGAATTCCATATTCGTTGCAGAACACCCAATTCGGCAGCGAATGTTAATTCACTGCAAACCGCTTAATTTTGGCAGCGAATTACAAATTCGCTGCAGACCATACAACTTTGGTAGCGAACCCCAAATTCCCTGCAGGACACACAATTAGGCAGCGAATGTTAATTTGCTGCAAACAACTCAATTTCAGCAGCGAATTACAAATTCACTGCAAATAATTCAACTTCGACAGCGAATCTCAAATTCGCTGCATAACACACAATTCGGCAGTGAACATTAATTCACTGCAAACAACCCAATTTCGACAGTGAATTTCAAATTTGCTGTAGACCATACAACTTCGACAGCGAATGTTAACTCGCTGTATACAACTCAACTTCTGCAACGAATCATAAATTCGCTGCAGAACACACATTTTCGATAGCGAATGCTAATTCGCTGCAGGCAACTCAATTTCGACAAAGAAATCCCAAATTAGCTGCAGGAAACTCACTTTAGGCAGCAAATCACAAATTCACTGCAAAACACACTTTCGACAGCGAATGCTAATTCGCTGCAGCCAACTCAATTTCAGCAGCGAATCATAAATTCACTACAGAACACTCTTTCGGTAGGGAATGCTATGGTTGGCCCCCAAGTTTTATTCTTTTCATTTTATTCATTATTCTTAGTTAGATGCTCTAGAAATTGGCCTCATTTCATCTTTGTTGCTTGTCCTCTTAGTTGTTTTCAGTTTCCTTTACAATTAGCCTAGGAGGTTTAGGTCAATTTTTCTTAAGGATCCTTCATCATTTTCAGTTCTGGCTTTGAAGAACTAGGGGGCAAAAAGAGACTACATGACCTATACCTTTCAAATCTAAGTAGGTCTGGACAGTTTGGTAGTATTTTCCCCCTCTCTTTCTCCCATTTCCCCCCTTTTTCTTCCTCTCTCGGTTCTCTTTTTTTCTGTCAGTTTCCTCCCGCTCGTTTCAACCCCCTTTCCTTCCCCTTAATAGCTGCTCAGCCTTCATTCATGATCTCAACTCTCTCTCCGTTGGTTCTGAGTTTGAAGAACTAGAGGTATTCTTTGCTAGTTTTGGTATTCACAAATCTCTCTTTTTTTTTCTTTTTTTTTGGGGGGCTGGGTCATTGGCCCAAAGCCGGTGACCCGGCTGATTAAGGCCCGCATGCGTGAACTAATCACGCATACAATACACAGTGCGAAGGTAATTAAAATTACCTTCGCACAGTGTTATGTAACTACAAAACACGAAATGAAAAGGAACTTACCTGGTGCAGGGAGACAAAGCCGAAGATGATGGCTGGACGATTCTCCTCTTTTTCTTTATGTTTTCTATTTGCTTCTTCTCTGGTTTTTGGTCTCCCGTTCTCTCTGCTTCTGTTTTCTGTTCTTCTTGTGGCCTTATTCCTTCCCTTTTGTCTTTGTCTTCTCCTCTCTCCTGGTATTCTTCTATGTCTTTTTTCTCCCTTGTTTTTGTTTGCTTGCTTCTCTCTCTACTGGTTTATTTTTGGTTTTCCACTTCCCCTCTATCCTTTTTTTTTTCTTCAGTTCGTGGCCTTTCTCTAGCTTTTATAAGGCCAAAGAATGCCATGCGGTGGTAACGGTCGATTTGGCAACGACATGCGGAGGGATAGTAGTCGTGAAACGTGCCCCATAACTGAAGCAATTTAGTGCTTTTGCTGCTGAAACGTCTCCACTACCTTTACTATTGAAACAATTACTGAGGAAGAAGGCAATGAACAGTTGTCCAGGAAACGACTCTATTTTCCAATTCAAATGGCCATTTTTTATTTGGTCCTTGGGGTTTTGCAATTTTGTAATCAAGCCCTTGTATAAATTTTAATTGGAACCCTGGATTTTAACACCATTTACAGAATAGTCCTTATTCTTTCTAAACTATTTAATTCAATCTTCAATTGCTCTAAACTTCGGTATCCTCTTCTCACTGCTATTATTTTTTGTTTTCTTCTAAATATATTTTTTTTATTTTTTCTTTTCTCCTTTTTTGTAAGGGGACCCAAAAATGGATAACAACAAGGAGTATAATGAAACAAACATATGGATGCATGTTAAAGTAATAATTAGTTCAATATGAATCCTTTGAGTTTTTTATTTGTATGTAGTTAATGTTTTATTTTAAGAGAATTTAATTGTTATGTTTTATTTGTTGATGATGTAAGGTTGAGAAAGCACAACAAAGTATTGCTGTGTAAAAGATAATCAAATGATAATTTAGTAAAATCCATCAAAGCTATGTTTAACATCTTGCAATGACAAACACCTTTTAATTATAAACAAAAGAATGAGCATATTTATATCAACTGAGGGCAATGTTGCTCAAAAGACAGCCTATGATTTAATGAACTCCAACAGTAGATGATGACAATGCATTTCTTTTCACAATCTGATTAGAAGGGCTACAAGGAATTCATTAAGAAGAACATTAAGCATACAATAATGAGCCTTTATTGCAAGCTATGAGATACATGTGTGGATGACTTGACAATTCCATGAAGGTTGATGATAACATTTACTTGAAAAGTATGTTTCAACTGAAGGTAAATTTGTGGCTGATTGACGATCTTGGATGAGGTCAACATTAGAAAACCTGTTGATGATTGTTGGCAGGATGCACACAGCTAATCAGAGAAAAATTCTTGAGAGAATCTAGGAAATAAATGATTTGTTAAGCTCCTTCATGATGAAACAAACAACACCACACTTCGGGGCATGGTTAAGCTTGATAAACAACAAGAGCAATAATCATAGCGAACAACCCAAGATAGGCAGTGCACTTATATTTAAGTGGAGGATTGACAAACAATAAACTTAAATGAGACAGTGAATTAAAAAAATAGAGAAGACTTTTGAATAGCAAACAAAGACACCCTATGAAGATTGTCGCACCCGACATTGCGGCGGCCTTAAAAATTATTAAATCTTTGGAAAGAACGGATTTCTGGCATCCTGTTCTTTAATGGTGAATGGTCTTGTTTAAGGAGTCGCCACCTAGTATTATGGTCACTAGGAACCCTAACTGGTCAACAGAGATTCTACGGTACGAGACTGGTTACGCAAAAGGGAAGATACTATCACCCCTTAAACGTCCTGCCTAAGGCAGGCTGCATTGCTGGTTTTGTCATAAATTGCTAACGTTTTGTTGGTTTATGCTACGGTGGTTTTGCGTGTAATATTCCTGACTCTGGCGTCAGTGAATATTTAACTACAAATATTTCCAACTCTAGCGTTGGTAAATATTACGTAGCTATAAAAACAAAATAAATCTAAATCAGTAATTTTTTTATTCCCGACTCTGGCGTCAGTGAATAAACCAATAAATTTACTTTATTTTATTTTTGCATGCATATTTTTTACTTTTATGTAATTTAAATAAAATACAATGAAATAAATTTGAATCAATATTTTTATTCTGACTCTGGCGTCAATGAATAAAAACAATAAATTCATATTTATTTTTTATTTTTACATACAAACATCTTTGTTTTTTTATTTTTTTTATATATATTTTTGGGCTGGGCCCAGTTCAGCCCACATGGGCTGGGCTAGACCCAGCCAGCCCAGCCCGGTCACTGGCCCAAGCCAGTGACCCGGCTGGGCAAAAACTAAAGGCACGCGTGACTTGTTCACGTGTGCACGAACACTGGTGAAGGTAATTAAATTACCTTCACACAGTGTTCTTGTAACACTGAATTACTTTTTGAAATGCAGATGCAAAGGGGACGAAGTCATACCTGCTTCTGGAGACCGAAGATGCTGCTTCTGGAGACCGAAGATGCTTGCAGCGTTGATGATGATTCTCGCCTACTGCTTCCTCTGGTCTTCCATCTGTGACCACTTGTCTGTGCTTTCCTTCTTGATTTCTCAGTAACTTCTAAAACTACAAAGAAGAATCTGGCTTGCTGTGAGTGTTCTTTGGCTGAATCCGGGGTTTTCTTTGTTTGCAGGTCCGAAGACAATTTCAAGGATAATTCTCCTCACTGTGTGCTGCCCTCTTGTTCTCTCTTTCTCCCTGTTTTTGGATTTGTGCTCTGTTTTCTCTGCTTTTTTTTTTTTGTTCTTAACTCTGTTTTTCTTGGTTGATTTTTCGGCTCTCTGTTTTGTTGATTTTTCCGGTCCCAAAATCCTGTATATTTCTTTTTTTTGGGTTGATTTCTCTGTTTTTCTGGGTTTCTCCTCCCTTTCGGTTCTGTCAATTGTTGGGTATTTATAGGGACCAATCTTCCTCTCCCTCAGCCTCACGTCTCTCCTCCTGATAAGCACGGCTGAAGGAGACGGTTTCTATTAGGACTCGGACGCGAAGTGTAATCCTTATCTCGCCGGGTTGTGATTATCATGAAGATAAATACTGCTTTTCTGTGTTTTGAAAGGACTAGGATGCTGGTGTTTCACACTTTTGTTTCCTTCTTTGCAGGCGGGCGTTCGGTGCTTTGGAGATGAAGATGACGGACAACACCTGATTGAAACGGTGCTGTTTTGGGGCTGAGAATGTTTTTGTATTTTTTGAATTTTTACAAGAGAAATCCTTAATGAAATCTAACAAGATTATGATGAATCTGAGTAGACAAAGAAAGAATCTTTGATATATGATAGCAAGGAATCCAAGTTCGAACCTCGCAATCAAGAAACACCAAGATATTCAACCTCGCAATCAAGAAGAAAAGTGAGAAGAACCTTATTATTAGAAAATTCTCAAAAAAAAAAGAAGATCAACCCTGTCATCAGGAAGAATCTTCAAGAAACATCGAGTTTTCAAAACCCCACGACCGGGAAGTAACAAACATTCTCAATTGTATGTCAAGTGAAAGAAATGTAAGTTCTTCACAATGTTTATAGGTATAGGTGAACAATGTTTTCTTTATACCTTTTAGTTTTTTTTCTTAACTTAAATCTCATTTAACAATTTAAATTTTTAGATTGAGATAGTTTTTTAACATGATATTATACTTTAATAACCAAGTAATCAAAAACTTTACTAAATAGCTTAAACTTTTAAGCTATAATGATTCTTAGTAAAGATTTAATAGGTTTTCACTAGCCCACGCTTTCAAATCAGATGAGAAGAAATGTTTGAAATGAGTGAGCCCCAGTAGGAAATCATGTGCATAGTTAATGTCTTGCAATATATGCAGGATAGTTTCACAATTAATACTGTTTGGAAAATATAGAGCCATCAAACAAGGTGTGTTCAATATGTAGGATAATTTCATAATCAACAGTTTGTCTAGGAAACATAGAGCCATCAGACATGGTGTGTTGATCATGCTCATGATAATTTACAAAAGAAAAGTATGTATACTAGAGAGAAAACATAAGAGACTTCTTATATATTATTATGTTTATTCTACAAGTTCTTACAACTATTTATTTAGAAAACGAGCTAGAGAGCTTTACAAGGGATGAAAACATAATTACAACAACATCATATCCCATACTTGTAGCACATAGATTAGACAAGAGTATAGGAGCAACAAATCATATGATATTAGCCAAGATACAAGTCCATGATCCTAGCCAACACAGGAAAGATCGAATTCGCTAAGAAAAATAATTTTATGACACAAACTTAGACGTGATTAGAACTTGAGAGCAATTTGAGGTTGCCCGCAAATATTCAGATTAATAATCATTTCTTAAAAATAAAAATAAAACTGAAGTAGGAAATAATTTTATGACACAAACTTAGACGTGATTAGAACTTGAGAGCAACTTGAGGTTGCCCGCAAATATTCAGATTAATAATTATTTTTTAAAAATAAAAATAAAAATTTTAATCACACACTTGTATGTGAATGGAGAAATATAATATTTTTTTTAATGGTTCCTATAAGATTCATAGCTTCTAGATGAATCCTGGCGTCAAGGATTCATGACAAAAAGTGATTCCCAGATATATCAGGAGCAGTAAATTCAAGTTTTGTCAGATTCAATATTATCTATAAAAAAACAATTGATAAAATAAAATCATAAATATAAAAGCAAAAAAAATCTTTTAAGACTGCTATTTAATTCTTTAGAAATATTAGTTCTTCAAAAACTGTATTAATTTATCAACTAAATTTAGTTCTTCATGAATATAAAAAAAATCTTATTTAAATACAGTTTTTGAAGAACTAGTATTTCTAAAAAACTAAATAGCAGTCTTAATTTATTTAATTCTTCAAAAAAAAAAACTTACAATACTAGTTCTTTAAGAGCTTTAAATATTGATGAATAAAAAAGAAAAAAAAATCAAAATAAGTTATAGAGCCAAATATATTCCATAAAGTACGAACAATAATGAAAAGATAAAAAATATTGAAATTGATATAAGACACGTAACATAGGAGTTTATGAGTGCCGAGATTTTACTATAAATTAAATAGAGTAATCATGCTAATAACATGTTAAAAAATAAAAAACAAGTAAGAATATAAATATTGAAAATAAAACTTAAAAGAGAAGTTCATACCTTTTTCTTGTATATTTTTCTCAATGATTAGAATAAAAGATAAATAGTTTATTTATAAAAGAAGAAAATGAGAACATTAAAAAACATTACAAAACCCAAGTGTCATGAAAACTAAAAGATAACCATGAAGGGTAACTCAACTGGTCAGGCCTTGAGTTTACTCCATGATGGTCACGAGTTCGAGTCCCTTCAAGACCATTGGAAGCTTACATGGTTATTAACTTCAGGGCCCATAAGATTAGTCAAGGTGCGCATAAGCTGACCCGAACACCTATATTAATAATAATAAAAAAACTAAAAGATTAAATTCAAGAGTCATAAAGTCTAAAAGATTATAATATGCATTCGTCATCTCAATAATTTATTACAAAACCTAATTGGATAGAAGTGACAATAAAATATTGAAGTTTGCAAACAAGGCAGGAAAGTGTAGTCCCAACTATTATTTGCAACCTCTACAGGCTGGCCTCCTCCATCAAATGAACTAAATCCAAGGAGGCATGATTTATTGGATAATTCCTCTTCACTTTCTTTTCCTCATAGAAATTGGAAGAGGCGGGATGCTCTGTTCATGCCTGAAGAAGTTGCCAGCATCAACTTTGGTCTTCACTTTTACCAATCTCTTGAAGTTACCCTTGAAGTACTTAGAACCCCAAACACTTGCTTCCTTAAAGCTTGTGTTAGTATTCTCGTTCATGCCCAAATCAAGGTCCCTGTAATTGAGGTATGCTTCCCTTGGATACATGGAAACATAAGGTGTCATGTATTTGTAAACCTTCCTAATCCAATCAATATGCTTTGCATTCTCTGAAGGATCTTCCCAGGTCGTCGTGTAGCTGATAAAGAACATGTTACCTTTTCTGTGCGGGAAAGGAATCTCAGATTCTGAGATTTTGCTCATCATTCCACCGTAGGGAATAAATGCTACAGAAGGGGTATCTTCTTCATACATCATTTCCCATAAACCTTCAAGTGCTGATTCATGTATTGGTTTTTTAGCAAAGTCGGACTTGCCTTTGAAGGTGCCCCTGAATAAATTCTGTCTCTGAAGCAAGATTTCAGGAGTTGAATTGTTGGGGAAGAAGCCCATATATAGCACAGAATTGATCCAGTTTGTTTCGATACAATCCTGTTTTGTCAAACCGAGTTCAGGGAAGCTTTCTTGCATGACTTGGAGGAGTCTCTTTGCGTCACCAAGAAACAATCCATTATAGGAAGTTGATATTGTTTTCTTACCTTCTTCACTAGCATTTGCCAACTGTGTACTGACTCTGAAAAAGAGATTCTCGTCGAGTTTATCAGAAGCTTGCAGGAATCTATAGAGGATCTTAGTAGCACCTTGTTCCAAGGTCCTAGCAACCCTGAAAACCGTCACAACTGGAGGTACTGGAACCAGTTTTACTTTCCAGGAAGTAATGATTCCGAAGCTACCTCCTCCACCTCCTCTAATTGCCCAGAATAGATCTTCTCCCATGGCTCTTCGGTCAAGAACTCTTCCATAAGCATCAATTATACGAGCATCGATGACATTGTCTGCAGCAAGGCCATATTTTCTGAACATGGTACCGTATGCACCTCCTGTGATGTGCCCACCAATACCTAAACTGGTACAAACACCAGCTGGGTAGCCATGAGTGTTGCTCTTCTCTGATATTCTATAGTACAGTTCGCCAGTTGTGGCACCGGCCTCAACCCAAGCGCTATTATCCTCGATATCAACGCTAATTGACCGAAGCTTGGCAAGGTCTACAACAATGAAAGGCTGCTCAATTTCAGAGACATAAGAGAGTCCCTCATAGTCATGGCCTCCACTACGGACTCGAAGGTGAATTCCAAGTTGTTTTGAGCAAACAACAACAGCTTGGATGTGGGATTCGTACAACGGTGTGAAAATGAACTCAGGTTTCGGTACTGTAGGCTGTGAGAACCGGAGGTTTTGAACAGATGACTCTAAAACACTAGTGAATGAAGAGTTGTTTGGGGTGTACAAGATAGTGGAGAAAGGATAGGAGGATTCAGAATTCTTGGAGAGACATTGTAAAAAGCTATCCTTAATTGAGAGTGAATCTATGGATGAAGGAGATAGAACAAGCAGGAATACAAATACTGACAGAAAGGAAGAACCTGAAGGAGCCATTTCTCCTTGTGTTTCAAGAAATGATGTCCCTACGGTTCTTGTAGAGATCGCTGTGATCTTTGGATGAATTTATAGTAAACTTAGCGTGAAGACAAGCAAAAAAAAAAAAAAAGGTTCAAACAGACAACAGTTTGGTTTAATTGGTAAATGTTTGAATTTAAGCTTCTAGAATCCGGGAATCAAAGTGTAATGGTAAAATGATTTTTTTTTATTATACTTTCAACAAAGACAAGTCAGCTCTGCATAATATCTTTGACAATGAAAACTAAGCTAGTTGGTTAAAATCGAGATCTAATCAATCGTCAATCATAACGTGATATGTTTCGGATAAGAACACAAACTTAATTCGGCCCATCGAATCTATCACATGCTCTTTGTCAGCATTTGGATCGATCAAACCCGAGTTGTGCGGTTTCGGGTTAGGTGTTCTAGGCTGTCATAAAGTTTGAGGTGTTTAGAATTGTGATACAGCTATTTAAAATAGATTTTAATTTAAAAATATATTAAAATAATATTTTTTTTATATTTTTTTAATGGCAACACATCAAATCAATTAAAATACTAAAACATTATCAATTTAATATTTTTTAAACCTAAAATATTAAAACATAAACAATAGTGTGCAAAACACCTCCTCGATCCATGTTCTAATCTCTTATCAACCTTGCTGAGCATTATGTGGAGCTCATGATTTTAATATTTTTATTTTGACAATTCAATACAAGTTTACCAACTCTTAAAAGACATTTCTTGTCACTCCCGCTTCCTCTAGAACACCATTCATGTTGCTGGGTCCATGATTGCAACATTAAGCTGAAAAATTTAGAGTTCAGACGCGTTATTTGACTAGTAAAATTAAGAGTGAGGAGTCAATATGTTTACTTGACGGGCACTTGCTCCTGCCCATGAGAGTGATTTTTGAAACTTTGGGGACCAACCTGTAAGTCTTGTTAGGCAAATTCTACTTGGTTATAAGACTAGATAATTACAACTAAAAAAACGACGCAAATGCTGCTTGGCTCTTAAGACTGGTTCGAGTTTCACACAAGAAGCAGTCTGTGCTGCTTGGCTCTTAAGACTGGTTCGAGTTTCACACAAGAAGCAGTCTGTGCCGCCAAATCAACCTGTATGTCTTGCAAGGCAAATGCTACTTGGCTCTTAAGACTAGATAATTACAACGAAAAAAAGGGTTTCCTGCGCTTATTTTGAAAATTTGAAAATTTAAAATAAAGGCCGTGGCATCCACGTTTAGTTCTGTGTCACTTTCTGGATTGGAGAATTCACGGTACAAGATGACCATAGGGTTTCCTGCGCTTATTTGTTTTCTAACTTTGAATATTTTGATGTTCAACTAGTCTTGATAATTTTTTGTGCCTTTTTCATGCTCTCTCCATTGATATTTATTTGATTTTTTCAACAAAAAAAATTTGTATTTTTTTTTCCGATTTTTTTTATAGGAGTCCAAAAATAAATAACAATAACTGTTGAAGGGCTCTGGTAGAGCACCCTAGCCGAGGTAGCGGGTTGGTTTACTTGACGTACGACCTGAAACTTATTGTCTCCTTCCTCCTTGTTTTTTTCTTCTCTGTTACAATTCTTTATTATTTTTCGAGTCATGTTTTGTTTGTGAAGATCTTCATGCAAATCCGTGATTCTTGTCCCCTGTTCCTATCTAACCATGATGATTCTTACATTATATAAGTGTAAATTATTAATTAATGCTTGTGTTTTTGATGATTTTCTATGCTAGTCTAGTGGCAAAGAACAATCAACAACATAGTGGATGAATCCGAGCCTTAACAATAACTTAAACAGCCAGTACATGAAGGTGAAAACCAAGCATGAATCCATACGTAAACCTACAAAATCTTTAGATCTTTCCTTTTCCTTTTGTTAAAAGTTGTGGTCGTTTTTTGAGTCTTCATCTGAACTCTGTTCAAGGTTTTTGTGGGAGGAAACATGGTGACTACCGTTGCGGCACACTGAGAAGGCAATGTAATGGGACTTTACCCTTTTGGCTGGTTAAGGAAAAATGGAGGCAAAACAATAATATTGATTGAATTAAGAAGAAAAAACATATGGGGTGGAAATATTATTAATCAAGAATGATTAAAATGAAAAGAAACTGAGAAACGAGTGCCTCATCACATGCCTTGAGGCTGGATTTAAGGAAAGGTAATCATGGAAGGTATTGAAAAAATGGAAGAACTTGAAAAACCATTTGATGTTTTCTTCCTTTTTTGGCTGTATTTCAAGAGTTGAAGCTCCTCTCTAGCTTTCCTATAGATGAGCTAGATGACCCTTTTGATTAACTAATCCTAACATCACATCTTAGCGCAACAAGTTGGATAATTAACTGTTAGGAAATTGTCATTTTGTGGCAATGCCCCACCACTATACTTAGTGGAATATTTAGTGCCACCATTTGTGCCATGTTTTATGACTTTACTATCCCCTCCATGTTGACAAATGTGCTGGAGGAGCTCACCGTATTTGCCTATAAAAGAGGCGTGATTTTGAAGAGAGAGTGAGAGAGAGAACGTGAGTGTGTGAAGAGAATAAGAGAGAAAGACAGAGCTGCAATGGCAGCAGCCTTCCTGCCATTGCAGCTGTTGCAACAGCAGTGTGTGAGAGCTGGGAGTAGAGTAGAGTGGATGTAATCCTCCTCCTTCATGTATTTATTGTATCCTTTCTCTATCTCTAATAAAATGGACCTCTCCCGTGGATGTAGGTGATTTGCCGAACCACGTTAAATATTGTGTCAGTGTGCTTAGCCTCCAATGGGCAACAATCAGAATACCACCGGTTCGCGCATAGGGGAGCCGGAATCCCCAACAATTGGTATCAGAGCATATGGTTTAAAGTAGTGTTTGATTTTTGCTAAAAAATGTAAGTTGTCAAAATGGTGTTTTGACCATACCAATGTGTAGAGGAGGAAGAGACGAAGCCATTAGTGAAAACCGCGTCAAAATCGGTCGTCGGAAATAGCCGCACGCGCCAGCAAGGTGGCTGGCCACGCGCACAGATGCGCCCCACGCGTGACACGCGTCTTCTTCGCCCAGATGGGCTGACCCAACCCGAATACCAGATGACCCGACCCACGTGGTTGGCACGTTAGCACAGCGGGACCCACCTGCCACGTCATCAGCTGTACGCCGAGCCGAGAGGAGCCGAGCCGAGTTGGAGCCGAGCCGCGAGCTGAGGGATAGGATCCAGTGTAGGCGATCCTACGTGCAACCGGATCCGAGATTGAATCTAGGTCGTTCATCAGGCCAGAATTGTTTTGATCAAATCTTAGTCGTCTGAAATGCGATTTGGACGATTTCAGACTTGTTTTCAGCTAATTTGATCGTTCTGGATGAAATGGTATGGTCCGATCATTGAGATTTGAGACCAAAAGTGATGGTGGTGAATTATTAAAGAGAGATTGCCCGATCAGGAGGCATCTGAAGGTCATCATGGTGGTCGATGGTGATGAAGAAGAAGAAGGTGCACATGTTTACCCAATTACATGTGTTGAACTGCTAAGTGGGGAGAAATGTTAATTGCCTTGAAGGAAGGCAAAATTGGGACACTCTGGACACCCGGTTATGTGGACGATTTGAGGTGGAGAGTGAAAATTGATTAAGACCAATCTTGACGAATCTAAGAACTGGTAGTCTCACTAGATGTTGAGAAATCATGTATTAAACCAGTATATTCCAGATCACTTGTAAAGGAAAGCCGCAACAAAGCTAGCAAATGGTTGTATATACGGAAAGACAAGACGATGGATAGATATGGCCTAAGAAGTTCTGTCTAGGAGATTGGGTTTTAAGCGGGACCAGTGTGACCCCTCCAATCTTTCCTGAGAACTTGCTTAGTGGAAGGATTATCCATACAGTACTATTATTGTATATATAGCAGTTTGTAATGAAACTGTTGAAGACTAGCAAGATGACGGCATAAAGGAACAATTGGGTTCCGTATGTTCAAGGATCTGATGGAGTGGTGATTTCTCTAAAAAAGTTAGATTCGGTGATTGTAATTTCTCGAAGGGAGAATTTATGAAGACCCTGATAATGGAAAAGAAATACAGCAAGGGGATAAAGATTGACACCCTATTGGATAAGTGTTGTGACAGGATGAGCTGCTGTCAAACATAAAAGCAAAGAATAGGGAGAAATCTGGAGAACAGAAATTGCACGAGGGCACACGGAGATTGTGCAGGAGTACCCATGGGATCCAATGAGGTACTGAAATGAGACAATAGGTGCAAGGAGAAAAGGTGTTCTCAGATGAAGCTCAGAGCAGAGACTGTTAGAGGTTGTACAACAGGAAGTCTTTTGTGCTCTTGATGAAGATAACAGGCGAAGACCTTTCCAATGCATGCAAGGATGGAAAGAGAGCTGTTGTAGAGCCACCTAATTGAGGGGGTGCAAACGCCTGTGATAAAAGGCGACCGCCTATGATGAAAGACGAAGACACCAAAGAGAGTTGGTGTAGGTGGAGCTATCAAGTGTGATGATGAAAGACGCAGAAGCTCCAAACATAGAAATCGAGGTGGAGAATTGTTTAGAGCCACTTTGAAGCATCTCAGCTGAAGGAAGATGCGACCGCCTATGAAAGGCGAAGACACCTTAGATGGAAGGTATGTGAGGGCCATGATAGGAGCCCCGATTCAGACTTAATACTGCTGACTAAGCCCATTGCAGCTGCTGCAACAGCAGTGTGTGAGAGTTAGGAGTAGAGTAGAGTGGATGTAATCCTCCTCCTCCATGTATTTATTGTATCCTTTCTCTATCTCTAATAAAATGGACCTCTCCCGTGGATGTATGCGATTTGTCGAACCACATTAAATATTGTGTCAGTGTGCTTAGCCTCCAATGGGCAACAATTAGAACACCACCGGTCCGCGCATAAGGGAGCCGGAATCCCTAACAATAACCTCATTCATAACACTACTAAAAAAATGAAGCTGAAAAGGGCATGTTGTTTGAACGCAAAAAGCAATGATCCTGTTCATCCTTGTTAAACTTGGTAAGGCCCAAAGGGTTGACATGGGAAATTCGACCTGGAACCTTACTCAGTTCAAATTTCAAGTTAAACAATAAAAAAACATTGACCTAGCGAAAACCTAGCCAGGTTTTAGTGACCTAATTGACCTATATCGTTTTGATTAAAAAAAATTGACTTGGTGTGATGTAATAACCTAGTGACCCAAGCCCTTTCCCTAGTCAGTCCCCGGCCGGTCCGATAACTATGAATGATTTTCAATGAATGCCTATATTTCCAAGTTTTGCATTCTAAATCAAGATTTAATCAAACATCAAATGCTAAAAATTGGTATCAAGTTTATTATAGAATGTATCTATATAAAAAATATTATAAGCATACTATAAAGGAAATATTATTCATACTCTTGTGTTGTAATCTCTACTATTACTATTGTATATTGCCCTTACATATTTATAGAAAAGGTTGGCTAACCAATAAGTTAAGCCTCCTAATTATTATTAACTAATTATTCTCAACTTGGTATCAAAGTCTTCTGCCGTCAGAACTCTTCTATCCCTCCCTGCAACCGGCCTTCTCTCTCCCTCTCCTAAATGGACTCTGCTGCTGCTGCCGCCGACTTCTTCCCCACCACTAGTGGTGCAGCCTAGCCGGCCAGCCATTCAGTAGCTGTTGCCGATGGTTCTTTCTCCCACCAGCAGCAGCCCCAAGTTGTAGGGCAGAACCATGGTTCCTTCTCCTATGTTTCTGTCGTCTCTCTTCACATCATTGGAACAACAACTCCTTTTATCGTTGCGTTGTCCAATACTCATCAAGTGGTCTCATTGAAGCTTACGACCACCAACTCTTTATTGGCAAATGCAGATGAAGCCATATCTTCTTGGTCAAGGTGTTTTCCACTTTGCTGATGGCTTGGTGTCTTGTCCTCCCTCTCATGTTTCTGACAATTCTGATGTTTCTTCTTTGGCAATCAACCCCTCTTTTCTTTATTGGAAGCAACAGGATCAACTTATTTTAAACGTGTTACTCTCCTCTCTCTCCATGGATGTTCTGCATCTTGTTGTAGATTGTTAAACTTCTTCTTGTGTTTGGCGCACTTTTGAGAAAGCGCTTGCTTCTCTATCGAACTCTCATATTATGCAACTCCATGGGTCTTTTCAAGATCTTCGGTAAGGAGATGCTTCGGTTACTACATATATGTAGCACACCAAGTCATTATTTGATGAATTGATTGTTTGTTGGCCGGCTCCTTTCTCTTGAATACTTCAATTTCTATATATTTTGTGGTCTTCTCGGTGAGTTTAAAGACTTGTTCACTAGTCTTGTAACCAAGGCAGAACCGCTGTCATACGCTGACCTTCACATCCATCTTCTTACTCACGAGTTTCTACACAAATCTTCCCTTCCAATCATGACTGCTAATCCACCTTTGTTACCCACACCATCTCTACTGCCCTCTGCTCACCTTGCCTAGCATCAACACCGGTCTGATTTCAGTTGTAAAAGAGGTCGTTCACACGGCCACTAGCGCCCCAATAACAGTCAGTATAACAGCCAACGCATGTCTGATTTTCATGATGTTCATTCTTCTGCCCCTGGATACTAGAAGCGGAGAGTAACGCGCAAACAGACCAGATGGTCTGCTGGTTCTAAGCAGTGGCCTCCTCATTGGCTTTTTTAGCAGACCATTAAGTGTCAGCTCTACTTCTCCTTCGGCCACACCGCCCCCCAATGTGCTCAGTTTCGCATCAACAACCACCAGTCTTCTGCTCATCGTACCGTTGGCTCCGTTTATGTAGGTACTTGGTTCCCGGATATTGGTGCAAACCAACATGTTACTCCTGATCTTGCAACTATAACCGATTCTGCTCCCTATCTTGGTAATGATCACTTGCATGTTGGTGACGGTAAGGGTCTTCCCATATCCCATATTGGGCATACCATGTTACGTTACACACCTTTACGTTATCTAACATTCTTCATGTTCCTCATATTACCAAACCATTGTTATCTGTTAAAAAAAATTTATCGTGATAATAATGTTTATTTTGAATTTCACGCCTCTGTGTTGTATGTAAATGATCTCACCACCAAAGCAGTGCTCCTTTCTGGTTAGAGCAATGATGGTCTCTATGTTCTTTCTTAGTCTTCTGCCACCACTATTCCTCAAACTTATTGTTCTCCTTGCATCTCTACGACTGCTAATTTGTGGTATCGTCGATTGGGTCATCCTACTTCCCGTATTTTCAATTTGTTAGTTTCCAAAAATAAATAATGTGTACTTCTAGGCGCTCTCTTGTTCAATGTCAAGCTTGTCCACTTGGCAAGTCTTCGCATTTGTCTTTGCGACCTACGAGTCACAAAACTTCTGCTCCACTTGATTTAATATTCAGTGATGTTTAGGGCCCTGCTCCTATGTTTTCCTCTTATGGTTTTTGTTACTTTGTTATCTTTATCGATGCGCATACTGTAACACCCCCTCAACCGGGATAAAATAACAATCTCATGCAACTGGAAAACAGAGTAAAGTTTATATATATATATGGTATTCATATGAAGACTACCAAAATTTGAATTGTTATTGTCTAAGTCTTGAACCGTTACTGTCTTATGGTTATTGTCTAACATATCTCACCTTTGATATATCACTCTCAAAGTTATATCATCAAAATAATAGCTATTATATAAATCTAATTTCCTACAGAAAATTCGGCAGAGTTTTCTTTGTTTTTTTATGTTAGCAAGTTATCAACTAGACTTCATTCAATCACAATACTCAATCTTCCACTTCGATCCAACCATCCTGGATCATATCCCATCTCATCAACTAGACTTCATTCAACCATGCGAACCTCCACCGCTAGCCACCAAGAACGCCACCAAAGATCGTCACTCCCCGGCCAGGTAATCGTCCTCTCCTTTCCCTGTCGTGTGTTGATTATTTACTTGCATACAAAACGTAATTAACAGCCCAATGACCATGTAATATTGGGCTGAACCCATTTTAGCCCAGCCCATGTGGCTGATATATATATATATATATATATGTATATATATGTGTGTGCGCGCGCGCGCGCGCAGGGGTTATTGGGTCTTCAATCAGCACAACCCTAATTAAGCTAAGGGTGTGCAAACTTGACTCTATTTTAATATTTAACCAAACAAACCCTTAAAAAATCTCAGAAAATTTTAAAAATTTCAAGGGCTATTTTGAGTTTATTTATAGGATTTTGTAAAAGAATGATGACCACATGAGCTTGTAGTTTAACTGGCAAATAGTCATTTAGAGAAAGAGAACATACATTTTATTATTTGTATTTTTTTTAACTCATATATAAGTGTGCCATCAAAGCTTTTTTTTTTAAGAAATGATTATTAATCTGAATGTTTTTCAGCAATCTCAAGTTGCTCTAAGAATTTAATAAAAAGAGTTATGGAGAATATAAACTATGAATTTTCTAGTACTTAATTTTTGAAATTTTAAATTAAAAAAAAAAAAGTTGGTCAATTTTCTGTTAACTTGTTTGAATTAATAAAGGCCAATAAATATAATTAATACGAATAAAGTTATAAACTACATGTTTTCTTTTCAAGAATGGGTCAAGTCCTTAAGAACCAAATACTGACACTCCCTTTGTTATCCAATGCACAACTTTGCTTCTCATGGACTCTTTTTTACAAAATAATAATAATAAATAAATAGACAAATCAAATCTATTTTTGGCAAAAATAGATTTGTCGAGTAACTTTATCTATTTAGGTATTGTTTGGACTATATTTTTCTAAATTTTTTAATTTAAAAAAAATTAAATTAATATTTTTTTAGTATTTTTATTATTATTTTGACATACTAATATTAAAATAAAAATACATTTAAAAAATATTATTTTAATATATTTTTAAACAAAAAAATAAAAAATACCCTCGACAGCAATCTTTTGATATATATGAAGGTACCCACAAAAGCCCATGAGCCACCCTAGCATCCATTAATTTTTTTAATTACTTCATCCTCAATACTAATCAGAAGTAGAAAAATCCAGAGTGGGAACGGAAGCAGACGAATCATGAGCCAAAGTATAGTTATATTAATATATCCAATTCGAAACCTAATTCGATCAATGTTCTAAGTTATTAGATTGTTGATTAACTTCTCAGGTCAACATGCTAATCCAAATTAATATCCAATTCAAGTTTAAGTTTCACAACTGGAAGCCAAAGTCATTATGTATAATTTGGTTTATCAGATTTTGTTGAATCATGGACCGTATAATAGGAGAATTCCTTCTACGTTACATAGCAATTAACTAAAGTTATTGAAACTTAATAACCTATTATACTAAAAACGTTATGAGATACAACTACTAGGCCATGTCTATCTACTTCAAAAAAAAGCCAAAATATTTGTCAGATTATACCTCGTCTTTCATCGATTTTAGAGATTGAATTCTTCAAACCTGCCTGTAATCTATTATATCTAAAAAAAATTCATATTAAATAGCTCAATTAAAATTAATTAAGGTGCAGATAAACTGGTACAAACACTTACAGTGATAAAAAAAAAATTCTTCATGCGCCAGCTATGATTTAATTCCTATCACTTTTTGTTAAGGGAAAAACAAAGATAAGAATCTAGAAAGAAACGTTACATTATTTACCATCTTCTGCATGGCCTAATTAATTTCTGAGAAAAAAGTTGATGCAATGCTGTCCCCATGTTGCAAATCACATATCTTTGTCACTGACGCAGCCCAGTGACCAAGTTTGCAACAGCAAGCATTCGTGAATTATAATTCACGTATGCTTATACAGGAATAATTAAAATGAAGATGGGAGAAGAAGGCTTACCTGGCTTGGGAAGGTGTTTTCTACCGTGTGGAGAGGCTGGTGCTGCTAGTGCTATGTTTGACCGGAACAAGAGAAGATGAAATGTTGATGTAGATCTCCCGTTGTTGCTTGTTCACGGTGCAAAACACTCAGAGGGTATAAAACACACTGTTTTATTTCAACAATAAAAAGCTTATAAAGATTAAACAAAAGCTTTGAATACACTCCCTCTCTCTTTCTCTCTAGTGTTTCTTTCTTCTCTTTCCACACATAATAGCATAAGCTCAGCTTGCTATTTATACACGAATTCAAAACAAGAAAATTCAACCTTCAAGTGTGAAGGCGGCTGGCGGCTGGCAACTGTGGCGGTTGTGGCGGCAAAACCGCTGGTGGCTGGTGGGTGACAGCTGGTGGCTGCCTTCCTTGACCTTCTAGATGTATTGAGTTTAATACAACAAATCTCCCCTTTAAACTCAATCGAGGGATGTCATGCCAAGCATGGACTTCAATGTGCTAAATATTTTTCCCTTCAATGGCTTTGTAAAGATATCTGCAATTTGATCATTTGTCTTGCACGATATCAATTCAACTTCTTTGTTCTTCACATGTTCTCGGATGAAGTGATGACGTGTATCAATGTGTTTACTTCTTTCATGATACACCGGGTTCTTTGCTAATGCAATCGCTGATCGATTATCAATATAAATCTCTGTGGGATCTTCTTGAGGAAATCCCAAATGCTTCAAAGATATTTCTTAACCATATTAAATGGCATACAGCTGAGTTGGCAGCAACATACTCAGCTTCACAGCTTGATAACGTTACTATCGATTGCTTCTTGGATGACCATGTGAAAGATGTATTTCCCATGAAAAAGACAAACCCTGTTGTGCTTTTCCTTTCATCCAGATCTCTACCCCAATCACTATCCGAGTAGCCAACAAGATTGAAGTTTGTACTTGAGGTATAAAACATACCTTCATTTATTGTGTCTTTGATGTAGCGAAGAATTCTCTTGGCTGCATTCAAATGAGACTGGTCTGGTGTCTCCATGTATCTGCTGATAAGACCAACTCCGTAGAGTATATCCGGTCTGGTACATGTCAAGTACCTTAAGCTTCCTACTAAGCTTTTGAAGTAAGTTGGATCAACATTTCCAACTTTACTCTTCCTCAGTTCTACTCCATTCTCAACTGGAGTTGATACCGAATTGTAGCTTTCCATCTTGAATCTTTCAAGAATGTCTTTGGCATAATTGCTTTGGGATACAAAAATCCCTTCTTATTTCTGCACCATTTCTAAGCCAAGAAAGTGTGCCATCAGACCAATGTCTGTCATCTCAAACTCCTGTACCATGCTTTTCTTGAAGGCTTCAAACATGGTAGGGTTGTTGCCGGTGAATAGCAAATCATCAACATATAGGCACGCAAATAATATGCTGTCATCTGCTTCTTTCTTCACATATATTGTGTGTTCATATGGACATTTTTCAAATCCATTATCTTGAAAATACCTGTCAATTCTGGTATTCCAAGCACGCGGAGCTTGCTTCAAACCGTAGAGGGCTTTCTTCAACTTGTATACTTTGCCGTCATTTTCAGCTTCAATGTATCCAAGTGGTTGTTCAACATAGATTTCTTCTTCTAAGAAGCCATTTAGAAATGCTGACTTCACATCGAGTTGATAGATCTTCCATCTATGTTGTGCAGCTAGTGAGATCATCGACTCGATTGTCTCTAGCCGGGCTCTTGGAGCAAATACTTCTCCATAGTCAATGCCTTCTCTCTGTTTGTAGCCTTTTGCTACTAATCTTGCTTTGTATCTTTGCACTTCTCCTTTTGCATTCTTCTTTGTCTTGTAGACCCATTTGACACCTATTGCTTTCTTGTTTTCTGGTAGATAAGTCAGCTTCCAGGTGTCATTCTTCTTAATGGCATGTATTTCTTCATCCATTGCTTCTATCCACTTCTCTTCTGTGATAGCTTCATTGAAGCTAAGTGGGTCACTATCTGCAAAGAAACAAAATAGAGTTATATCTTCCATGACTTGAGTGGCATCGTACAACTCATCTAGATTTCTCATCCTTCTTGGTCCTTCTGATAAGGATGCTGATGATGATTCTGGTGTGTTTCTCCCGTTGAATACAGGGAATCGGTACCGGACTTTGTGGCTCATCTCGCCAGTAATATCGGACCTTCTCGCAAGTACTGGTGGTACTTCCACTTCATCTTCAAGGATCAAATCGGTCTTGATCCATTTGACTCGCTTCTTGGTCATCCTTCCATTGCCAAGTTTTATCTTCTTCAAAGATAACATCTCTACTCATAATTACCTTCTTTGTGATGGGATTATACAACTTGTATCCCATCCTTCTCTCACTGTATCCGACAAAGATGCATTTCTCGCTTTTATCATCAAGTTTGGTCCTTCTTGCATCTGGGATCTTTGCATATGCCACACAACCAAAGACTCGAAGATGAGTAACACTTGGTTTGTGACCACTCCATGCTTCTTGTGGAGTGACAGCTTGTAAACTTTTGGTTGGGCCGATTCAATAGATACACTGCACATGATACAGCTTTCAGACCCAGATTGTTTGGGCGCCTTCTTTGCTTTGAGTAGATTCTCGCCATGTCAAGAATCGTTCGATTCTTTCTCTCAGCTACACCATTCAGCTGTGGTGTATACGCAGGTGTTGTCTGATGTCTGATGCCTTGTTGTGTACAAAAGGCTTCAAAGTCATTTGCTGTAAATTCTCCACCTTAATCAGATCTCACGGTTCTGATCTTATAGCCACTTTGCTTCTTAACAATTGCTTTAAAATCTTTAAAACAATTGAACACTTCTGACTTCCTTTTCAGAAAGTATATCCACGTCTTTCTGCTAAAATCATCAATGAAAGTAAGGAAGTACCTATTTTGTCCAGTCGACATAGGCTTTATAGGACCAAACACATCTGTGTGCACTAACTCCAATGGCCTCTTTGCTTTCCAGTTGACTTCTTTGGCAAAACTGGATCTGTGATTTTTGCTGAGGACACAACTCTCACAGACTTCATATGGATGATCAATGTGGGGCATACCTTTGACCATCTTCTTGCTCGCTAGCATTTTCAGACTTGTGAAATTCAGATGTCCAAGCCCCAGGTGCCAAAGCCACTCTTCACTGTTGGTGATGGCACTCAAACACTTTGCTGCATCATATTGGATGTTTAAAGGAAACATCCTATTCTTGGATATTTTCACATAGGCAATTAATCTCCCATTGTAGTCTGTAGAATCGTCGATGACAATTCTTCATGAAAAGTGTATAACCTTTCTCCAGAAGTTGACCTATACTCTCCAAGTTCTGCTTTATGGCTAGGACATAGTAGACATCGACGATGTAGCTATGATCGCCATTCTTCAACTTGATTGGGATGTTGCCTTTACCTTTGAATGGAACTTTTGATGTATCTCCAAAGGTGACTAGACCTTGTATGGTCTCATCTAGATCGCCAAATAGATCTTGTTGGCCACACATGTGATTGCTTTGGCTCCGGAATCAAGATACCAAATATTCTCTTGATTCTTGTCAAGTCCTTGTTGGACAAATAATGCAAATGCTCCTCTTTGTTGGCATCCTCCTCTCGCATAGTTGGCATGCTCACGTACCTCTAATGGAGCTTTCCCTTGACATTCAGTGCTATAGTGCCCAAATTGATTGCACTTATAACACTGGATATTCCTCTTGTCACGGTTATTGTAACCGCCTCCTCTTCCTATAGGAGTGAATGATTGTTGTCCACGGCCTCCTCTGGTGGTATATCTGCCACCTCTTCCTCTGAATCCTGTATTCCAAGAACCTCTTCCTTGGAATTGCTGAAATCCTCCTCGTCTTTATGGACTTCTTCCTTGAGTGGTATATCCACTTGTTGAAGTCTCCCCTTGCTCATATCTGTCTTTGAGAGACAACTTTGCTTGTAAAGCATGCTCAATTGCCTTATCTCCATTTCTTTTTACAATCTTTTGCTCATGAGCTTACAAAGAACTCATAAGTTCATCCACCATCAACTTGTCCACTTCTTTGGACTCTTCAATAGCGACAACAACAAAATCAAATTTTGGATCTAGGGATCTCAAAATTTTCTCGATATCCGAGCATCTGTGAGGGCTTCTCCATTTCTTCTCATCCGATTGACTATCACCATAATTCTTGTGTGATAGTCGAAATAGATTCCGAGGCCTTCATTTGCAATAATTCAAACTCACCTCGCAAAGATTGGAGACGAATCTTCTTGATTCTGTCAGCACCTTTGTATTTTTGTTGGAGAGCCTCCCATATCTCTTTTGCTGTTTCTGCAGAAGCAATAATCTCGAATATAGCTTCATCAAGACCTTGATAGATGATGGTCTTTGCTTTGTTGTCCTTCTTTCTATTTGCTTTGAGGATTTGCTTTTCTGCCTCTTGTAAAGTATCTTCTGCTTCTTTGGACTCTGGTTCATCATAACCATATTGCACAATCTCTATACACTCTTGTGAACCAAGAAATGCCTTCAATCTGATGCACCAACTATCATAGTTGTCTTTAGTTAGCTTCGGGATGAGTGTATGTGCATTTTCTGTAGTCATTTTGCTCTTGGAATGACTATATCACCTTCTGTGAGTTGATTTTGGCAAAATGGACACTGTAGATCGATCCGGAATGCTCAAAACAATAGGGAACCGGTCTGACTTTGTTGAAACTGGGTCAGAAATAGGGTGAACCGGTCAAAAAACCAATTCTGGGCGTCGGGCGGTTCGCTGGGGTTGAACCGGGAATATTCTATCGGCTCGGCTGCGACTATCGAGCGGCTCGGCTTTGAAGTCAGCTTAGAGGCTCGGCGCAGCTTGAATATGGCGCGCGTGTGGCTCAGTCGTCGTCTACCTCTGGGCGCGTGGGCTGCGCGTGGTCAAACAGTGCAGAATATTCAGGTGGCGCGTGTGGGCTACCTCCATCTCCGATCAAGCTGATTTTTGCACCAGGGAGTTCGTATGGATGAGCTCTACACTGTGGAATGATCAAAACTTGTTTTTGACAACTTTGAAAATTCGGATATCTCCCAAAACACTTCTGTTTTCTGACGAACGGGGCTCTGATACCAATTGTTGGTGGGAGAAACCACTGGTGGTGGCTTTGAAACACTCAGAGGGTATAAAACACATTGTTTTATTTCAACAATAAAAAGCTTACAAAGATTAAACAAAAGCTTTGAATACACTCCCTCTCTCTTTCTCTCTAGTGTTTCTTTCTTCTCTTTCCACACATAATAGCATAAGCTCAGCTTGCTATTTATACACGAATTCAAAACAAGAAAATTCAACCTTCAAGTGTGAAGGCGGCTGGCGGCTGGCAACTGTGGCAGTTGTGGCGGCAAAACCGCTGGTGGCTGGTGGGTGACAACTGGTGGCTACCTTCCTTGACCTTCTAGATGTATTGAGTTTAATACAACATGCTGATGGTGGCCTCGTTGTTGGAGAAGAAGAAGTTGCACCGGCAGCACCGCCGGATCTACTGGTGTGGTCGTCGCTGGTGCAGAAGGAGATTTTGAAAAAAATTCTTTCGTGCATGGTGGAGGAGTTGGTCATGAGTGAGGAGGGGGTTGAAAAGGAAACAAGGCTGGTTGGCAACTGAAAAAAATGGTGTAAAAACAAACAGTCTTCTTATTCAAATTTTGAATATCAATTATAATTTTTAATCATTAAAATACTAGATAACGATTCCACAGTTATTATTTTTTTATAAGGATAAAAAATTCTTTATTCTTTTCATTCACATATAAAAATCCGGATACGAAAGAACAACTATGATATCATATACAGATTTTTAAAAAAATTATTTTTTAAAAAAATAAACCGACTCTCACCTCGTTTTAATCAGGTGAATCAGATTAATTTACAACCCGATTCTATATAAAATCTAAACTACGTCATATCTCCAATCCACGAGTTACCAAATTAAATCGTTAAACTTGGATTTATAATAGTAATGATTGAAAATGACAGTTACTAATATAAATTTGATATTAATTACTTTACTTGCATGTCTGCGTTCAATTGATTGATTGTTAAAATCTGTTACGAACCAGGAGACATGATGATGAAGGCTGGAAGGAGAGCAACAAGAAGCAACAACAGCACTGAAAGAATAACGGTTAGTCTGGTGGAATTCTGTTAGCTGGAAGTTAGAAAAGCAGTTGAGTTAGTTAAGGAAGTAGTTAGAGTCAGTACTCAGTAGGCTTGAATATAGTTACAGTCAGTAGAAGAATAAAAGCTTGTATATAAACTGGTGTATGAAACGTGGGAGAAAGGAAGAAAATACAGAAGATCAATCTCATTTCTCTGCTCATTCTCCTCTGCTCTCTTGTTTCTGTTCCTTCTCAATTTCTGTTCTTTTTTCTTTCTATTCTTTCTAATCTTGTTAAGCTGAGCTTAACAATTGGTATCAGAGCTTGCAACAACCTGCGAACCTCATTCAACAATGGTGGACGGTAACAAATTCAAGATAGTAGATGAACATTGCAAAAGGTTAGACAACCAGCTGCAGACTTATCATCTAGAATGGCAGGAATCCATGGCCGAAAACAAGGAGCAAGGGGCCAAGATTGAGCAGTTGGTCATACAAATGGAACTATTATCCTCACAGTTCCAACAATTTGTAGCTGCCCAAACAGCAAGGACAGAGACGGCGGGAGGCCACTCCAGAGGTATCCTAGCAACACCAGGGATGGACAGGAACGTGGAAGTGAATGCATCTACTGAAAAAATAACACCAGGACTTAGAACTCAGAGTCAAGGTGAGCAGATGACAGGGCAAGAGTTTCATAAGTTAGGATTCCACATACCATTGCCAAGGATGGAGCTATCAACCTTTAGAGGAGAGGATCCTCGAGGATGGCTGCGAAAATGCAAGAAATACTTCAGGATACACTCGATACCTGCACATCAATGGGTAGAGGTGGTCTCGTATTACTTGGAAGGCAAGGCAGATGTGTGGTTTGAAGGGTTCGTGCGAGGGAATGAATCATTGATTGATTGGGAAGAGTTTTCCCAATCTATCTGCAGAAGATTTGGCAATAAAGAGGATGTTGTGGAAGAATTTAACAAGCTTTTGCAAGACAGAGGTGTTAAAGAATATGTTGAGAGGTTTGAGGAGCTTAAGTCATTGATGAATTCTTTAAACCCTTCATTGCCTGAATCCTATTATGTTTCAAGTTTTATCAGTGGACTCAGGGAAGATATAAATCCAATGCTTAAGATCCTCAGGCCAACAATACTAATGCAAGCATTTGAACAAGCCAAGTGGCAGGAGGAATCAAATAATGCCATGGATAAAAGGAGTCTATTCAGTCCAAGAACTGCTCTCTCAGGTAGCATGGATCGACAAGCAGATTCTTGAGGACAAGAATCTCTTGAAGAGGGGAGTATTGTTACGAACCAGGAGACATGATGATGAAGGCTGGAAGGAGAGCAACAAGAAGCAACAACAGCACTGAAAGAATAACGGTTAGTCTGGTGGAATTCTGTTAGCTGGAAGTTAGAAAAGCAGTTGAGTTAGTTAAGGAAATAGTTAGAGTCAGTACTCAGTAGGGTTGAATATAGTTACAGTCAGTAGAAGAATAAAAGCTTGTATATAAACTGGTGTATGAAACGTGGGAGAAAGGAAGAAAATACAGAAGATCAATCTCATTTCTCTGCTCATTCTCCTCTGCTCTCTTGTTTCTGTTCCTTCTCAATTTCTGTTCTTTTTTCTTTCTATTCTTTTTAATCTTGTTAAGCTGAGCTTAACAAAATCTTTCCAATTAAAAAAAGAGAGGAAAGAATCTGAGACACGTCGGTGTGCCCCACCTAAGCCCTTAAGTGTGATTACGTTTGTGGCAACAGACGTTTCCCACAGCCAAGAATTCCCAATTTCTTCCTACAAATTCCTAAATTGATCGAGCCCCATTGCTCGAAATCCCATCTCCCTCTCCATCTCAAAGTTTCGATTCCGGAAAGGGCAAGATTACTGCTTCATAGATGCCCTTGTCCCCGAGGCTATTCTGTTGTCGTGGACTGTGTTCTTGCGCACCAACTGTTTGATGATTTGCTTGAGAGGCATTAACTAACATATTGTTGCATACCTACTAGCTCTCCCTAGCCAACCATCTTTGCCTATGTAGGGAAAAATTAAAAAAAAAAAAAAAAAGATGGTGAATTCCAACATCATCCCTTTGAGAAGATCAGCAAGATTGACAGACCATTTCAAGAAACTACCAAATGAAGTAATCCTCACCATCCTCACAAAAATCCAAGACACCAAAACTCTGATCCGCTGCGACAGTGTTTGCAAGCAGTTTTGTTTTCTCGTCTCCCTAATAGACTCCATCTTGCTCAGAGTTTCTTATGCAGACGAGGCTGACGTCTCCTACACCCCACTTACAGCCATCCCTAACCTCATGAAAATCTTTGCAAATCTCAAGTTTCTCAAAATTAAGCAAACCCCTTGTCAGGAACTCTCCGAGCGATAACTTTTTCAAAATGAAGGTCGTGATTGATAATGGCATCCACATTCAGTTCTGTGTCACTTTCTGGATTGGAGAATTCACGGTACAAGATGGCCAAAGGGTGCATGTCCTAATGAGCTCACTAAGAGTCAGGGAGTCAGCAAAGGTGGTAGATGAAATCACTTACTTTCTTAGTGAAATATTACCACATTGTCCTAAAACCCTCAAGAGCTTGGTGGTTTCGAGTGCTGAGATGCCGGAGTTCAGATCAGAAGTGAATGCATTTGTCACAAAAGAAAAGGCCCTTGAGCTGACTAAGTTGATGTTTTATATGCCTGCGATTAGGGGCTGGTTTAATGATACAAAAAATGTGGTTTATTGGTTTAAGTATCCCTCGTTCGAAAAATATCGGCTGAAGTATCCAGACAATAATCGTCCTTTTGTAAAGGATATGTGGCTTGTTCAGAAATGTGAATTGCGGCGAAGCAAGTATACTGAGGGAGATTTCACATCTGCGCAGTTTGATCTGCCAAGTGTAACAGAGACCGATATCAAAGAGTTACTTTGTGCTTGTGAGGAAGATGGTGGCCGTGGTGATGGCCGTGGTGATTATGAGAATGAGCAGCAGTGAAAATACATACACTGACAGTAAGCTCTCAGCTTCCTTTACTATGTTTTCCAACATGTTATGAGTAAGGTAATCTGATAGTGTTATAGTTAGATAGGGCTTCAATTGCAACAGCTTTATGAATGCTAAATAAGCATAGTTACTTTGGATTTGCTTGAATCTTGTTTGCGTTATGGAAATTTAATCAACAGTCCTATGAACATGGAAAATTTCGTTGCTTACTTGCCATATTGCTCACATTCATTTTGTTTAAACTTGAATATTGAATAGCATGGAACAGTCACCATGGTAGTAAAAGATGGATATTGCTTGTCCTTGATCCTCTTGACATTTCAAGTTCTATTATATGAAAAGAGAATTAAACATGTTATAAAACCTTTCTTCCCGTATTGCTCATTTCCCCGGCATGAAGTGGTTGTTATTTGGAGACGTGGAGCTAGGAATTTTAGTTTGGGAGGGCCAAATCAAAGAAAACATTTTAGGAGCTCCAAAATTTAAAATTTTCTATTTTTAAAACTAAAAATCTAATTTATTAAAGGAAGGGGGCTGAAAAGTTTCCTGCCAATTCCGCCCCTGGAGACCACGATGGCTTGTGAAGAGATCTTCGGGATATTTTGACATAAATTCTCTGTAATTCCTCTGGTGGGCCAAAATCTTGATCTTACGGGATCCTCAACCTTTGTGTTGGGAGTTGGAAACATGAGCCCAGTCTAATCGAAACCATGCCCTCTTCTGATAAAATAAATAAATAAATAATTCAGTTAAGAAATCTATGGGAAAATAATTATACCAGTTGGATGGATATTATACTTCCATGAAATGTAAGAAAAATATTCAATTTGAACCATTTCAACGCGAGAGGAAGGGCCGGCTGAGTTTAAAGACAAAACAGCAAATAAAATTGGGTAAATTCATCATGTGGTCCGTCAATTTTTAAAATTTCTTAAATCAACCCTTTTACTCTAACTTTAGGCACCATCCTACTTTTGATTTTTCTTTTTCAAAAAAAAATAAAACAATGTAGTTTTAATTTTTTTAAAAAAAATAAAGGATTGACCAAATAACTCATGAATTGATATCCTGTTTCTGTTATTTTATTTTACTATAATTGGAATTATATCCTGTTTCGATAATATCAAAATGGACAACAATATAAAATAAATAGCACAATGAAATTCAATTTAATTTTTGGTTATTTATTTTATTTCTTTATTTCATGAAATCCTTTTTTATATGAAAAAGGATGATTTTTAAGTTTTAATATTCGTTGTAATTTTTGTTTTTAAGAATTATTGAGTGTATTTCCTTTTAAGAAACAGCACAGAGAGTGCAAGTAAAATAATTTTGTGACAAAGATGAAGTTTTCATTTGAAATATATTTTAGTTTTCAATTTCAATAATAAAAGAAAATAAAATACAAAAAACATAGTTTTGAAGAAATTCTTGCATTTTTCAAAGTATCAGTTTTTGTCTCCAATTTTTTAAGTTTAGGAAGAAATTTTCTGGTTATGAGTCGTGTATTTCAAAAGAGAGAGAAAGAAAAAAAAACAGAAACCCATGCGAAGCAACAAAATCCTTTTACAGAAATTATTTTTTTTAGATTTAAACTTAAAAGAAGCATCCAGAAAAATTTATTAAGAATTCTTCGAATACACCAAATTATATGACAGTGAGTCTTTTAAGATCATTCTGAGAGGGATTAACAAAAAAATAAAAAATAAATAAAAAATAAAAGATATCGGTGATTTACTTTAGCATGTAAGGAGATTTACTATCATTCCTCTTAATAATTACCTTGGGAATTAGGGCAAAATAATATTTTCCACTAAATCCAAATGCATTTGAGAATTGATCGGGTAAAGTTATCGTTCAACTTATAATGCATACTAAAAATATATTTTTGCCCTTGAAATCTGAAAAAAAAAAAAAAGTCTTTTGTTAAGGGTTTTTTCCTCCTTTTCTTTTAATTTGCTCTATAAAAGAAAAGGCCTTGCAGGAAGGGGTATGTCTTTTCATTATTTTTATACAATAAAATTACAATGTTAACTTTTGACTTTTCAAATTCAAAGGACGATTTCTGAGGGTGCTTTTGTCTTTGCGCCATGGGTTTTTTTTTTTAATAATGATATGCTCTTGGGCTTTTCTTTGTAATTCATATTATTAAAATATTTATAAATTGATAAAATATGATTACGCGTGCCACGCACGTGTCAGAGTCCTCTTTGCCATTTTGGAGGCTTGTGTGGACAATTACGGTGGCAAAATAAAATGATCGTCGTCTCATCCGATGTAATGTGATACAACTGTTAGAGTAGCGTGTTCACCAAGACAGGCAACGGTTCCACAACGATGAGGTTTTTTCTCCCCGCCCTTCATTTCTCTCTCTCGGGCCTTGGTTTTCATGTCAGGCCTTGAAAAATTTAGTTGTCATCCATTTTATATTTGTTTTGGGTTTGGTCATCATTCTTTTTATTTATATTTCCTTTTATTTTAATGCCTCCTGAAGTTTTTTTTTTCAATTTCATCCCTCTCAGCATTTAATTTAATTTGTTTTTTGTTTACAATCCGGTCCTTATTCTTTTGATTCTTGTTTTTTCATCCTTTACATTTATTTTATTGTTTTGATTTTGTACTTTAGAATTTTAATTCATTTTTTTTCAAATTTTGGTCCTCATTTTTTTCCATTACTCTTTTTCTACCCTTTTCTTCATTTATTTTGTTTTCAATTTAATCCTTAATTAGTTTCTTTCAATTATTTTTTGTGCAAGATTTGGTCCTCATTGTTTTTTTAAAATTATTTTTAATTGAGGATTTTGCTTTGTGATTATTTCTGCCTTTTATAGGGTTGTCATATTGTCATGACTCGATTTAATAGTTTCAATAATTTACCTGGTTTGGGTTCGGTATTTTTAAAATTCTTTTTAGAATTTTTTTTATTTTTATCATTTGACATTGACTTATTAATTGTTTTTCATTTTTATCATTTTACATTGACTTATTATTTTTATTTTTTTATTTTTATCATCTGACATTGACTTATTGGGCTATGAGCTTTATGATTTGTTCAATTTTTTTTTTTGTGGGGTTATCCTCATTTTATATCCCGCATCGGAAGTTGGTAGGGTTAATATAGGTTGACTTGGTTTTTTTTAGATTGATTTTTTATTTGGTTTTATACTTTGCCATTAAATTATTGACCTTTAAGCATTGTCATTGTTTCCACCTTTCTTTGGGCGGGGTTATCCCGGGTGCGAGATAGTAAAACAAATCGAATCAACCCCTAAGATTTGTTATACTTAAGATTTTATCCTTATTCTCTTCATTATTTCACTGTTGTTCTCTTTATTAAATTAAGTTTTTTTTTTATTTCACCCCAATAGATATTTTTACCTATCAGATTTCGTTCATGTTTTTTTTATTGCTATTTTTGACAATTTCATCATTCATTTGTTTTTTTCCTATTAAATCTAATCTTTTTTTATTAATATTTTTTTTATCTTTGTTAAATTTAGATTTTCTAAAGGACTTTTGTTTTTGAATTGAATTGAATTAATAGATTTCCTCATCCAACATTTAATTTTGTAGATGTTGAGCTCCTGGGTTGAACCCAGGTCAGCAATTTAATAGATTGTAGGTTTGTTGTTTAACTCAAGTTTACAAGGTTTGCATCGTTTTGTATTTTTTTTCTCCAATGAAAAATATGGTTGACCCTATTTTATTTTTTTATTAAATAAAATTTATTGATTGCATCCCTGACATTTAATTTAAGGCAATACTTGAAGGAATTTTATTTTTTTTAATTTTCTATTTTGAAATTAGTATTCTTTGTTTATTTATCTTTTTTTTCTATTGAGTTATCCCGGTATCATGTCTCGAGTCATGAATTTAGCAGATTCACTAGGTTTGGCTCAACCATTTTTTTTCATTGCTTTTTAATATTTTTAGATCTCGAGTCAATAATCATAATCTTGGATTTTTGTTCTTTTTTAAAAAAAAATGCATCGTCTCAATATCTTTCCTGCAATAAAAAAATTTTGATAGGCCCGCAAAGATTGCGCAAGCCACCTATCAAATAATGATCGTTTGTTTGGTTTTGCTCGCGGATTTTAACAACCTCACTTGGTTTTATTTGTGCTTTGTTTTTTAATATTTTTTTCATAGATTTTTTTTTATTTTATTCTTCTATATTTTTATTATAAGGGGATTGACTATCATTATTTTTTAGCTCTCTTTCTATGGTGTCAAGTCATGGATTTTTTTTCTATTCTTTAAAATCCAATAATAATGTTTGGGCATTATTTTTTTACGCGGCAGAAAAAATTGGCCCGGCCCACAGTGAAATGCAAACTATCTATCTAGTTTAGTTCTAGATAACTTATAAGTTGACCTGAAAATACCTCTATTATTGAATTATAATTGCTCCTTAGATTGATATATTCATCATTTTTTTTATGAACTTCTCTTAAACTTGATTAGAAAAAAGCTAAGATTAGATCCAATGCAAATCATTGCAACATCAGTTTTGAATTTATTATCATAATATATATTTATCTCTAGACTCATGTTATCACTAGTTAGTCTCTCAATATTATAAAATTTTATCGAAAACAGAAAAATTGAGTTGTTCTTCAATGTCTGCGTTTAAAAATATTTAATGCAAATCATTCTAGAAACTGAAAAAAAAATCCGTCTTTCCATGAAAAAAAAAATCAACAATCCCTAGAAACTGAATTTTAATTAAATACTCCTTGACCAAATGATCAAAGTTGCCTAAGCTGACATTAGCATTAGCTTAATTACAGGGAAATCAAGATACCTAAGGAGAGCTTTTAAAGATGAAATTTCCCTTCGTTTCCCATCATCAATCATGGGAGTAGTTCTTCATATGGGTTGCGACACGGAATTAATCATCATAATTAGCTATAAGTGTCGGTAAAATAATTATTTTAAGACCAATTTCACTGCCATTTAATTTATGTTGTAACTTTTTTCAGTTGACTTTCGATAAAAATAATCTTGCTTGATATAGAGAAATTTAATAGTAGGAATGATTTTAATATGTGGCGTATTAATTAAAATGTCTATTTAAAGTATTGTCTGTCTAAGATGAGGTTCCGAGAAAGATTGCTGATACGTCTCATTTTTTACTTCTTGCATTTGAATTTTAAGACTAATATTTATATAAATTCATTAAATTTCCTTAAATATATTGGACCTAGGAGTGCGTTCTTATTTCTGGAGAGATTCATTATTGTAATGGCTTAAAATCTTGAGTCTTGAACCTTCACAGATTCGAAAATATTTTTTTATTTTTTTGTTAGTTGATGTTAATAAGGCCATACGAATCTTAAATATTCTCACATTGGTAAATGGTAAGGAATTATTTTGTTACGAGATAATATTAATAATATGAAAAATAATTATAAGCTATTGTTTAGTTACTATTTTAAGACTAAAAAGATAGCAAAAAAAAAAATAGAAAGAATGTCTTTTGATATTTTTTTTGTTTTAAAAAATATGAATTCACTCAAAAACTGTCTTAAAGATGAATTTACCAAAAAGATAACAAAAAAAATAGAAAGAACATGTCCTTTGATTTTTTTTTGTTTTAAAAAATAAAAATTCACTTTAAAACTATTTTTTTAAAAATTTGTTTTTGTTTTTGTTTTTATTTATGTTCCTCTGGCGAAGCATGTTTTTATCTTTTCTGATTCTATTTCTATCTTGGAATAATAACTAAACAAAATACAAAAAGGTTTCTAAGCATTCAATTATTCAATTAAGAATACAATAACAATAAAAATAGAAAGCATAGTATATCAACAGAAATATTTTCTTACATAAAAACGAGTATATATTTCAGTGGGGGAGGAGGGATGATGTGTTTTATGGGAGAGAAAAGGCAAATGTTAAAGCAATTAATTATCAAACAAACAAACTACAAGAAAAAATCAATAATAATAATAATAAATTATACTTGCTGTATGAAATCTCAAGAATACCTTCACGTTAAAATAATAATAATAATAAATAAATAAAACTCGATTAGATCACACATAAAGAAGTAGGTAAAATTCTGACTTAACTCATCACCCCAGATTTGAGAGACTTTTGCAAAATTCAAAGCATTATTTGTCAAACGAAAAAACTACAAGAAACATTATAAAAGTAATATAATTATGTTGCAACATGTGTTTTTCTTTGGGTGAATATAATGTATTATACGGAAACTAAATTCATTGATATTGTGATCAAATTTATAGATGTACTCAAACTAAAAGATTCATAATTTTCTTTCTTGTTACAGCTTGGCCATGGAATCGAATCCTTGCCAGCCCTCAGGACCTACAAAAATAAGTCTTGATTGGCTGCAAAGAAGAAATCATTATGTAAGCACGTAATGTTCTCCTACCACTGAAGTTTCCAGCATCGCAGAGAGTCGGTTGTTTCAGAATCTCAAAGGGTAGGTAACAGTCTGAACCCTAGCTAGTAATCTAACATGGTTCCTGGAACTTCACTTGGCTGAGCATGCATGTGAAATGGAGTATAATTTAATGAGAAGTGAAATGGTGGCCAGGGCAGGTTGCTCTTCGGTTTCTAAATGCCCTGTAGCAGAAAGTCAGCTAAAATATTTTGTAAGTTATCGTCTTCACATGGCAACAGTTTTCCACAGCCAATTTTTAGGCCACAAGCTGTGTGTAGGTTGTTCAAAATATAATAAAAACTATCCACCTGGGATTTGAATAATTCTTTCATGTACTCAACAAATCACTATATAAGTAATCTTGGGACATGAGTTCTTCAAACACAAGGCAAGGAGATAGCAAAAAATGGTGCTTTCAAGTTCTTCAATTCTTTCAATACTCGTAGTCTTGCTTCTGTCTCCTTTTGTAGTTTCATTTACAATTCAGGATAGGTTTCTACAATGTCTCTCAACTACTTCACATTCCTCCTATCCTTTCTCCACTGCCATGTACACCCCAATTGACAACTCTTCCTTCGCCACAGTTTTACTTTCTACCGCTCAAAACCTCAGGTACACTTTGCCTTCAGTGCCAAAGCCTGACTTTATCTTCACACCGTTCAATGAATCTGACATCCAAGCAGCTGTTGTTTGCTGTAAACAGCTTGGAATTCACTTCAGAGTCCGCAGTGGAGGCCATGATTATGAGGCTGTCTCTTATGTCTCTGAAATTGAATCGCCTTTCATAATTATAGACCTTGCCAAGCTACGATCTATTGACGTTGACATCGAAGATAGTAGCGCTTGGGTTCAGGCAGGTGCCACAAATGGTGAGCTTTACTACAGGATTGCTGAAAAAAGTAAAACTCATGGTTTCGCTGCTGGCCTTTGCACCAGTTTAGGCATTGGAGGGCACATCACAGGAGGTGCTTATGGTCCAATGATGAGGAAATATGGCCTTGGTGCTGACAATGTTATCGACGCTCGCATAATCGATGCTCAGGGAAGGATTCTTGACAGGCAAGCCATGGGGGAAGAGCTTTTTTGGGCAATCAGAGGAGGAGGAGGAGGTAGCTTTGGTATCATTACTGCCTGGAAAGTAAAATTGGTCCCTGTGCCAGAAAATGTGACGGTTTTTACTGTTCGTAAGACCTTGGAACAAGGTGCCACTAAGCTCCTCTATCGGTGGCAGCAAGTTGCTGACAAACTCGACGAAGATCTCTTCATTAGAGTTATCATTCAAACAGCTGGTAACAAGGGTAATAGAACTATTTCGACTTCCTATAATGCCTTGTTTCTTGGTGATGCCAATAGACTCCTCAAGGTAATGGAAGAAGGATTTCCAGAATTGGGTTTGACACCAAAGGATTGTATCGAAACTACATGGCTTGGATCGGTGCTATATATTGGCGGCTATCCAAGCACTACGCCTCCTGAAGTTTTGCTTCAAGCAAAGAATATCTTGAAGAGCTACTTCAAAGCCAAGTCAGATTTTGTCCAAGAACCTATCCCTGAAACTGGACTTGAAGGGATATGGATGAGATTTCTTAAAGAAGATAGTCCTTTAATGATATGGAATCCTTTTGGTGGAATGATGAGCAAAATCTCTGAGTCAGAGACTCCTTTCCCCCATCGAAAGGGTGACCTTTTCATGATCCACTATGTAACTAACTGGCAAAATGCTTCAGGGAATGTTGGAAGGCACATAAAGTGGATGAGAGGGCTTTACAAGTACATGACACCTTATGTTTCCAAGAATCCAAGGGAAGCATATGTGAATTACAGGGATCTTGATTTGGGTATGAACAGAAATACTCGCACAAACTTTAAGAAGGCAAGGGTTTGGGGTGCTAAGTACTACAAGGATAACTTCTACAGATTGGCATTAGTGAAGAGCATGGTTGATCCTGAAAATATTTTCAGGCATGAACAAAGCATTCCACCTCTTCCACTGCACATGAGGTAAAGAAGCTGAAGAGGAATTCATGGCCAGGAAAAAGGGTGGTTGGATCACCATGTTTATGTGTCTGTGATTGGACTGGCATCCTAAGTTTGTTCCAATATTTTGGTTAAGTAGACAGTCATTCCTGTCGCAGAATGATGTGTAATAAGCAAGTTATTCTATCAAGTAGTGTTCAAAATATGCTATAAAATTTATAAATAATCGTGGTAGTTGAAGACTTGATGCTCAGATCTCAATTATCACTGAATAAAATAGTTGCAGATAAGGCCCCGTGGGCAGTTCATCAACATCAAGTTCACCTATTGACAAGATATATATATTAATTAATTGCATCGCATCCCGTGCCTCCAAAATTAATCATTGAGGTTGTCCTTTGTTGGTCCACTCCAGTTGTATGCGCAGGCATGGATCTTAGATTGAAGACTTCATTTTGGGGGAAGTCGCATTAATTAAGAAGAAAAATTTTCAGCAGGGAGAACGGAATAATATCTCATTCTTTGTAGGCTTGATTTTTATTTTTATTTTTTATGGGGAATAGGAGGTCTAATAGTTATCGAGTTTTAAATCTATGGTGAAGAACATAGCCCCTACCCTAACTCCATCCCCATGCATGTAATAAAAGATGTTGGACCTAGTAATAAAAGTTTTTTTCTTAGAGAACACCCTTACTTGCACAAAGTTTCAAGGTGAGTTTTTCTCTTTCCTTTGCCTCAATATTTCATCCAATCTTCTCAAGTTTTTTTCTCTATTATTATCAAGAATACTTATCAGATAGCAACTTTTTTTTAAGCAATAAATTAAAGCATGGTTGCACCGACATTATTGTTCATTGAGGTGATAATATTACATGAAATGAACATGATGCATCATGGCATGGCTACGTACTATATAAATAAATATTTTGGTAGGTGCCGGATCTTCTTAAAATATATATATACGTACTATATAAATAAATATTTTGGTAGGTGCCGGATCTTCTTAAAATATATATATAGTAAAATACTAGATAATTGCTTGTACTCCACGGCGAGTTGGGTCAATTTTTTATTGAACATAAAAAGGATATCGGCTTTGCAGGTCCAAAAACAACTCGAACGACCGATTAAAATGTAGTTTGACTAAAAAAATAAGATAATATCTTTTTAAATGTTAAGACGACAACATGTTGGATCTACCTAGATTTACTCGAATCAACTACAATTGACTCGGATCAACACAGGTTAACCTGTCAAATCTCCAACCCAAGTCATGAGACACTGATAACCATGTAGCAAGCAAATAAAAACATATATTAAGCCTAATTTTCAATTAACTCAATATTGAATGATGAAATTAAAAATAAGATTAAATTAGAAAAATGAGTCGAGTCAACCCGGGTTACCTGTCTAGCCTTCATTATGAGACCGGGATAACAATATAGAAAAAGAAATTGAAATAAATTATAAACCTCAATTCTCAATCAACCCAATGTTAAAGAATGAAATTGCAAAAAAAAAAACAATTAAAACTTACATGAAAAAACCGCATGAGTCAACTCAAGTTAATCGACCAATCCCGTGATCTGAGTCATGAGGCCGGAGTAACTTCATAGAAAGCAAACCAAAAGAAATTATGAAGTCTAATTCTCAATCAACCTAATATTAAAGGATGAAATTGAAAAAAAAACAAAACAAAACAAACTCGAGGCAACCGAGATAACCATCGACCCAGGTCATGAGACCATGATAATCCAATTTTTAAAGAATTGAATCAGGTAAAACAATTCCAATTTTGAAAATTTTGCAAAGAAAAAAAACAACAATAAAAAAATGAGGATTAAATCTATTATAAGAAAATTTAGGAGGGTGGAATCATAAAAAAACATGCAATTCTAAAAATTATCTTAGACCACAAAAAATAGCAACTAAAAGATCGAATACCACATTTGACAAAGCTAAAAATTCAATGAGGATGAAATTGCAACAAAAAAACCAATTCAATGAATTATTTAAAAAAATAGAAACAAAAGAAAAGGGACTAAATTACAAAGAAATAAAAGTTTGGGGGCTAACTTGAAAAATTAAGTGGGAGGACATAAACACCAAGGAAGAGAGAGGAAATAAAAAAAAAGGTTGTCGGTGACAAACCAGAGATATTATTGGTGCATGAGCCACACATCCAGGGAAGGGATGCTGAGACGAAACTAATGCCACCTCGAAACGGCTTTTTGATCGCTTTAATCAGTCGCACGCGCCGTTTAAAGACAACAGAGCTGATAACGTGTATCCGTCACACATCAACTTTGTTTTTTTAAAAACAATACTTAAATAACCCAACATCTACTCATTAATTACAAAAAATAAAAAAATGACAAGAATACCCTTTAATCTTAGAGTTAAATTTATTGGTATCAAGGGCACGGAGGTTATTTTACTATGCAACTAAATGGGAAATAATGAAATGGCCCTCCATCTCTTTGTTTGTTTTTTTTATTATTATTTCAAGTATAAAAAGGTTATTTCACTGTATATCCATAACATAAAAATAAAAAAATAACCTTAATTTTAAGGAAAAAACAAAAAAAAAATTAAAGAGTATTGTTGTAATTTAAATGTACAACAAAAGGCAAATTACCCATGTTGCCCTCTTGTAGCAATTGGAAAATACCAATTCAGGATAGTTTTCTGTGCAAGAAATTCTGAATCATCCGAGAAAATAATTCTATGTTAAAACAATTTAAATTAACACAAAAAAATACGAATATAAAAAAAATAAAAAAATAAATGTATTTCCTAACAGTATACACCAAACAAGTCTTCATTCACACCTATATAGGTATCTTCTGCTTACAACCTTAGGCTTACATTGCCTTCTGTACCGAAACCTGAGTTCATCTTCACTCCTTTGAACGAATCTCACATCCAAGCTGCTGTAATTTGCTCAAAACATCTTGGAATCCACATTAGAGTCCGCCGTAGTGGAGGTCATGACTATGAGGGAGTCTCTTATGTTTCTGAAATTGAAACACCTTTCATTGTTGTAGACATTACTCAGTTTCCGTTCTATTAGCGTTGATATAAATGATAATAGCGTATGGGTTCAGGCAGGTGCCACAAATGGTGAACTCTACTACAGAATTGCTGAGAAAAGTAGGACTCTTGGCTACCCTGCCGGTACTGCGACAAGTTTAGGTATTGGCGGGCACACATTACAGGAGGTGCATATGGTGCCATGTTGAGAAAATATGGCCTTGGTGCGGACATTGTCATTGATGCTCGTATAATTGATTCTCGTGGAAGAGTTCTTGATCGGAAAGCCATGGGGGAAGATCTTTTTGGGCAATTTGTGGAGGTGGAGGAGGCAGCTTTGGAATCATTACGTACTGCCTGGAAGGTCAAATTGGTTCCTGTAACATCAACCGTGACAGTGTTTACTGTTTCTAAGACCTTAGAGCAAGGTGCTACTAAGCTCCTATATAGATGGGAACAGATTGCTCATAAGCTCCACGAGGATCTCTTCATCAGAGTCATTATACAGACAGCAAATATCTCTAGCATGTTAAAAAACAGAGAATACTACAATGAGAAACAGAGTATAAGAGAGTTTGGTTCACACTAGTTTTTGCAGTCTATTCTATATTATTCAAAGAACACAATGGCCTTTTTAAAAGGCTTTACAAGATAACTGAAATGAAATAAATAACCACGATTTTACAGCACCTGCAATCGTGGGAGTTAATTATTTTGAACGTGCAACGTTACTTCCTTCATAACAGGAACCGTTATGTAAGTGAAGCAATAAACAAGGAAAACTGAAATCAGAAGAAAATCCTAACAACTTAAAGAAAACGTCAACTTTAACATCCTCCCTTAGACTAAATACCATTATCATTTAGTCTACTGCTGGATAAGAACAAACACCCAACATATCTCGCAGCTTTAAGAAAACGTCAAGTTTCAAGGGTTTTGTAAGAATGTCTGCAATTTGCTCATGAGTTGAACACTGAACCAACTCCACAATTCCTTCTCTTGTAAGATCACGGAGAAAGTGAAAGCGAATATCAATGTGCTTGCTACGACCATGCAGAACTGGATTTTTTGAGAGCTTAATGGCTGATACGTTGTCACAATATACCACTGTAGATTTGCATTGATCATGACATAGTTCTTTTAGAATTCTCCTTAACCAGACAACTTGACAGGCACTATATGCTGCAGAAATAAACTCAGCCTCAGTGGTGGAAAGGGTAACCACCGGCTGTTTTTTCAAGACCGGACACAAAGACCGGAGCTCATCGAAATACATACCCCGAAGTGCTCTTTCTGTCATTTTGATCCCCTGCGTAATCACTATCAGTGTATCCCAAGAGCTCCTGATTTCCTTCTTTCTTGTAGAACACCCCGAGGCTACTGGTTCCCTTTACATATCGCAAGACTCTCTTTGCTTTGTAGATGCATTTCGATGGGATGCTCCATGTATCTACTGATCAGACTCACAACAAATGTTATATCAGGACGTGTGGCTGTCAGATACATAAGACTGCCAACTATTTGTTTGTAGAGTGTACTGTCAATCCTTACTCCATCTTCATCCTTGCTGAGTTTATGCCCAGGAACAACTGGATTTTTCACTGGATTGCATTGATCCATTTTGAACCTGTCAAGCACCTCCCCGTGCGTATTTTCGTTGTCCAATGAAAACACCATCTGGTTGTTGCAACACCTCAATGCCAAGGAAATACTTCATCTTTCCAAGATCAGTCATCTCAAATTCATTCATCATGGATTGTTTGAAATCTTTGAACATAGCTGCATCATTTCCAGTAAATATAAGGTCATCAACGTAAAGACAAACAAATAATGTTGTACCTCCATCCGTTGTTTTGATGAACAAAGTATGTTCATAGGGGCATTTTTTGAAACCTGCACTTAAGAAATAAGTCTCTATACGGCTGTACCAAGCTCTAGGAGCTTGTTTAAGACCATACAAGGCTTTCTTAAGTTTGTACACCTTGTATTCATGGCCTGGTTTCTCATAGCCGGAGGTTGGGTGACAAACACTTCTTCATTCAGTTCTCCGTTTAGAAAAGCAGACTTGACGTCTAGTTGATAGATCATCCAACCTTTACGAGCGAGAAGCGAAATCACAACTCGAATGGTGTCTAGCCTAGCAACCGGTGCAAATACCTCAGCATAATCTACTCCATACTGTTGGCTGTAACCTTTTGCAACGAGTCTTGCCTTGTACTTATCTACTTCCCCTTTCTCATTAAGTTTTGTCTTGTAAACCCACTTGACACCGATAACTCTGCTGCCAATTGGTAACTCTATCAATTCCCAAGTGTTATTTCTTTCTATGGCTTCAATTTCTGAGTTCATGGCCTGCCTCCATTTCACATTCTTCACTGCATCTTCAAAACAAATTGGATCACTGTCAACAGACAATGCCAAATAAGCAATGTTGGAGACTTCTTCCTCAGAGAGACCTTGTCCACTTTCATAGTCTTGCATCCATGCTGGTGGTCTTCGTGTTCTGAAATCATGAGGTGAGTTCTCATTAGTTTCCTCATGAGATGAGTCATCCTGAGCAGCAGCAGCACCATGATCAACATGATCCATTTCTTCGTTTTGATCTGCAATACCATGATCAGTTGTTTCACTGCCCTCACTTTCTTCAGTGCTGTTAGCTTCAGATTCCTCTTCATTGGCACCAACACCTGTGCCCTCTCCTTCATCTTGTTCCCACACAAGATCAGATACAATTTCTTTGTTATAACAAACCTCCCAATCCCAACATTGATCTTCTTCAAAAACAACATCTCTGCTTATAATTATTTTATGAGAAATAGGATCAAATAATCTGTAAGCTTTGGACTCGTCACTTACCCCAAAGAATATACATTTTCGGCTCTTGTTGTCAAGTTTCACTCTTCTGTTATCAGGGACATGAACGTGAGATATACATCCAAAGACTCTGAAATGACTTACTGATGGTTTGATGCCGCTCCAGGCTTCTTCTGGGGTCTTACTTCTCACAAAACGTGGGACTTCTATTGAGAATATGCACGGTCCCAGTTAACTCGCTCAGGCCAAAATGTGTTTGGAACCTGCTTCCCAGAAAGCATGCAACGTACCATATTCATAATTGTTTGATTCTTCCTCTCGGCAACGCCGTTCTGCTGGGGTGTGTATGCAGCTGTTAGCTGTCTTCGAATCCCATTCACACCACAAAAATTAGTGAAGTCTTGTGATGTGAATTCTCCTCCACGATCGGTACGTAGTGCTTTGATGCATGCTTCTGTTTCTTTTTCAACCTTAGCTTTATAGTGTTTAAAAACAACAAAGGCTTCACTCTTTTCAACCAAAAAATACACCCAAGTTTTTCGACTGAAATCATCTATGAAAGTGAGGAGATACCTCTTTTTGCTGTTTGACATTGGATTGATTGGCCCGCAGATATCAGCATGTACTAGCTGAAGAATACTTGATGCCCTCCATGTGCTGACCTTTGGAAATGGATCTCTTCGTTGTTTGCCCACTAAGCAATCTTCACAGACTTTAGAAGGAATGCTAAACTGTTGTGGCATGCCCTCTACCATCTTTTTCTGTTGAAGAACCTGGAGACCAGTCCAACCTAGGTGCCCATATCGACAATGCTAAAGATGAGATTGGTCCCGTGATAAGGAGACAAAACACTTTTGTTCCTTGGACTCATATTTAGCAATGAGAATAAACATTCTGTTATGTGACATGGCAGTTTCGATGATTAAGCCCCTATTTGGATGAAAAATCTTACGAGTTCCATGTTGCATGAGAACTGCAAGACCTTTCTCTTGTAGTTGCCCAATGCTCGAGATTGTTCTTCGTGTCCGGCACATAAAACACCTCAGTAATCACGTGCATAATTCCATCTATCTCCATTCGAATACTGCCCTTTCCTTGTACTTGTAAGCTTGCATCATTTCCCAGTTTAACTGAGTCTTTGAATTCTTCATTAAAAACATCAAACAACTCCTTTTTACCACACATATGGTTGCTGCACCCTGAATCCAAAAACCATATGCATTCACTTCTGACTTGTTTATCATCCACGTACGCCATGAGTAACATTTCTTCACCGGTCTCAAAAAAATATGCCTCGCTTCTCCTTCTTGGTACATTCCCATTGAAAATGGCCAAGTCCATGACAATTGTAACACTCAATCATGGATTTGTCAAAAACAGACCGGCCTCGTCCTCTTCCTCTTCCTCTTCCACGACTCCAATTTCTTCCTCCTGGTTGAACTGCATTTGTAACTTGTAGTGCTTGTTCATCCAACGTATGCTCGCTCATCCGTTGTTCATGAACGAGCAACCGCTTTTGAAGCTCGTCAATGGACAAAACATCAATATCATTTGATTCCTCAATTGAGCACACAACATAATCAAATTTTGGAGTCATGGATCTTAAGATCTTCTCAATAACTACCACATCATTCATCTGTTCTCCATGAATTCTCATCTTGTTAATAACGGTGAGAGTTCGTGCAAAATAATCATTCACTGATTCTCCCATTTTCATGTGAAGTACCTCAAACTCTTTGCGAAGAGCTTGTAGCTGGGCACGTTTGACTCTGGCTGTGCCTTGATACTTCTGTTTCAAGGAGTCCCAAATGTCTTTCGACGTGTCTTTCTTCAAAATTGTCTCCAATATCGATCGATCAATGGCTTGAAATAGGTAGTTTTTCACCTTCAGATCCTTTAGCCTATGATCTTCGATTGTCTTTCTTTGTTCTTCTGTAGGATCCATCCCTTCTGCTGCTGCAGGGATCCCAGTCGCTACCAAACTCCAGTATTCCTTGGATCGCAAGAAGTTCTCCATGAGCATACTCCAATGATCATAATGCCCATCAAACTTAGGAATGGCTGGCTGCACAAAACTACTTTCACTCGCCATGAATTTCACTCACTGGACTTATGTTTCTTAAAACTTTTGATCAAACCCCGTGTGGAGGCTCTGATACCAAATGTTAAAAAACAGAGAATACTACAATGAGAAACAGAGTATAAGAGAGTTTGGTTCACACTAGTTTTTGCAGTCTATTCTATATTATTCAAAGAACACAATGGCCTTTTTAAAAGGCTTTACAAGATAACTGAAATGAAATAAATAACCACGATTTTACAGCACCTGCAATCGTGGGAGTTAATTATTTTGAACGTGCAACGTTACTTCCTTCATAACAGGAACCGTTATGTAAGTGAAGCAATAAACAAGGAAAACTGAAATCAGAAGAAAATCCTAACAACTTAAAGAAAACGTCAACTTTAACATAGCAACGGTGGAAGGACTATTATAACTTCAGATAATGCAGAAAAGCTTTCCAGAATTGGGTTTAACTCAGCAGGATTGCGTTGAAGCAAGCTGGATCAGTTCTTCAGTATATTTGGCTGGCTATTCCACTGCCACTCCTGAAATTTTACTTCAAAGAAACAGAACCTTCAGCACCTGCTTCAAAGCCAAATCAGATTAGGCCAAAGAAGCCAGTCTTCATGATCTTGTACTTGACTGGCTGGTTAATTTGATCCTTCAGAGAAAGCACAAAACATATTGACTGGATTAGGAAGCTATACGATTACATGGCCACGTACGTCTCCAAGTCTCCAGGGGAAGCATACGTCAATTACAGGGACCTTGATTTGGGCATGAACAAGAACATTAACACGAGCTTTATAGAAGCAAGTGCATGGGGTACCAAGTATTTTAAGGATAACTTCAACAGATTGGTAAAAGTGAAGACCCAGGTTGATCCTGACAACTTCAGACATGAACAAAGCATCCAACCTCTTCGATTTCAACGAGAAAAGGGAATTGAAGATCACTAACTGATGGCCAGAGATAGATTTTATGGATCACCATGTTCTTGTCTTGATTGGCTAAGTAAACAGGAATAAGAACTCGACTCTTTGCAGAAAAAATTACTTGTATAATGAGACAAAAATAAACATTCATACAAGAAATAAATAAATAGGCTTCAAGCATAATAATAAAACTCCATCTGCAACATTCGAATTACGGGTTAGACAAATTAACATGGATTGAAAATGAAGTTCAATCCATTGATGATGCAACTGAAGAGCAAAGTTAAAATGATAACTTCTTTATAAGGGATTTTTGAACATAAAATGTTGAAAACATGCTACTTCATTTAATTTCTTTAGATTGGGGAAATATTAGGGGGTTAATTGATAGCCAACATTAACTTAGGGGTATAAAATGAAATTAACAATTCATAATTGTCACAACCAGCTAAATTTTGACTAGGTTTAGGGCTTGGTTTGCTGGATTATCCGGTCAACTTGCATATCATTTTGTCAACCTGATTTCATAATTTTATTCAAAACAATTTTATTTCAGTTTTTTAAGAAAAAATCTCTTGATTTTAACATGTTGGATTTAAACTAAATTTAATCGAGTCGACTGTGTTGCAATAGATCAACTTGTTAGCTCATACAAGTTTAATAAGATCAATGTTAAAAACAGTTCAAAATAAAACGTAACATAAATCCAATTTGGGTTGTTGAGTTGAACAGCTAAAGTTAACTATGGTTTAATTAATCCACGAGGATTTGCAACGCGAAGCACGTTATATTATTGTCAACTACCACCATCTGCCCATTATTGTCTCTAATTAGAACTTTTCATATTTTTTATAGGTCACAGACATTGAAGTATCGAAACATAAGATGCTGTCTGTGTTTCTTTAATAAGCTAAACTAACATGCAATGGTGTTACAGTGGGTCAGTAAGAAGAAAATCAACGATCAAGTATTGCATATCCAGCAAAGAAAATGGATTTGCAAGTCAGAAGATCTCTCTCCTTATTTTCTCTCTTAATCATCCTTGTCCCATCATCAAAACGTTCCAATATTCCAAGCCATGATTCTTTCATTCAATGTCTTTCTTCAAAAACCCCTCCACAAATATCACTCTCCAACGTTGTGCTAACTCCAAATGATTCTTCCTATCAGTTTTTTCTTGAATATCCTATTCAAAACCTTAGGTTCTACTCTCCCTCAACTCCTAAGCCACTTTATATAGTCACACCTTTGGCCTACTCTCATGTGCAGGCCACAGTCGCATGCTGTAGGCAGCATGGGTTGCAAATCACAATCAGAAGTGGTGGACATGACTATGAAGGCCTTTCGTACATATCAGATGTCCCTTTTGTGATTCTTGATCTTTTCAATCTTAGATCAATAAGAGTTGACTTGGAAGATAACAGTGCTTGGGTCCAGGCCGGGGCAACAGTTGGTGAATTGTATTATAGGATTGCAGAGAGAAGTCCAGTCCATGGATTTCCAGCAGGAATTTGTCCTACAGTAGGTGTTGGTGGGCACTTTAGTGGAGGTGGGTTTGGTACCATGTTGAGAAAATATGGCCTAGCTTCTGATCACATTCTTGACGCTCACATAGTTGATGTCAATGGAAGAGTTCTTGATAGAGAATCAATGGGAGAGGATCTCTTTTGGGCTACTAGAGGAGGTGGGGGAGCAAGTTTCGGGGTCATCCTCGCTTGGAAGGTGAACCTTGTTTATGTTCCAACAACTGTCACTACTAAAAAATAAAGTAATTAACAACGGACTATTCCATTGTAAATAATACTAAAATCCGTTGCTAAAACAATTTAGCAACGGAATCAGCAACGGTAAAAATTGGATGCAGATTTGTTGTTACTGATTTTTTAGCAATGGATTTATCCGTTGCTGATTTCAAAGAACGGAAAATCCGTTGCTCATTTTAGCAAAGGATAAATCCGTTGCTAGTTTTGTGAATCAGCAACGGATTCTCCGTTGCTGATTCATGCATCAGTTGCAATCACCAACGGAGAATCCGTTGATGATTGCATTTGTTTTTATTAAATTAATTTTAATTTATTTATTAAAATGACTTTTAATTTATTTATTTAATTATTTATGGATATTTTAAAAGTTGTAGAATATATATAACCAACATAAATTAATTAATATTAAAAATAATTATATCATTAATAAAAAACAAAATAAAAATAATATTCATATTATAAAAATTTAGTTAAACTTGCATTAATACAATTAAGTTCAAATACAATAAAAAAAACAACAAAAAATACAATCATGGTGCTGGTTGCGAAGACGAACCATGATATTGTGGATCAACACAAGATTGATCGGGATATAAAGGTCGAGGTGTAGGTCGAAAAATTGGTTGAGATGCGGGACCCATAGGTGTCATTATCTGAGGAGCCATAGGTGGCGGTATTGATGGAGTCAAAGGTGGTGGCATACCTTGATCAATATTTGATGTCCCACCATGGTATCCAAGATTGTTCATAAGATATTCTTTCATGGAATCCATCTGCCGTTTCATTTCAAGAATAAAATCATCTTTTTTCTTTATCTCCTCTTCTTTATCCTTTATCTCCTTTTGCAATGCTCGATACGATGAACTCGGGATATGATGACTCCACCGAGTAGGAATGTGATGAAGAGCCCGTACTAACTTTTGATTTTGGCATACGAGGTGCACCATATACCCTACCCTTTGTAACTCCTCCTCGAAGCCACACACCAAGCCGCTCCATCAAATGAAGGATGATTTTCCCGATCGGTTCCATACTTTGAAATCATCTCCATTTTATAATTTTCCTACAAATAAAATACATGCAACAATAAATTAATTTGAATGTTGAATAATACTTAAGTTATATTAAGAAATAATCAAATAAAAATACATACAACCACTTTTTTAGACTTGTTGTTGACGAAGCTACCAGATTGCTTAGTACTTTGATGCAAATCTAAAAAGACATCATCCCATGGAGATTCTTTTCCACCAGCTTCCTCTTGCTTTCAAGATTAATAAATATTATAAAAGATAAATATACAAATTTTAATTTATTATCTTAAGCATAAAAAAAAAATCCTTACCATGTTAGCTCGATATGATGCAAATGACACTGTTCCTCCAGAATGAGTGCTTATTTTACCATCTATTTTGGTTAATCGATTCCTCCTAGCAGATTCAGATCTCCTTTGAAATTCAAAGGTGGACCAAACATCTTTGATCATTTGATTCCAGTCATCATTGTTTATCCAGGCAGGACCTTTATCAAGACAATCTATAATATTTGTAGTGTTTTCTTTTGACATGGCTTTCTTGCGAGCTCGTGTCAATTGTTGATTCAAAGCTATCCTAGCCTTATCTTCCCAAATATTACGAACAATCGACTCATCTTCGTCGGGAAAGGAATATTTTTTCTACCAAATAATATATATACCAAGTAAAAAGAGTGCACAAAATTTCAAATTATATAAATAATTAATCATATTGTGTTATCTTGTTCGGGAATTTGCAAGATGATGTAATAACTAAAAAAATTAAATGATATTAAAGAGTAAACAAGAAATAAGAACAAATTATAACACAAATCAGTCATAGCTATTCAGTTGATAATTTTCATAATTCTACATTAAAGTGATCAAAATTGAAAAGAATATTACGGCAATTAGTGTTGGTTCTTACCTTAAACTCTTTAAAGAGTTAATCCCTGCACATTGGATCTACTTTTTTCCAAGAGTGCCATGCTCCCTTAAAATTAGACCTCAAAATATCTCCGATTGCACGACCACACGATGCGTTATTGAACCTGAAAATATATAATAACAAACTTATATTAAACAAATAATTACACAATAATAAGTAATTTTTTTCATACTTGAAAATATAACCTTAATAAGTTAGTTATTAAAAGTTTGAACTTACTCGTTGTTCCATACAAACAAAGCTCTTTTTTTCTTGTTATTGGATCTATTGGCTTGTCAAAACCCTTCCTTTTAACACTTTGATCATAATTGTATGGAGAAGATGTTGAACCGTGATATGATGGAACACCATCTTGATCCTCATCACATACATCTCTCTCATCACATACACCTCTCTCATTACTACCGTCTCCCTCATCTTCATTTCTAATGTTCACATCATCATCATTACCATCGACTCTCCCATAACTCCCATATAAATTATGTCCTCCATAAACAAGTTGGTTATCTCGAGAGAAACCTCCTTGAGTTTGAAGCAAATCTTGAAAACGAAAGCCCTCACAATATTGATATGCATCAACCCTCCCATAATCATGTTGAGGAGGATGTGTACTCCCCAAAGTAGGTGATTGTGCATCAAAAGTATCATTAAGTCTCTTATTTTACATATGTATTTATTATTTTTATTTAGGTTTTTTATAATAATTGATGTGCTTTTTAGTAATGAAGTTTCTTTTAATGTCTCGATAGGTTTTTGGAGCTTAAATGAATTATTTCAGAAAATTCAACGTCGGAATTCGAACAAAGAATTGAAGAGAAATTTAGTTGAAGATTGAATCAAATCTTGGTTCAAATAAGTGCTCCAAATTTGCCCCAAAAATCAATTCTAGTCCAATTCTAGAAAAGAATATCATATGATCAATTTCAAGCCCAAACATGCCTTATGTTGTGTGCAAACTTCAACCATCAAACACTCAAGGTTTTAATGTCAATCTTAGCCCAAATAATAGGTACATTTGTATCCTTATTTGATGCTTAAATTCAGCCCCAAATCAGCCTCCAAATCAGCCCAAGCACCATCCATGATCTTACATGTCCACACAACAAATAACATTTGATTTATTTTGGATAATTCATTGATCCAAGAGGGCAAGCACATGGATGGAAAACTGGAGGGGACATTGTGACATTATTTTGGGTCAAAAGAAGAAAGAGACAGTTCATAAAGGAGGAAGAAAAACGTGCATCAAAGTGTTCTCCAAGCTGGCCTGATTTGATTTTCCAGAACACCTTTCGGTGTTATGTCCATAACTTTTGACTCAGATGTCCAAATGAGCTGTTCTTTAATGATATGGAAATATAATAGAATGGCCTATAAATATGTCTCTAATAGCCATCTCCAGGGGATGCTTCTAAAAGGGTCGAATTGCTGTCCAAAGTTAGAGTCAGATTTGTGTCCGAATTTTTACTGCAATTGAGTTGTGTTCTTCTTTATAGATTTCGGTTCTTTAGATTGTAAAACTTATTATTTCAGTTTGATTTAAGTTATTTCATATTTATTAAAGTGTTATTACATATAATCATGGTTGGCTAATCTCCTTCTTGGATCCAAATCAAGGATGATGGTGGTTGAGGTGAGTTCTTTAAGATATGAATGAATCTTAATGTCTATCTTTTCATTTTCTTCATGAATGTTTATTATTGCAAAGAAATTTTAGAAATCATTTAGGTAATGTTATAATCTTGAATTTTTATGCACAAACCTTAGTTTTTGTATAGAGATTGCTTGATTCAATGTCTTACTTAACATGAAAATACTTGTTCATTCTTAAGCAATAATCAATCTTCATCTTTTTAAACTTCATTGTAATATCTTCCGATCTAATATCACCATCGTTGATATTAGGTTGAGTTATCTTATATATGTTGAAGGAATCACCAATACATCACCATTAAAATTGATTTGGACCAAGACTTACTTTTTCTTGTCATTTAAAATCTATTTACACCTTTTCATCTTTGAAAACAAATCCATCAATCATTTTCAACCAAGTTATTGTTAATTTAATTTCTCTTGAGTTTTTTTGTTACCTAGCTTAATTTCCAGATCTAGCTCTCTATGGATATGACCTCGATCTTACCGAGTTAATTGCTACATCGCACACTCGTGCACTTGCGAGTTAAAACAAGCCGAACATAAAAAGCGGTCAAGCAATTTTGGCGTCGTTGCCGGGGAAGCAAATCTTGAAAACGAAAGCCCTCACAATATTGATATGCATCAACCCTCCCATAATCATGTTGAGGAGGATGTGTACTCCCCAAAGTAGGTATATAATACTCATTTGCGTTCGATACACGGGTTGATGAAATGTGGATCCTTTGTTATTATGCCTTGATGTAGTTTGAAATGACTTGGATGAAGTGGACTGTCACTCCTTGATGTGGACCCGTCACTCCTAGAATCTAATATGGATCCTCGTCGAGGCATGCTAAAAACCAGAAAAAATAACTAACATTTAATATGAATATATACAACATAACAATAAATTAGCTCATAGTTAAACTATCGGAACAAAAAATTCACGATATTTTCCCAAGACTCGCCATAACTCGGAATGAAAACAAACTGTTAAATCTCATTTTTTTCCCAATTCATTACAAACAATATCTAGTTTATGATGTTCAAAATCAGTATGGATTGTCCACTTAATAGTCATCACTCCGAAAAATATTATACTTCAAATAAAATAATTACGTAACAAAACCAAATATATAAATAACATCAAGACAATTTCATTAAGCATTCCTTGCAATGACAAAACTCAGCCATGAAGTTTAAATTGTAAAAAGCCAATTAACACAAACAATAATAAAAATAAAAATCTAAATAATTAATTAAGCAGAAATCAAAATTTATGAGTATGCTTACCTTAATGTTTGGTCCTATAAATCAAAACATTGAGTAGGAAGAACCCTTTCTTTCACGCTTCAAGCATCTGTAAGCAAGAAAACGAATCACAAAATAAAATATAACATCAGAATCACAATTTAAAGATTGATACTTGAAAGGTTATAAATGGTTTCAAAGGTGAATGAAAATGATTTATGTAATGTGATGCATAACACACACTTGAATAAAATAAAATAAAAAACATTGAAAGCCTAAATATTGTCAAATAATATGAAATCATTCATACATATAATAAAGATAATTCATTACATATACTACAAAATATAATTAACTTGTGCTACTCATTATTATCATCATTCCTAACCATCACCACCATAACAATCATCCTCATCATCATCACCTTCTTCTTCTTTACCATCACCATCACCATCACCATCACCATCACCATCATCTTCTTCTTCTTCTTCTTCTTCTTCTTCTTCTTCATCATCATCATCTTTGTTTCCCCAATTCATGTCAAGTTGAATCAATTCATGTTGCCCGATTTCTTCATAATAAGATGATTCAACAAGTATATTTGGATCATCAAGTGTTTGAGTAGGAAGGACACGACATGGTTGAGAAATCTCATCTGATTGATCAACATCAAATGATCTCACATTGTTGGCATCTTCAATAAATTCACCCATGTCAACATTATAACGACTTCTAGCAGTTGTCTTAATAACCGTCCACCATTCAGATGATTTATTACCAGGTGGATATGTATAGTAGACTTCAATAATATGAAACCATTCGAAGGATGCACTCTAATCCCTCATTTTGTATCATACCAATTACATTTAAACATAAATAACTTGCACTTACTCCCCAAGTATTTTAGCCGAACAACTTCTTTAAGCATTCCATAATAATCACGTTCATTATCATCATAGCAACTTCCTTTCACACAAACTCCACTATTCATTGTCTTTTTAAAACGACCATAACGTTGAGTATGAAATTTAAAACCATTCACATAATACCCATTATAACATTTCACTGAAGTTGAAGGGCCCATAGCAAGTCCAAAGAGCTGATTTTCAATTCCGTTAGATTGGTATTCCACCTAGCATAATAGTTAACTCCATAAGAAATAATGATTTAAAAGAGATTAATAATATTTTTAAAGTAGCTAATTGACATAAAATATAAATTAATTTTATTAAAATACTTACATTATTTTTTAACCAATTTGGAAAGATCGCTTCGCATAATTTTTCAATTTCACCATCACTCGCATGTGGTTGTTGTGACTTTAGCTCTTGTCGACATTGCCTAAAATTTTAAAATGTTAAAGTTAATAATAAATTATTATAAATTTAGTACAAAATAATATTTCATACTTACTCTAAATAAGGCTTCAGTTCTTGACAATTGAATATCACATAGTTATGCACAATTTGCATTTCAGCATGTGACAACTGCCTTTTATAAAATCTTTTGGATAATTTTTTTCCCTGGATAGGAAAAAATAGAGAGACATTCATCTACACTTCTAAGGCCACCATCATCATTCCGTGGAACTCGATTCCAAATTGTTTGCACGTCATCACCAAAATAATAAGATGCAAATTTGGTAATTTCATCAATCAAGTATGCTTCACATATGGAACCCTCAACTTTAGTTTTATTGGTCACTTTCTTCTTCAAATAAAACATATACCTATATCATTTCATCAATTAGTTTATTTTAAAAAAATAAAAAGTGAATAAAATTAACATAGTATGAAAACATACCGTCCAAATGGATACATCCATCGATATTGAACTGGTCCACCAACTTTTGCCTCGTAAGGTAGATGTATCGTCAAGTGTTCCATGGAGTCAAAGAAGGATGGAGGAAAAATCCTTTCAAGTTTGCAAATTATTTCAATTATATTCATCTGCATTAACTCCATGTGCTAGGCATTTAAATTTGTTGAACAAATATCTCGAAAAAATACAGACAGTTCAGTTAATGCCTCCCACAGTGGCCTAGGTAAGTAAGGTCGGAAAGCGGTTGGAAGAAGTCTTTGAATGAAGACATGACAATCATGGCTCTTCATCCCCGAAACCTTACATTGTGCCTCTTTCACACATCGTGAAATGCTTGAAGCATAACCATCGGAAATGATAATTCCTTCGTCCATGACAAAACTTCTTGTTGTTGTTTCTTGTGTAGACAATAAGTGCCTTTAGGTTTGTAAAGTCGACCACTTATATCTTGTTGCAAATGTAAATTTAGCTTCTGACAATACAATTGAATATCCAACCTAGCTTTTAAATTGTCCTTGCTTATATTCGGACAATCCATTACTGTATAAAAAATATTGTCAAAGACATTTTTCTCAATATGCATGACATCAAGATTATGACGAATCAAATTTGTATGCCAATATGGAAGCTCCCGAGAAAATGCTCTTCTTCACCCAATTATGCTTAACACCAAAGCCAGGAATTTTATCATTATATGATGAACCTCCATTATGTCCCTCAATATACTTGGACACTTCGTTTAACATTTCCAAACCAGATGGACGAGGTAAAGAAGGAAGCCTTTCAATTACTCCTTTCAAAAACTTATCAGATTGAAATCTATATGGGTGGTTCATGGGTAGGAATCGTCGATGACAATTAAAAAATGTAGTTTCCCCCCCCTCATTTTCTAATCTAAAAGCCTTGCTATGCTCCATACAATAAGAACAAGACAGATTTCCATGAGTACTCCACCCCGATAACATGCCATATGCTAGAAAGTCACTAATGGTCCACATCAAAGCTGCCCTTAATTGAAAATTTTCCTTTCTGTATACATCATATGTTTCAACACCAAAAAACCACAAATTCTTTAACTCATCAATCAAAGGTCTTAGAAAAACATCAAGCTTTTTACCCGGATTCTTTGGCCCAGGAATCATCATTGTCAAAAACATGAATGGTCTAGTCATGCACTTCCACTAAGGCAAATTATAAACAATCACAATTACGGCCAACAAGAGTATGTATTTGAAGACATGTCAAATGGACAAAACCCATCGCTGCACAACCCTAACCGAATATTTCTCGGATCCGATGCAAAGCTTAAGTGGACACGATTAAACTCCTTCCATGCCTCCCCATCGGATGGGTGCACCATAACCCCATTATCGGACTTATGAAAATGATGCCATGTCATATCTTTGGCATGATATGGAGACATGAATAGTCTCCGAAGCCTTGGTGTTAGAGGAAAGTATCGAGTTGCTTCTCCGCCTTATTGGAACCTTTACTAGTTGGATTTCTAGGTTTGTATCGTGAACTTCCACAAAAATCACAATTTATTTTCATTGCATCTCGCCCCATAGTACAGCATACAGTAATTAGGACACACATTATATTTCTCATAACCAAGTCCAAGTGGCCACATAAATTTCTTGGCATCATAAAAATTTGAAACCAAATTTTCATCATTAGGCATGCAACTTTTTGTAAAGTCAATAAAATTGTTGAAGGCATTCTGAGTCAAATTTAAAGTTGACTTCATATTAAGCAATTGTACACAAGTAGATAATTTGGATTGCTTGGTACACCCATCCCACAACGGCTCCTCCTGACTTTCAAAAGCTTTAAAAATTTAGTTGCCTCCGGATTTGGAATTTCCCCGCTACCATAGGACTAGACACATTATCATTATAGAATGCATCACCAACCCCCATTGCATCCATAACCAGATTCCTATATGAATTCTCTAGACAAACATCATTCACATCATGACTCATTATAATCGATGAAGGTCCATCCACTATTGGTTCTGCGACATAAGGCTCCCCATGTACAGTTCAATTTTCATAACAAGGTAAAAAACCTTTTGTCAATAGATGTTTACAAACATCATCTTCCTTTAAAAACTTTTGATTTTTGCACCTCACACAAGGACATCTAATTTTTCCCTCAAATATATTTTTATCAATTAAAAATGCAAAATTGATAAATCTTCTAACACCAGTAATGTATTCAGGACAAAGGCGACCATCCATAAGACGATGATACATCCACGATCGATCATCCATGTTAATCTAATTAACATGACAACACCAATAAGCATTTTTTGAAATAAGCATGCTTCTTTAACTACTAGTACTTAAACAATCCTTTAAAATAAAATATGTACCACATGAATAAAATTTAATTATTTGTCCAAATTTCAAACATATATGAAGCTAAAAAATGGATAACTGTTTTTCTTCTACTTTTTTTTATTGAGTTTTTAATTATATGGGCTGTTTAGTGTGACAATATGAGTGTGTGAGGAATTCCCACACACTCATATTGTCATTTATATTTTCTAACTAGTGACAAAAATATACTTTTTAGATTATGTTCGGTTAGTATTTTATACGAAATGAATGGATAAAGAAAAAAAATATTTAGTTGAACAAATATTAAATAAATTTATCTTTATAATAGTTTTGGAGTTCATTTTTTTTATTGGTCCTTCTAACTTTTGTTACCACCTGAAATAGTTTTTTTTATTTTATTTGGATCCTTTTATTTTTATTGGATCCATCAAACTTTTTATTTTTATTCGGATCTTTTTTTGCTCAACTAAGAAATGGTAAATGAAATCAGAAACATGCGAGGTAATACAAGATTAAAGAATTTTTTTATTTTTTTAAAAAGATGAAAATGCAATATAAAAAAAAACATAATTTATTATGGGTTATAATAGTTACTCACATTTGTGTCTTTGTCTCTTATCATATACATTGTATCTATCTTTTATGTCGTAGTGAAATAATAATTAGATAATAATTATAATATTGGTGTGTTGTAACCCATTTTTGGGTCCCCACACAAAAATAAAAATAAATATATAAATATATAGCCAGAAGAAATTAGAAAAATAATAGGAGGATGGAGCGCTCAGAAAAGGATCAAAAAAAATAATTAAGGAGGTTCAAAAATACAAAGATTGAAATTTTTTACAGTATATACTTGAATGATGAGAGCCTTGTGGGAAAAGAAAATTTAATTTGAAGAGAAAAGTCCAAAATTGGATGTTTATGGACTTAATTGGATTTTATTGAAGGTTTAATTGAATTTATAGAGGGTTTGATTGCAAGAAAAATTGATTTTTAAGTCAATTTGAGCTTTAATTGGAAGAAATTAAAGTTCTGGGGTCAAATTATGATTTTTAAGAGTTGATTTGGTCAAATCGGGGGCTTAATTGCATAAATATTGAAGTTTAATGGCCAATTAGGGACTTAATTGAGGAAATCTGAAACCAAGGACCAAATTGGAAAAGGCGCGTAAATATAGGGGCGGCTATTGAAATTGGCAGGGATGCAATTGAATTAATTCTTAAAATCCAGATTACATTGTGAGGACTTAAAAGAACAAAGTATAAATTAAGGACTGATTTGGAAAACATTTGCTTGGCGCCACATTTAAATGAAATGGCGTGTTTTGTATAAAACGACGTCGCCGTTTCATGTTAAAAAAAAAAAAAAAGGCAGAACAGTGTCGTTTTGAGCGACACTATTCTTCTTTCTCCTTCCCCCGAACGTGCAGCAGGGGAAGGTAGACAGTTTTCTTCCTCTTTCTTCATTAATTCCTGCGAGTCGCGTGCCCTGCAGAAGTCTCGAAACCCCAAGCCTTGATGATGAGAAGTCAGGGGCGCCGCACCTTGCCAGCCACGGTCATTGGCCGGCCAACCCGGCGCGCCGCCCGCTCCCCATGCACGGCAATAAAGAGCCCCCGCTCCTTTTGCCCTATAAATACTCCACCACAACGCCAGCACGTGAGAGAGGAAAAAGGAGGAGAGAGAGAGGCAGAGAAATAACAAAGGAAAAGAGAGAAAGGAACGAACCGAAAAAGAAAAAGAAAAGGGGAAGTGAATAGAGGAAAGGAGAACCGGAACCGAAAGGAACCACCAGAAACCCAAACGAGAGGGACGAAAACGGACCAAAAAGGAAAGAACCGGGGAAGACACAAACGGGAGAGGGACTTGAGGTTTAGAGGAAAGGGAAAGAAAAAAAAAGGGGTAAAGATACAAAGCAAACCAAAGGGGAAAGGAAACGCGAGAAGAAGAGGAGGAGAACGGAGGAGAAAGGAAGAACGAAGCCTTTTTTTTCCACCTTGCCCGAAGCGAGAACATTACTTTTTGGAGCCGCCGCCCGTGAGCCACAACACCGCCACCGGCCTCCATCGCAAAGCACGCCCGGGCGACCCGGACCAGCGAGCGCACCATCTCCTCCACGCCAGGTAACTTTTCTCCCCCCTAATTGTTTGCACTTTCGTGTTTTTTTTTTCTTCCCTGCATGCAAAACGAACGGCGTTACGCATGCGGGGAGGAGAGGGGGAAAATAATTCCCCCCGATGTTAGGTTGTTGGGCCAGCCGATTCCGGCCCAAAGATTGTCGTTTTTTTTCTCTAGGCCGGGACGGTTCTGCCCAGCCATGTGTTTGTGGGCCAGACTGATTCTGGCCCATCCCTGCTGTCTGGGCCAAGTCCGGCCCAGACGAAAATAGGAGACTTTGTTGGGCCGAGATTGGCCCAATCCCTGCTAGGCTGAGATCGGCCCAACCCTTATTAGGGGCTGAGTCCATTGATTAGTTGGCGGCCCGGCCCCTGACCCACCTAACATTATTTATTATTTATTATAATGTTTTATATATTATTTATATATAGATATATATCGAAAAAAAATAAAAAAAAAATTCTGAAAAATCCTTGAAAATATTGTTGATTTTCCTACATATTTTTATCAAAATGGCTTAATATTGGTTTGTATTTTTATACCGTAAAGATACAAATCCAGTATTAAAATACCCGGTTTTCGTCAAAAACATCGAAAAAATTGTAAATAAAAAAATGTTTTGCTTTCAAAAAAAATCTGAAAGATCCTAAAAAAATATTGTTGATTTTCCTGCATATTTTCATCAAAATGGCTTAATATTGGTTTGTATTTTTATACCGTAAAGATACAAATCCAATCATTAAAATACCCGATTTTCGTCAAGACATCAAAAATATAAAATATATATAAAAAAAATATTTTGTTTTCATGCATACGGCCTGGTCTCTCCAAAGATAAAAAAAAAATCATCACATCATACTTTCATACAACAAAAAAAAATTTCAAAAAAAATATATGTATTAGTATGCACTTTGGCTGTGACAACAAGTTTGTTAGAGCCATGAGAACTAGGCCAATATTTCAAAAATTCTAAAACAATCTTTTTGTCTTCTTTTTAGTATCTGGATTACGAATTTATACGTAAAACATATTCCTGATATTAAAAATATATTTTTCATATAGACGTTAGAATGGTTAGGTTTTTACTCGATAAGATAATTACCCGATAAGATAAGGACCTCCTTACTGAGGAGGACTTTTCTTAAACCATAGCCAGACCAACAACTAGAAATACGATAACACCTTAGCTTTTTATCAGAAAATCAAACAATGCAGCTTACCTTAGGTAAGGCGTATTTGGGGTGCTAATACCTTTCCATTACGTAACCAGTCCCCGTACCCGATCTCTGAGACCAGTTAGGGTTCCTAGTGACCAAAATACTAGGTGGCGACTCCCATTCCATTTTCCACCGATAAACGACAAGAATTTCTTGTCTCCCCATATTTGCCAGATATATTACATTTTAGATTTGAAGTGGAATATTCGCCGCGACGCCGCACCACGTGCGACATGGTGGATGAAAATATAAATACATTTGTTTTATAAATTCTTTAAGCACAATCCAAATTAGTTAATTTCATGTACTAGTAGATTTGTTGCCTTCTTTCTTCTCTTAATATGTATGGAACATAATATTATTGTTAATTAATTGACATGAGCAGACCGTAAGAGAAATGTTGTCTTCTCAATCTCAACGTCACAATATGTTTCAAGACTTGACAAATAGCACGACATTTAAATTTGCAATTAATTAATATATTATTCAGCCACCTCTAGGTTTCATTTTGGTCTCATAATTTCCATCCAAAATAAACTCAATATCAGATTTAATAAAAGAAAATCATTCAATTAGTTTTCTTATACAAACTATCAATATTGTTCCAATGAAAGGCAGAGTTCCAACTACTTGAAAAGATTACAATAGGCATGCCCAACAAAAAAATTATGCATGATATAATTAAGCAACCATGTAAAAATGGAGCAAAATAGACTTACCTAAGCCCCAAGAATCAATGGCACAAGGTGGAGGTTTTCTTATTGCAACCCAATCAGATTTAGCCAACTCTATTGGATTATATTGTGATCCAATAAACCATTCATATTGCTAGAAAAATAAAAAACATAAACAGTATGTTACACCCATCAAGTTATAACAATTGCTAGTCTTTAAAATAAATCCAAGTTAAATTGATTCCAAGGATGCGTCTGAGAGGGTGGAAAGACATGAAGGGAAATAAAATGCATAGAGGGATCGGATGCTTGCTTTGTGTAAAAAGCTTGAAATGATCCAGAAGACAAGGTCTTCCAGATATGTGCTAGCTAATTGGAATCTGTTGGAATTTAGCAGGAGAAAAAAGCAGACATCTCCTTTTCAAATGGGAAATCATTATTTGCAATAAAACTACTAGTTAGTAACTCCTGAATGGGGAACTTTTTTTTTTTTTCCTCTTGAAAGCATTCAATCCAATTCTTCTTTAAACAAAGCAAATCTTCGTTCAACCAAAGCAAACGATGATAGTAAATTATTTTTATATTACTTCCCACTATATATATTTTTTTTCTCTTTTATTACTGAACTTGATTAATTGTTATAGATTCAAGAGAATTGCTGAATTCTTGCAGGAAATGGGGATCAAAGCTTTGGTTGATGAAGAAAAATAAGATAAAGCTGACAGAGGATCATGGGCTCTGTCAGCATGAAGCTGTTTTATTGGGGTTTTCAGCCTATGGTGGTTGTATTTTTGCTTTTGTTTACGGGTTGTTCTTTATCATTGCGAATGGTATGTGTTTGATGGCAAAAAAATAAAAAAAAAATTAATAAATAAAAATAAAAATTACATAACTTCTCACAGCTGTAGGTGATTGAATTGGCAATCTAAATGGATGAAAACTGATATACTCTAAATAAGCGAAATCTTAACGCCTAGTTTTTTTTACGAGGCTGGAAAATTAAGTGTTTATTTAAATTATTTTCTTATAACTTTGTCAGAAACATAGATCATATCGATGAAAATGGAAGGACTATATTATTTTTTATAATATATACTCCCTCTGTATTGTCTTTATATTTTTTTTTTCTTTTTCCTCTTGAAAGCATATATACTGCCTTTCTTGCATTTGAACTTTAGTTCAATTTAATGAATATCTGAAAATAGGAAAAATTCACCAAGTTTTTTTTTTCTTTTGGTTTTTTAGGAGCGCAGCTTGATTAAAGGATTTTTTAAATAATTAAAATGTTGCTAGATAATTACAAAATACTTTTTATAATTTATTTGTTTTTTCATTTTGCTTCTAGTTCTTTAAAAATTACACTTTGCATTCTAAATTAATAAAATAATAAAATTACCAACATAGCAATCCCAACTTCAAACCAAAACCCTAGTCACCCTTGCCATTTTTACACAATCTGCATATCAGAAATCAAAGTTCTAAGTAATTCTAATAGATTAGAAAGCTCCTTTCCAGGTAGATTTTATTGCTTTGGAAATCAAAGTAAAGAAAAAAATAATCCCGAATATATCATGTTATGTTTTTTTTTTTAAACAAAAAATCAAGCAACCCAACAACACAAAATTCATTAAAAATAAACAACTTACTCTTGTAATGTTCCCCATAAGATTCCGCCCTTAAATATGTCCTTATCACCTTTTACCCCATTCTTTTTACTCTTGTAATGTTCCCCCCCACAACTTATTGTAAAAAGCATTAATTATTATTTTTTGAACTACCCACCCAAAGTTCTAAACTACCTTGTCATTGATTTATATTGTCTAACCAAATAATCAAAATGGGATTTGGGCATCTAAATGCCTTCATGGTTTTGAAATTAAATAAAGAAGACCGAGGCTTATTCTTATTCTTCTTAAGAGGAAAAATACCAAAAACATGAACTTCGGAAGCAAAATGTAAAAGCGAGAAATAAAAAAGACAAGTACTATGCCCAAAAAAGTTAATTGAATATAATCCCAAGATCATGTTCACATAAACCTCCAAAACTAGGATCTACAAGGACAATAAATTTAAATATGAATAATCTTATCCCAATGAAAAGCGAGTTCCAATTAATTGAAAAGATTACAATAGGCATGCCAAGCGAGACAAATTAAGCATAATCTAATTAAGCAACCATCAAAAAATAGAGCAAAATTGACTTACCAAAGCCCCAATAATCAATGGCCCAAGGTGGAGATTTCCTTGTTGCAACCCAATCGAGACTTAGCCAACTCTATTGATTTATATTGTGATCCAATAAGTCATTCATATTGCTTGGAAAAATAAAAAACATAAACAGTATGTTAAACCCATCCAGCTTTATCAATTGCTAGTCTTTAAAACAAATCTAAGTTAAACTATGAAAAACGAAAGAATATCCAAGTTAAAGTACTGTTTAGTTTTCATATTTTCATGGCAATTGTCTTCTCATAACAATTTTTTTCTCGAATTGAATAAGGAAAGAAAAAAAACAGTCTTATGCCCTGAAAATTTAAATATGCATATTTAAATCTTGATACCAGAGAATCAATACACACCACTTAATCCCGTCTTTGGTAGCTATTGCAATATCTCGAATTTTGTTTGCTGAAAACAGGAACTCCATTAACCCTCCTGCTCCCATAGCTATGTGGAATAGTCTTGAGAAGTTGGTGTGCTGCCTTGACCTGTGAGAGCATAAATCAGATAAATAGAATTATGAATCTATCACAATAAATACAACTTTGTTAATACAATGTGGTCTGAACAAATGGTACCGCTTTTAATTTGGAACAAACTGAAATAGTTGAGGTTTCTCCTGCATAACACAGCAAAATAAAAGGTGGATTATTCCAGAAAATGATATGATATTACAAATATGAATAGGATCATAAAATTTGAATTTTATCAAGGAAAATAAGTGCGTATAAGTTTTGCAACTAAAACTAAAGAAAAGTAGAAAACCCTAGAAGAGGCCCAAAAGTCGGCTCAAACTTCTGACAATAGATGGTAGAGATAGCCCATTTAGGCCCATATCCGTATCCGATTAGGTTTCTTATTTTTACATATTAGGATTTTTTATTTTCCTCCATCTTTTGAGGGTTTATTTAGGGCTTTTCTTCTCCCCTCGAATTCATTACTCAAAAATCAAATAAAAACCCTTTTATTTATGATAATCTAACAAACAATGCCTCCTTGATTGGTCGTTGGTTTTTCTTGTAAAACCATGACTGCTGATGTTTCAGTAAAGAAGGAAGCCACAGTGAGTAATCCATGCTGCAATGTGGTAAGTCATTGTTATATTGAATTAGAGATTTTTATTTGGTTTTTTTTGATTTTTTCAATTTTGATGATTAATTTTTTGTGGGTTTGTTTTATTTGTTTTTTGAATGTAGTGGAAGGAGAAGTGTAGGAAGTTGGAAGAGGGAAGGAAGAGTTTGAGGCAAGCAGTTAAGCTTTTGACAGAACAAGCCGATAAACTTCAGGCTAAGAATGTTAGTCTCAAGAAAGGTAAAAGTTTCAAATTTTTTTAAAGAATCTGATTTGATTTGGTAGTTAAATATGTGTATGGGGTTTTAGGATGGATTTTCTTTTTATTAGATGATTTTGTTATAATGTTGATTTGTTGGGTTGGCTTTTGATTTTAAGTTAAAATTTTGATGACCAATTTTTTGATTCGGTAGAATATATCTATCTCACTTGTTAGTTAGTATTGATGATAATGCCACGTTTGTTGATTTGGGCAGTGGATCCATGATGATGGAATGAATGATGAGGCAAAAACTATATTGGATTTTTGTTTGATACTAGTGGGCATGCTTTTTTGCTAGTGTTGTAGAAATTTACATTAGTGTGGGTTTTTTGCAGCATGTGAGGAAGAGAGAGTGAAGGTGGAGGCTGAGAAAGGGGGGAAAGAGAAAGAAGCAGCTTTGAGAGTTATGTTGGACAATGAGATTTTTGCTCTCAAGTCTGAAATATCCACCTTACAGCAGAAGGGAAGTGCAAATTCAGAAGATGAAATTGGAGAGGTTAAGCTGCTTCAAGATCAGGTTTTTGAAGGAGAGAAGGAAATCAGCAGGCTCAAGGAACTTCTTGAGGGAGAGAAAATAAGAGCAGATTCTGAAAAGAAGAATGCTGAGGTGGAGAAGAAGAGTGCTGCTGATGCATGGAAACATGTGAAAGCTGAGGAAGAGGGGAAAGAGAAAGAAGAGGCTTTGAGATTTTCGTTGGAAAATGAGATTTCTGCCCTTAAGTCTGAAATATCCACCTTACAGTGGAAGGGAAGTGCAGTTGCAGAAGAAAAAAATCGGGAGGTTAAGCTTCTTCAAGGTCAAGTTTCTAAAGGGGAGAAGGAAATCAGTAGGCTCAAGGAGCTTCTTGAGATTGCGAAAACAAGGGTGGATTCTGAAAAGAAGAATGCTGAGGTGGAGAAGAAAAGTGCCTCTGAAGCATGGAAACATGTGAAAGCTGAAAAAGCTAAGGCTGATGAAGAGAGGAAGCACGCTAGTAGTGAGGGGCTGAAGGTTGAGGAATATCGGCTTCAGTTGGAGGCGTTGAAGAAAGAAGCCGGATTAGCAAAATCAAAGTTGGCTTCTGAAACTTTGAAGTATGAAGAGGCAAACAAGAAGTTCGAAACAGAAAAACTCAAGGTGACCAAAGAGAAAAAGCGTGCTGATTCAGAGATGGCGAAAACAGAGGTGAAGAAAAAGCTTGCAGAAGCAAACAGGAAGAAGCTCGCTGAAGAAAAATCTCACACTGAAAATCTTTCCAAGCAGTTGGAAGATGTGAGACAAAGAATTGAGGAACTACAGAAGGCTGAGGAATATCAGCTTCAGTTAGAGTCTTTAAAAAAAGAAGCTGCTGAATCAAAATCAAAGTTGGCTTCCGAGACTCTGAAGGTTGAAGATGCGAACAAAAAGTTAGAAGCAGAAAAAGCTAAGGTGATGGAAGAGAGAAAACGTGCTGATTCAGAGATGGCTAAAGCAAAGGAGCAGAAGAAACTTGCTGAAACAAATGGAATGAAGGTCGTAAAGGAAAAGTCTCATGCTGATAATCTTTCTCGGCAGTTGGAAGATGCTAGAATAAAGATTGAGGAGCTGGAGAAGGGGATAAATAGATTCATGCTCACCAAAAATATGGGTGGGGCTTTTGATGATCAACATGAAATTTTGAATGGTGAAGCTGCCACAATTAGGTTTAGGGATTTATTGGAAAATTTGAAGAACAATTCAGATCAATCAAAGCTGGTTTTGGAGTTCTTAAATTCCGAGAAGGCTAACAAAAGGTTAGATATTGAGAAGGCAAAAGCTATTACTGAGAAAAAACGTGCAGATTTGGAGATGCTGAAAGCAGAAAAGCTTAAAAAGCTTGCAGAAATGAATAGGAAGGTGGCAGCAGAAGAAAAATCTCGTGCTGATCAGTTGTCTCAACAGCTAGAAGAATATAAAATAAAAATTGAAGGATGGCAGAAGCAGATACAGGAACTCCTGTCCTCCAAAAAAATGGTCGTGGCTTCTTCAGGTTTACCTGACAAAGTTCTGAATGTGGAGAAGACAAAACTGAAGCTCTTGGAAAAACAAGTGAAGCTTGAAAAGATGCGATTAAAGCATGCCAAAGAAGGGGCTAAGATGGAAATAAACCGTAATGGTATTCTACAGCAAGAACTGGCTTGCTTGAAACTTCATTTTGGTCAAATGCTGTTTCGCCTGGATGTACTGGATAAATATTTCTCATGTAGCAATGGGGGTACAGAGAAAATGGAAAAGGTCAGTCCCTCTTTTGAATCAACTACAACTTTTTCTTTTGAACTTTTAATTTGGAATAAAAAACACTTGTTTTGATGACAGTGGCCATGCAATTTATTTTTGGAAAGTAGCAAACAGGATTTGACATTTGTTGCTATACTTAACAACTGTTTTATTTTTCTGTACTGCCTGGTTACCTGATGCCTCTTTAGTGACATTTGTTCTCAATACTAATTTATATTGAAGTTTTAGGATTGATGTGGCCACTGTTTTACTATTGACCAATATGTATTGGAATTGTCTTATAGGTTAGAAACATTCATTCTCAATCATTTCATAAAGTTCACTGTTTCTCATGTTGGAGTGTTAGTGCAGGCCATAAAGCATGGGGGACAGTATGTTTTAGATTTGAATTTTTATCTAGTGATGAAAAAAGGATGGTGAAAGTTTCTCATGTTCAGTTGATGTTTTGAGTTAGCAGTTATGCATCTTTCCATGGCTGTTGTAGCTCACATTGATTAGCTTTTCAAATGTTTAGTTTAATAATTATCATTGGACTTGAAAACTTAATTCACAGTGTTATTTTGTCTTTGCTTAAATATTCGTTGTTGTTTCTAATGCATTTGTTCTGTTCTATGTTACCAAAATCTGCACAAGCCTTGGCTAATAGTTTGCTAACTGGACTGTTTGATGGACTTGGCAGGTTGGGAACCTCGGAACCATGCAAAGGTCAAAGTTGAAGAGAAAACTGTGTGCAGAAGAACCATTTCAGACGCATCCTAATAATGAAAGTGAACTTCTGAAGCCTAGCTGTTTGGCTATGACCATCCCTGAACCTCTCACGCAGACACTTAATTGCACAGCTCCATTGGTTTCACCATCTGGTGGGAACTATACTGCATCCATCTCAGGTATTGATTCTAAATTGGAGTCTCTGCTTGGAGGCTCTAACCGAAAATTGTTACAGACTTCTGCAATAAATTCCAGTTCGGCATCTTTTTCTGATGGTCAGTTGGTCGGCTCACAGGAAAGGGGTGCGCTTGTTCCCACATCAAAGAACTTGGTAGAAGAGAACTTTAATGCTCAAACAACAATTTCCAGCATGTCTGGCGATGTCACTAAAGTACAGCATGATGAAAATCTTGCTGTGGTAGCGGAAAATAGTGTTAGAAGTCCTCTTAGCATTGACATCATTGGAAGAGTTAATGGACACAGTAAGAAGAGGAGGATCCTTGATGCAGTTGAATCTGTTGAACTTTTGTGTTCAGAGGGTAAGAAGCTGCACCTGCAGATGGAAGAGAAACTCTCTGCCTTGCATGGTATGTTTAACAAACAAATTAAAAAATCACACGAAGATGCCATTGTGGAACCTAATATGCCAGGTGGTTCATATGCTAAGCATGAGAGGACTCGTAAAACAAGAAAGGTATCTTATGAAGAGAATGCAATTATCCACTGTTTATCTGGCATAAATCAGCTAGAGAAGACCAAAAAAATTGGGAAAGAAGTCCTTGAAGATGCAAATGCCTGCGGATATACCTCCAATCCTGCCAATCTTATAATGGGAGCTTCAAAAGCATGCTGGGAAGGTTTGAGTGATTCTTTTGAAAGTAGCCCCGGAGATATGGTAAGTTTTGAGGAAGTAGCCAATGGGGATTTCATGAAATTGCTGGACTTGGATAACTCTGCAGATGAGGAATGTTACAGGAGAGCAATGGAAATGCCTATGTCCCCAACTCTTCCTGAGATAGGGTCTTCAGGTGCCGAAATATCTGCTAATAAACCCTTACTTGTTGAAAGCTTCCTTGGACGTTTACCAAATGGAAAGGAGTCTTTAGTGCCTTCTTTTAGATCAGATGCCATTGATGTAGAAATTAGTTCCAATCAACTGAAAGACAGATCCTTTGGAACTTCCCGTGCTGATTTACTGCATGAAAATGAAGGTCCTGCAGATTCCTTTGATATTCTAGGCAATAGAAGTGGCACTTGTAACACCATGGATTCTGGAAAAGTTTCTGATGGTTGGACCAGGGATTCTGGATCTGATTTGGACACTGAGATGCTGAACATACCTAGTTCTAGATATGAGGGCCTGAAGTTTCCAATTGAAGGTGAACTTGGTTCTATACATGACAATATTCCTAAATACTGTGTGATGTTTTCAGATATAAATGACACTATAAGCATGTCTAGAGTATTTTTTGCGACTCAAACTTGTTTGGCTCGCTGTTCTTTGGACATTCAAGCAGATTGTATGGTTCAAAAGATCTTGCGTGCTCTTAAAATGGAAGGGAAAATTTTACCCAAGTAAGAATTCATCTCTATTAAAGCATATCATATCTGCACTGTTGTAGAGTCTTACATGAGTTTAATTCCCAAATTAATTAATAGAGTTTGGGTGCTTGGTCAGATAATGACATCGGGTTTTCTCCTTGTTTTCTGTCTACATCTTTTAGGGAGAAGGCTTGCACATTTTTCACTTTACTGCTGCTGAATTTCTCTGCTAGCAATTGGGGGAAATTTCGAAGCTTTTCGGATCCGGATTTTCTCCTCGGCTTAGATTCTTTTGCCAGAGACATAAATATAGGTATTTATTTGTTATTGATTTTTCTTCTGATACAAAAATGCTATAATTTTTTTTTTTGTCTGCACAATCAAATTTTTCTCGATGTTTTTGTTGAGCCTGACTTTTGTGTTTCCTTGAATGCAGTTGTTTCTGATGTTGAGGCAAGAAACTTGTTTGCAGAAGTATGTTGTTTGGATGAGCTGCTTGGCCTCATTGAAGAATTCCTCCTAGATGGGAAATTGATGGTATATGCAGATCTATCTTCTGAACCATTGAGTGGATGTGATTCGATGATAGACATCCTTCTGGATGGTGTAAATATAAAATTTGCCTCCAAATCAGCTTCATCCAATCTTTTGGTGGCAGGGAGTATCATACTAGCATCAATATGTGCAGCAATTGACCACATTGGATTTCTTTGTCAGGCTTCATACAGTCTGTTGCGGATGCACAGATGTGATACTGTTTCTGCACTTACTATTCTTCACATTTTTGCTTACCTGGCTGGAGAGAAGTTTTTATCCCCGAGGAAGCACAGTTTGACAATGACTGTGTTGAAATCAGTGATCATGTTTCTTGAAGGAGGAGATTCATCAGTTGCTTCAGCAGCTTCCAGTCTTACCATGTGTAAGGGCGGAATGTTCCATCCATGTGCTAAATGTCCCTTTTCAACTGATGTTGTCTCCATAGATATTGTTACGTCAATGCTTTTGGAAAAGCTTCAAAATTGTGCTGTTTCTGGAATCATGCATCATCTGATGGAATCACCCAGCTTATCAAACTCCAATGTACTATGCTGTAAGGATATAGCTAAACAGAGTTTAAGTCATGAAGTGATTACTTCTGTCCTTGATTTGAATTGTGATGCATCCTGTAGTTTAAACAAGTGTGTGATACCTGCCCAATCAAATTCTATCATGAATGGGATTTTGTGTGACCTGAGTGATCTTCTATCGTTGGTCGAGCTGCTTGCTTTCAATATGGTATGTGGTTTCCTATTTTGGTTTTATATCAGTGTTTCCAATTTTGTACTTCCATTGTGTTCATTACTTAATTGTTTATGGTCCTGAAAAATGTGGCAAAGCTGATTTTCACCTGTCTTTCATGTCCATATGCAGAGCTGGGAGTGGACCTGTGGAAAAATTATAACTGAGCTGTTGGAAATGCTAGAAAGAACAAAGTTAGACAGCTTTGCTGTTGCTGTGGTTACTCTCCTCGGTCAACTTGGAAGGTATGTTTACTTTTGGGGAGGGATACAATTTGTTTCTCATGCTATGGTTTTATGGCACAAACCCACTTAGTGACTTTTTCTTGATTTGTCTTGGACACTGTACAAAAACGTTTCTTGTATTTTGCATGACTAACTACTGAATAATTTAATCTACTATGTTGATTAAGGCTTGGAGTTGCTGCTTGTGGCTATGAAGATAAAGGAGTAGAGAACTTGAGATATAAATTATCTGGCTTTCTTTCATGGGATGCTACCATCCAAATGGCTCTTCCTGTTCAAATTGCCCTGGCCACTTCTTTGCTAGCGCTACTTTCTCTAGAATTTGAAAAGGTTATCCAGAGCAATTGTAACCTTCCAGCAATTGCATGTCAATCCGTTTCCATTGATCATATAAGAAGCTGGTTTTATTCACTGACCAAGGAGCGGCAAGTATTGTCACGCAGCCTCTTACAATCTTGTGATGTCCTATGAATTGAGGCAATTGCATGGTTGCAATAAGAACATGTTACCATCTGCAACAATGCCCTTTCAGTTCGAAGTAGAAGTTTCTCAGTAGTGAGAGGTTATCAACTTGTCATACGGGTTAAAGGGAGTAGAAATTTTGACGGGGTTCACATTTAATAGGTTTTCCATTCTGAGATGGAGTTCTCCATACAAAAAGTCTTTTCTTTCCTTTTCTTTTGAGTTCTGAGCGGGTAGAAAAAAAAACAACACAAATTTTGAGACGTAGCTTGTATGAAGGCCTTTCTGTATGAGTTCTCACTTGCTATTAAATTTGTAAATTTTTTGAAGCACCTTGTATAGTTGCATTGTTTCCCAGCTTGCATGATTTAATGAACCATTTCAATTTACAATTTACTTTTTCTGGGTAAAAGAATGCTAATGCAGCGTTGAGCCCAGGTGTTTTACATGAAATGCAGATCTCGATGAAGAATTCTTCAGTGCGTTAAAAATTTCTCCATGGTTCCTTGCCGGCTTTTGTTAACTTGGCTGGCTTAGTTGCACAGGTGATAGTGGAGCATGCTTTGCTTCTATAGTCGTGTACAAATCCTTAATTACCTTATTTCAATAGCATCTTGCAATTCACTCTCCTTGCAAGGCCATCGTTTAGTATTGGAGTTTCTCTTTTTTTGACGTGACACATAGCCATGCCAAGAGTCTTTGGGTGCTGCATAGTGCGTATATTTCCAGTCCCGTGGCACTGCTCTCAAGTACTTTGTCAAGAAATTACTACAACTGTGAGGTAAGTCTCTCTCTCTCTCTCTCTCTCTCTCTCTCTCTCTCCCCCCTCCTTTTCTTTTTAGAGAAAGAAGGAATGTAGAAATTTTACAAAGTTCTGTGTCACAAGTTCAATTTATCGGAGGGACTATTTCCCCTTGCTGGCTCCCTGATCTAAAGCCTATGGTGTCAATTAACTCGGGCCTGGCACTCACATGGAACACATTACACATCGTTTCTTTTTCTTTTTATGTAGTCCATGTTGGAAAAAGACCTCATTTTGCAGGACTGTTTATGTACTGCCTTCACCTTTATGTATAAATGCTCGGAATACTTTGTTCACTTCTCTGAAGAAATTATAAGATTCAGCCTTGCTTTTCACCTGATCCAATTTCTTGAAGGACTTCATACCCCAATCCCTAGCCTCAGAATAACTAGTGTTTGCCTGATTGTTAATGCCCCAAGTCAAGATCTCTGTAGATAAGATTGGCAGTCCTCGGGGATTTGGAAACAATTTCATGTGTGATGCTCGAGCCACATTGTCATCGCACTTCACCAAGTATTGAATGTCGTACAAATTTGCTTCCCTGTGAGGGAAAAGGAATATGAGATTCTGGAGTCTCATATTCCATGAACACCTACTCCTCCAAGAACCTCTCCCGAGTGAGTTCATTTTTATTTGTTTTGGCAATTAGTAGTGACTTTTGTCTTGAAGAACCGGATTGTTGGTTTATTATCTTTTGTAAAAACTAGTTGGACAAATAAATGAATTTTATTCACGATCTCTAGAACATTATAACCAAGTCCATATATATAGCATTAAACCCAAAAAAAAAAAAAAAAACAAAACAAAAAGGATTAAAATCCGACCTGCCGGATTCGAACCAGCGACCTAAGGATTGGCTGCTGGCATCACCACTACAGTCCTCCGCTCTACCAACTGAGCTAAGGTCGGCCTCTATTTTCTGTAACAGATAATTTCATAATTCTATTAAGAATCTTGTATTCTTGTGACTTTTTTAATAGACTTCCAGACTGCTTTTGTCATTGCGTTTTACATTTGAGTGTATTTTAAAAATGCATTTAATATATAAAAAATTAAATTGAGTTTTTTTTATGGTTTTGATTTACGGATATTAATAATAAATATTTGTTTAATATATTTTTTAATAAAAAAATAATTAAAAAAAACCATGAACCACTATAAAAAAAACACAAGTTGTTGGAGTGGGGGTTTTGGGCCCTTAGGGGACCCTCAACATATTTAATATTAATATTTATTTCAAATCCTAATAATTAACCAAGAAGCTTGCTAAACCCTATAAATCTCCAACATAAGAAACAAAATATAAAAAAAAGCCAAAGATGTGCGGTAAAATAATTAGCATTGTAATTCATATAGAATGCAACATCTTTTTCTTCATTCCACTTCCCTCTTTCCTTCACTCAAATTGAGGGGTGGTAATGGTATGCTTTGTTCATAAGCAAAAAAATTGTAAGGATCAACCATACCCTTCACAATCTTCAGCCTCTCAAAATTGTTCTTGAAATACTTATGACCCCATTTTGCAGCTTCATCATTCTTACCCAAATCCAAATCTCTGTAGTTCACGTAGGCACCCCTTGGATTCTTAGACACATATGGTGTCATGTTCTCATATATGGACCTTATCCAATTTATGTGCCTTTGTGATGACATGATGTCCCCATCTTCCCACTTGACAAAATACTGTATGTTGTACAGAATTCCTTCTCTATATGGAAATGGAGTTTCTGCTTCTGATATTTCCTCCATTCTTCCACCATAAGGTTCCATGATCAATATCGGCTTCTCTTCTTCCAAACACCAATTCCATAGCTTTTCCAAAACAGGCTCTGCTATAGGATGCTCAACAAAATCTGTTGTCGCCTTGAAGAAGCCTTTTGGTTCGGGTTTCCTATTTACAAGGGCTTCCAGAGTTTCCCCTTCAGGGTACACTGAGAAGTAAAGGATGGATTCAATCCAGCTCATTTCAGTACAATCTATACCCCTTAAGCCCAAGTCAGGAAAACTTTCCTCCATTGTTTCAAGGAGCTGATCAGTTCTTCCAAGAAACAAAGAGTTAAAAGTTGCTTTGATTGTTCTGTTCCCTTTTCTTGCATCACCAACAGCTTCTATAATGACCCTAATGAACAAGTTTTCATCAAGATTTGGCCCTATATGTTGCCACTTGTGGACAAGACTAGTTGCTCCTTGCTCTAGTGTCCTGCCAACACTGAATACAGTGACACACTACTAAAAAAAAGGGGGTATTAGCATCTGAATTTAGCAACGGATAATTCCGTTGCTAAATTCAGTAACGGATTTGCAACGGATTACACATATATTATTTTTTTAATATCAGCAACGGACTTTAGCAATGGATAATCCGTTGCAAAATTTACGTTGAATTTAGCAACGGATTTTCCGTTGCTAATTAAAAAAATAATTATTTAAATTTTAATATAAAACCAAAATTATGAACACCGTTGATTACATTTACAAGGATTAAATCTCAACCGTTTATTTTTCGCTGGCTTTGGTAAATCTACACCAGTGCTCTCCCCCCACACCGAAATGCAAACAGAGACGAAATGAACAAAATTACCAACAGATGAAAATTAATGATCTTCCAGTCTCCTTCGTCCCTAACAACATCGATCCATAACTGTAGAAAAATCACCCTCTCTTCATCGATTTGATTTTCCTTTATCCCAAACATTTCATCTTCTTCGCGTCTTCACGATCCCTAATTTCTTTTCTTCATCTTCTTCTCCTTCATCTCGAACAAAATCGAACCCGAGACCCATCGTTATCACCATCGAACATGCCGATTTAAGGTATCTCCTTGTAAACAGGTTGGGTGTTTCACGGTTTTCTTCAATAGTTCAGGTAAGTAATTAAGGGTTTTTGTTTTTGTTTGTTGCAATTTAACTTGCACTAAAAATTTTTCACCTAACTTTCCCAATCCAGGTTTCCTTCTGTCTCGTAGAACGATCTCGGTCACCTGTAACTCAAGAACACAGTAACTTTTTTTTTTTCAATACTTTGAATAATGGTTTTAGGCTATTAATTCGATAATACAGGGGTTTATGAAATGTTTTTACCATGATCTATAACCTAATTATGCATGTGTAATTGAAAATTTATCAAAACCCCCAATTTAATTTTTAGTGTTACGGTTCATAAATTTTTTGATGTCCCAGCAGTTGAGCTATAATCATTTTTGCTTCCCTTTGGTTTCTTTTTGCTAGTAGATAGTTGTTTTCCCCATGAGATACCTTCATATCATCGTGTAAGTGGGATGCATTTTTCTCTTCAAACTACTGTTTTGTAAGATCCAATGTTATATCTCCACATTTTCTCATCTCCTCAAGCATATAATTGTCTTTAAACAAAGCAAGGCTTTTTGGCTAAATAACTCCTTCTTTGCCCCACTAAAATTGGCTCTTAATATTATACCCTGTTGTAACTTGCTATCCTGGTCGTCAAGACAGAGGATTATGCAGCATGCGATACTTGTGGTGAGCCTTGCGATGACTTGGCCTTTGAATGTACTGATCCTAACTACAGTTTTATCGTCCACGGGAAAAGATGGGAATGCTATGAGTCATTAATATGGTAATTGGATTGCAGTTGTTGGCTTTTTTCTTATTTTTGTGTTATGATTGTTGGGGTGAACGGATTCATGTTATCTCTGTTTCTATTTTCGCATATAAGATCACTCTTTTTTTTTCTCTGTTTTTTTCTGAACAATAAAAGATGCTATTTTATTAAAACTGTCCTTGAAGGTAGTTTGTTGTTTCTTTGTGCCACTAAAAGTGGCTTTCTTCTGTAGCAGTCCAAGTGTTTCTTTTTTTCTTTTTTTCTTGTTGTGATTTGATTGAGCATGCTTGCAGAGTTTTAGTGCTGCCTTTTAGTCACAGCCAATCCAACTTACTAGGATGTGGTGGTTGCTAATTCGTATAGATATTATTTCAAAATATAAAGTATTTTTTATAAAAATAATTTTTTTCAAACCACAACCACAACAGCTACCGCAATACCAAACACACATAACTTACAAAGAAGCAAGCTTGATATGAATATATATAATTTAAGCAATAACTCATTACTTTGTTTCATGTCTATAGAATTTTTTCTTGAAAATTAATTTAAGACTTTTGCAAAAAATGAATAAAAAGGTCTCATGAGATTGTTTGAAAGAATAGTCATCAATGTAAATAATAAAAGAAACAAAAGTACAATTCATTTAGCATTTAAAATAAATAAATCTTAAATGCAACCCTAGTGCCATGTTTTTTTCTTACCTTTTTTATATTTAATTTTGTTTAAGTATATCATAAATATTAAATACCATATCCATTAAATTTACATCGAAGTCGGATCATATTTGATCCGAAATTGAAAGAGCAATGACAAATACAGGAAAACAAAGCCATACTCTCTTAAACACAAAGCGTTCAAGGAATTAACTAAAAGCAATATACGCAAGGAGATTTTCTCAAGAACAAATTGATAAAAAAGCAAGCTTAATTTATACAGAACTTCCTGGTGGGGGGGAATGGGCACGACAAAAATTGATAACGTCCATGTCAAGTCTAAAACCCTGGTAGACAACACTTGGATTAACATGATTTAAATCAATGGATAGCCGATGAACGAACTTAAGAACAAAGAAAAATGAATTTCAGACCCTCCACGTTGACCCTTGCTAGATGTAATGCTATGCTTTCAATTAAATTATCTACATTTTCTTTGCCATTTTTGATGGAGGAAGTGTTCCAAAAACTCTGTCCCACAACGCCGAAGTGATTCCGAATCCCTTGTCTTGGACCCGGAAGTGATGGTTCATGTGATATTTCTGTAGAACACAATTCAGAAGAGCATCAGTAAAGCTCATGGAGCACTGGTTTTCATCAGCACCCTTTGTTAGAAATTGAAAAGGGACAAAAAAGAGAAAGAAAGAAACATAGCAAAAACTTTAAATCCTTAATGTATGCTATCTTTAATCTCATTGACAATTTTTTTTGTGATCACTGATGAAGTGAAACTGTATCCGGTTACAAATCTTCCATGAACTAAAGGCAGTAGTTATTTATGGGGCTGAGCGTAACCATGTAGAACCGCCAATAAGATTACCGTAACCATTCTACAAGATTATATGATTGGTAATCAAAGAGTAAATAGGTGGCTACGCTGCTCTTACCTTGAGATTTTTTGGTACATCATTTGCAGGCTGACCATGGTGCAGGTAGTAGTGAGTGCAGTCATACATCACATAGCCCAGTAAACCACCTCCGAAAAGAGCAGGAGTAATTGAAGGAGTGGCAAACATCGAGACCATATTCCAGAACTGGCAAGGAAAAATTTACAGTAAAAACCAGTGTGATTATGTATACAGAGCAGCTATTATGCGCAAAAACAGTACAAACAGATTAACAAAGCTCTGAAATTACTCATTTCAATATTGAGGCTCGAATACGTTCATGCCAGGACATAACAAATGATAACTGCCCAGCAAAAACTTTTCTAAATGAATCATCTGCCATTCTTTTGGTATAATTATAACAGGACTTGAAACCATGACATCTGCTACAAAAAGTTCAATTATGATTACGCTTGGAACCAACATTATGCTCATCTCAGCCATATGTCAGCATAAAGTAATACTCTACTTTCACAAGGTGGCCTATGCTCATCATTTCTCTTATTCATAACTCAACATTCTAAACTTGCAGGAGGGGGCCATTTCCCATCTCAGAACCCCCCACGTAACCATAAGAAGGTCTGTGAAAAAGGCGTGCACACATGATGACTGATAGCCAGTTAATCTAAAGCCCATGCTTAATGCAACAAGTGAGCAAGAACAGAATCCTCCTGATGAAATTCATGGAAATATCCTGAAGAACGTTCACAGTTTGAAAAATTAAAGTGCTCAGCATTCAAACACGACTTTTTATCAACTATATGACACAGTAAAGGCAAGGCAAAATACACATACAGGCACCAAGAGAATAGCTGTTGCTGCTGGAGGAAAAACAAGGCGGAGACCATCCATAGGGTGCTTATGATGACAACCATGAAGAAGATAATGTGCTGTGTTCCCCCTAAAGCAAGTTCACATCATCAGAAGACTAGTCTACCAGAGCTTAACTGTATAGAAAATAAAAGATTCAGTGCATGGGTGCGAGTAGAGAGAGGACTAACCAATAGCTTTTTGTTTTTATGTGGAAAAGGAAGCGATGCAAAGTGTATTCGAGCAATGTCCAAACGAAAACACCACCAACCACCATTAAGGCTATCTCAGGAAGCGCATGCCCCATCCTTGCAGACTTTAAGACGCAATAGCATACAACAGGCAGCCAAATTGAAGGAATCGCCCACCAAACAGTGCGTGTCAAGGACTATTCCAAAATAGAAGTGTCAAGTGTCAAAGATGCAGTCATGTATTCTCAACAAATGCATTCTATGAACCTTAATTAAAATGCCTGATATGAAAATTCTAACATGTATATACATGCAAGGATAAATTGTGATCATGTTACAGATTGGAAACAAAGCAGCAATACCTCCATAAAATCATTCTCAAAAAACCTTGGGCCTTCCCTGCTTACAATAGGCTGGTGCACCCATTCCTCATAAGTTTCTCCAAGATGGCCAACCTGCAATAAATCTCAAGAACTTCTAATCACTAACAGAATTAACAATGACAGTGTGAAAAGTGCATCAAACGAAGGAAAAAAAGGTTACTCAGTATAAATCATGCGAATAAAACTGAAAGATGAAGCAGGAAGAAACAAGATTAAGAAGCTTCTGAAATCATGCTGAAGCCAAAATGGGAAGTTTAAAGCAAGCAGTTTCATTGAGCAAACAGAAGAGGACAAAAAAAGAGAGAACTAAATTGCTAAAATAAGTAAGATGGATGATTCTTATTTTGAACCCAATAAGATAGAAATGGCTCCAGAAGGGGAAAAATAACTTAAAAATGCAAAGTTCAGTAGAACATATTTGGCTTCGCAAATGCAACTTCCATATATGATTAAGTTATAAAAGAAGTGACGGTGCAACTGTACCTGGAAGACAAGGGGCTTGTCTAGATCAACAGTGAATTCCTGTGCTACCATCTTGAGACTTCGTTGTGCAGCTGAAGACATAGGAAAAATAAAAGGAATAGATTCAATAGAAAAAATTAAATGAGTACAGGAAATGCAACGAGGGATTGTACATTTTTTAATATAAGCAAATAGTCTCTGGTAAAAAAAAAATCCAATTTGACATAATTGTATTTCTAGATCCAATTCCTCATAATAGTCAATAAAGCTCACGGGAATAGATATATATCTGCTGAAATTATGACAAGAACAAAAAAGAAATTTACAAAACCTATAAGCAAAATGTGAAAAGAAATGCTAAAGAAGAAAAGAAAGGGCTTCAAAGTTTCTACAATCACATATAGCCTCAGGGGCCCACCATTCATCGAATTTCAACTTCACATTCACACCGTAATCTCTTAGATACGAAACTTCAAAGCAATTGTAGCCTTATCATATATACAAGACTCATAGAGAAAAACGCCAGAAATGCTCACCCTGATAACAAACATTCAAACTCACATTCCTCCTAAAAAATGAGCCTTATTATTCAAGATTGTAATTATTTTTTTTAATATCTTGAAAGATTTTCTATTACACAGATAAATATACAAGTAGATTGGACCGTGGAGACAAAATCTTCAACATGTCAATTTAAGTAAACTATCAATTTTGATTACAATATACAAAATTTCTACCTTTTTCCCACATTTTCTCAGGAAACAAGAAGAAAATTTCACCATAATCAACAAACCAACAATGCAGCACAGAAATCCACTTTCAAGACATCAAACCAACCACACAATTCATTCAAAACTCCATCTTTCATTCAATTCTCTAAAACAACCACAAGATTTTCTCAGGAACCAAACATAAAACAAAAACAAAAACAAACCCAAAATGCACTTATCATCCAAACCCAACTTCAACCATAAATTCCATAAAACCCCCATAAATTTCCTACAGAGAAAATCCAAACACAAAAAGCCAGATCCAAAAATAAGTAAGTGAAAGAAAAAAACAAAAAAGACAGAAACTTTAGAAAGAAAAAAGGCAATGCGGGTCGGATCTAGACTCAAAAAACCTTAGCCTTTAATGGGTTTCTCACCTTTTTCTCTTTCAAAAAACAAAAACCACCACAACCAGACCAAAGCTGTGGTGTTTTAGCTTTTGGCTTTGTGTGTTGCCAAAAAAAATGAGTGGAAGAAAGGGTGGCAGTGAAAAAGAAGTAAATATAGTAACAAGTATAGCAGAGATTGGAGAAACGTGGACCGTTGATTTTATTATGGGCATAAAAGAATCAACATCAAATTGGTAGATTCCAACTCGATTTTGATTCTTTTATGCCACAGAAAAGAATCAAAATCAAGTTGGAATTTAAAGGTTTCCAGCCTGGAACTTTATTTGTAAGAATAGAAATCTATTCAAAGGCCTTTTTTCTAGGTGCTAGCCTGGCAAGTTCCAGGTGTTTAATGCTATTATTACAGAAACTTAGTTGGATCTCTACTGTTGTTAATGTTACTTTGTCGATGATAAGGTTTGAATTTGAAGAAGTGATTGTTACGCGGTAATGTGGTTAGCATTGTTGTAGCTTTAATTAAAAATAAAAATATTAAGTGAATTTAATTAAATAAAATAATATGAGTATTTCAAAATTCAGGAGGGTGTATTTAGGAGAATTTAATAAACTCACCGATAACTTCAAAATCCAATCTTAAAACATTAATATCGTGTTCGAAAATTTAGTTACGGTTGTTTTTTAAAGTATTTTTCATTCGAAAATATATCAAAATAATATTTTTTTTATTTTTTTTAAAATTATTTTTGATATTAACGTATCAAAATTATCTAAAAATATAAAAAATATTAATTTGAAGCAAAGAAAAAAATAAAAAAATTTAATTTTTTTAAAAACATTTTTGAAATATAAAAATAAATATGATCTAAGAAAATAAAATAAAATCTCTTTAATAATCAAACAAATTACTTAATATTATTGTTAACAAAGGTATTTGCATTTTGCTGATGACAATCATGCCATGTGTTGCCTGCCAATCAGAGCCCACAGCAACCAGATGATGCTGAAGAACTTTTTATTGTAAGATCTATTTGGCAATAAAATAAGCAATCTCACATGGAAAGACAGGGGGTTAGTGTGTATAATTATATTTTAAAATTAGATTATTTTTTTATATCATAATCTATAGTCCATGGAAAGAATGATTTGTTTATGGTGGCACATCAACAACTAGAATCACCTAAGAATAATGTTCTTGCTAGGACTTTATGTTGATTTCATGTTGAATTTAATATTTTCTCACTTTAAAGATATCTTCTTTTTGTTTAAAAAATCCAAATCCAAGATTTGTCATTCCCTTGCATAGAAATAACTCTATAAATAAAAGTTTTATTTGTTTTTAATTATTAAAAAAAATATTTATAAAAAAAACATAAATATATTTAATTAAAGAAATAAAAATAAAAATATAAAATAGACATATCTCTTTTATTTCCTTACCCCTATATATTTTAAATGTAGACAATAATATAGCGTTACTAAAAAAATTATCCTAAACTTTATTTTTAGGAAACGTACACCCCAAAAAAAAAACTCATTAATTGATGCGCATTTCATGCATGGAATAAATTAATCTTAATAATTTTATTTAATAATATTGTGTAGGAGTTTATTATTATTATTATGGAGATAGAAATGAAAAAAAAAGGCATAGAAAGAAACATAAGAGGCAATGACAACGGAGCAAGAAGTTGACAATTGGTGACTTGATTTTCAAATTTTCCAGGTCCGCCCGCCCATGTTCTCAAAGGGGCCCTTGGAATTTGCACCATCCAATTCCTCTCCTCCACAAGATTTTCAATTTTTTTTATTTAGACTTGTTTTTTTCTCACCAGTCACCAGTGTCCAATCTTTAATGCTCCTTTGGGAACGTGGATTACATCACGTATGCGCTCAAGTCTTGGACATGGTTGAATTTCCATCCATGAAATTATGCCCAAACCCTCCAAACCTTACCTTTTGCTCTAGAACATACACCCTAATTGTTCATTAAAAAACAATGTACAAATCCATTAGCATTCTTCATTAGAATGTAATGGAGTTTTTACAGGTATTTTAAAAAAAAATACCCTTCTTTTCAGGGGCGGAGCTAGGATTATTTATTAGGGGAGGCCAAAGTTAATATAACAAGACATAATATTTTTTAATTTATTATACATGAGTTATAAAAAAAAATACAAATATATAATGATCTTTGCACAAGGTAAAAGGTTTTGAGCAATACCAAATTGAATCAAAGCGATGAATTTAATTTCATCTTCATTGTGAGAAAAAAATTTGGTAATTTTGGTGGTTCTACTAAAACAAAATATAAAAAAATATAATCAAGACAAACCAATAAAATATATCTAATTAATTAGAAAAAAAACATCATTATAACAAGAATTCAATAACAAATTTGGTAAAACTAGCAGATTCGAGCAAAAAAAACAAAAAAAAGCTAAAATAATAAAATTAGAAAATCAAATTCTTAATAAACATCTCAAAACGAGATAAAAATAAATTTAAAATTTGGAGTTAGCGATGCTCAATTATCTTGATTTGTTTGATGAAAAAAAAAAATTGATAGCGCTATGCTTCAATCTTTTAGTTTGCTATTTATATTTATATTTTTGTATCTTATTTTTTATATTAAGGCTGCAACCAGAGAAAATGGTAAAATCCATTAAGTTAAAAAAATTATTTATAACTTTATATTTTTTCTTTTCATGTCCACGTAGATAGTTTTAAAGTTAGTGAACAACAAATATATTTAGTATTAGAAGGCCCACCTATTTAAATATCACATCTTCTTACACTATTACTGAGAGCAAAAAAACCTACAGAATCAGGCCATGTTTGTTTCCTGGAATTCACTTTTCGGGAAACCACTTTCCAAACTTTCCTGTGTTTGTTTGCCATTAGGAAAGTTGGTCAAAGGAAAACACTTTCCGGTCAACGGAAAACATTTTCCAGTCAACGGAAACACTTTCCGGTCAACGGAAAACACTTTCCGGTCAACGGAAAACACTTTCCAGTCAAAGAAAAATTTGGTTTGGTTTTCAGGAAAGTGTTTTCCCTTTTAGTCTGTGTTTGTTTTCCGGAAAGTGGTTTCCGGAAACCACTTTCCAAACTTTCATGTGTTTGTTTGCCATTAGGAAAGTTGGTCAACAGAAAACACTTTCCAGTCAAAGGAAAATTTGGCTTGGTTTTCAGGAAAGTGTTTTCCTGGAAAATTTGGGCAGAAAACACTTTCCTAAGTTGTGAAAAAATTAGAAATGTCATTATTTTCTCGATTATATCAAATTTGATCCTCAAACTTTTGATTGTTATATATAATTTGTTTTGAATATTTATTTTTCAATTCCATCTCTTAAAATTTAATTTTTATATTAATTTTGGTCCTTATTTTTATAATTGATATTTGTTTTTTCCTTATCATTTTTTTATTGAAATTTTTTATCTATCAAATTTGGTCCTCATTCTTTTAATTGTTACTTATTTTATTTGAAATAATTTATGAAATGTTAATTATTATTATTTTAATTTCTTCACCTTTATTTTTTTTTTAATTTTTTAGATTTGATCTCTATTATTTTGATTATTATTTATTTTATTTGAGATAATTTATGAAATTATATTTTTTTTCAATTTCATTCTCATTCACCTTTTTAATTTGTAAAATTTGTTCCTCATTATTTTAATAAACTTGAGAAAAATAAAACATTAATAAGTTATTTTCCAACTTATTTTCCATGACATAACCAAACACTAGAAAGTGTTTTCCAACTTATTTTTCATTACACTACCAAACATCGGAAAATACTTTCCCGGAATTTACTTTCCCGGAATTCACTTTCCAAAAGAAAACTACTTTCCAGCAAACAAACGGGGCCTCAGTCTTCATAATTTTTCTTTGCAGGGGCCCGGGCCCCTGCCTCCCCTTGATTCCGCCCCTACTTCTTTTTATATTATATGGATAACAGTGAACTTATTTTTTATTTTCTCTCTCATCATGTGAAAATTACAGATTAGATATCTTTGTTAATAATATTTCAACTTTAATTTTTATTATTTTAATTTTTAATTTTTGTTTCTTGATTTTTTTATAATTTTTTTTATAATTTCATCTATTAATTATGATTTGATATATATTATAAATTTATTGTATATTATTTTTTTCAATTTGATATTAATTTTTTTGATTTTTTTCCTTTTGTTAAAGTTATTTTTCTTTTCAATTTAACCCTCCAATAAAAATATTTGTAGTTGCCCTCTAATTTATTTTTTATTTTAAGTTTCACCATTATTATTTTAATTGCTATATATTTTTTTTAATTTTAGACTCTTTTGTGTAATTGATTTTTTTTTTCAATTTACCGTTTGATTTATTTGTTGGAGATTGAGTTTCACGGTTTTTTCATATATGGTGCTTCTGGTCTAATAACTCGGGTCATGGGTTTTAAAAATTCACGCGGGTTGATATTGATTTTTTTATGGGCTTTGCGGCTGTTTTTATTTTCTTTTTCCTGTCAGATTATCCCGATTTCATGATCTAAGTTTCAAGTTTGACGACTTAACCTGAGCTATTTATTTAAATTACTGGGATTACAAATTTATTATTCTAACTTGTGTTGACCAGGTTAAAAAAAAATTAGAACGTACACCCCCAAATTATTAAAAATAGCTAATTTTTCCTTAAAAAACATTCTAGATGCAGATCGCATTGTTCTTTGAAAAAATATACTCTTTTTTCATGTTTTTAAAAGTGTCATTACGTCTTTTTTTCTTCTATTACGACATGTATTAATGACAGTAGACTTTTCTTCTTCAATATATATATTTTCTTCTATTACGACATGTATTAATGATAGTAGATTTTTCTTCTTCAACATATATATATATATATATATATATATATATATATATATATATATATATTCTCTTATCCCTTGAAAATTATAGGGTGACCATGTTTATTGTTGATATTTTAACTCTAATCTTTATTTTTTTGATTCCTAATTTTTTTTTTTTGTTCTTTTATAAAAAATTTATTTGTTTTTAATTTCATCTATCAATTTCAATTTGATATATATATATATATATTTTTTATTTTGTCCTATTCTTTAGATTTCTGATTTTTTTGTAAATATTTCATTGGTTTTCAATTTCATCCTTCAATCTAAATTTTTGGTATATTATTTTTCTCAATTTGGTGCTAATTCTTTTGATTTTTTTCTTTTTTTTGTTAAAATTATTTTTCTTCTCAATTTAACCCTCCAATAAAAAATTTGTAGTTGCCCTCTAATTTATTTTTTATTTTAATTTTTACCATTATTATTTTAATTGCTATTTTTTTTTTAATTTAGACCCTTTTTGTGTAATTGATTTTTTTCCTGATTTCATCATTCAATGTTTGATTTGTTGGGAATTGAGCTTCATGTTTTTTTCATGCATAATACTTCTAGTCTAATGACTTAGATCACAGGTTTTAAAAGTCAATGCGGGTTGACATTGATTTTTTTTTAATGAGCTTCGTGATTGTTTTCATTTTTTTTCCTATCGAATTATCCTAATCTCATGACCTAGGCCTCAGTTTTGATGGCTTAACTCGAGTTGTCTCGGCCCTAGTTATTGAGGTTACAAGTTTGTCATTCTAACTCTCATTGATTAGGTCAAGCTTCCTTAGGTCCTTTTTTTTTTTTTTTTTTCTATTTCATTCTTTCATTTTAATAGTTTGAGAATTGAGCTAATCGTTTATCCTCTTTTAAGAAAATATTTTATTTCAAATTATCATGATTAATTTTAAAAAAAATATTTGGTCAATCTGTTATTTTTTGTCTATTTTTATAATCTCTTAATTAAAATAAAACAAATGTATTGATATTTGACTCGTGGATTTTTATTATTTTTAAAATATGTTTGTGAGACTTGAAAATTAATTTCCAAAATTCTTTTCGTAATATATGAAAAAAAAAAGTCCAAGTTTGGAGCCTCCATGCTTGGAATAATCTTCATATTTATACAACCAACCTTGATCTCTTTTATTCTTTTTTCATCTTGGACCTAAGACTACTTCATGTACGGGCCCCAACCGATCTAACCTGTCCAGGGATGAGTAGACTACTTGGTGGCCCAAGTCTGGCCCTTTCGGAATACTCTCACGTTCCAGTTGCTAATAAATATCTCTAATGTTGGTGGGTGATTCCGAAAATCCCTTTAATTACCCATACTTTTTCCAGTATATATCCCGTGACAAAAAAAGAAAAAATAAATAATAAATAAAGACAATATGGAGAGAGATTATATATTTTGTTTTCCTATATTTAATATCTTGAAAATGCAGAAATCCATTTCATTTGGAGAAATTAACCTTATCCCCATGACACTTTCCAATATTTTTCTCCAGCTTCTTTGCCATTCCCCATGTTGAATCTGCTAGCCTCAAAAGCTTGCACGGCATCGTGCTGTGGCTCGATTTGCAGGGGAATGATACATTCCACTTATGATCATCCCTTCAACGACATTTTTTTTTATCGACTTTCAATCACAGTTACAATGGCAGAAAGCCGCCATGGAAAGAGAAACGAAAGGAAAACAGCTTCATTCCAGCAATCTTTACCTTGAATCAGCAGGGACAGGATGGATTTTTATGGCTTTAGTCAATTAGGGGAGGAAACTTTTGCAGCTAGTAGAACATAAAGTTTTTTTATGAAGTTTTGTAACTTCATGCAATTAAAGGGAAATTAAAAGGGCATATAAAGTTTTGAAATAACATGCAATTAAAGGGCAATTAAAACGAATTCTCTTATAACAGTTGCTTAATAAATTATGATTTTTTATAAAATTATTCTATATATAGACAATAATTCAGTGTTACTAAAGAAATTATCGTAAACTTCCTCTTTATTATTTCATGAAAAATAACATGCATTATTGAGAGTCACATGGCAGATGAGCATTTATTTTTAGGAAACTTACACCCCAAAAAAACTCATTAATTGATGAGCATTTCATGCATGGAATAAATTCAATCTTATAAATTTTCTTAAAAAATATTGTCCAGGAGTGTTATTATTATGGGCAAACAAGAGGGTGGACGAGGCATGAGGGATAGGGTTATGGCAAATTTTGGACGTAGACATGAATAAAAAGCATAGAAACATAAGAGGCAAGGACAACGGGGCAAGAAGTTGACAAATTTGTGAAGGGCCGTTTCAAGAACTTGAGTGCATGCGTGATGTAATCCACGTTCTCAAACGAGCATTAAAGATCGGACAATGGTGAAAAAAACAAGTCTAAGTAAAAAAAAATTGAAAATCAATGGGCAAAATCTTGTGGAGGAGAGGAATTGGATGGTGCAAATTCCAAGGGCCCTTTGAGAACATGGGTGCACCTGGAAAATTGAAAATCAAGTCACCAAACGATCAGATCCATCGCCTTCAAATTATGAGGTTGAATTTCCATCCCCTTTCCCGTCGAACCCTCCAAACTTTACTTATAAATGTGTATTGTTGTAGTCGTTGTGTTTGTGGTTTGAAAAAAATTGTTTTATAAAAAGTATTTTTAATTGAGATTGATTTGAAAAAATAGATGTTTGGTTAAAATTGTGATTGAAATTGAGGTTAAAAAAAACAATTTAATATATTTATTTAAGAATGTTTTTGAAATTTAGGTTATAAAATAATTTAAAAAATATATATATTAATATTAATGGTTTTAAACTTAAATATTATAGAATTAATTACTCCTATTACATCATGAAATAAAAAATATTTTATATAAAATATTTTTTATTATTCCATTAAACTATTTATAATTCCATTACGTACAAAATTCATCCGATAAGAACTATAGTTTTCATAATTTTTTGAGCGTAGATAAAATATTATCAGGTATAAAATTGATATTACAGTGCGAGTGAATTTAATTCACTCTATACTAGTTTTTCAAAAAAAAAAAATATTGTTCACATCACAGTGCGAGTGAATTTAATTCATTCTAAACTAGTTTTTTTCATAAAAAAACTGTTAAAAAAATTAACACACTGAAAAAAGAAAGTTCATGTGAACAGTGCAAGTGAATTGCACTGTTCATTGTTTTTTAAGTGAACAGTGCAATTAGCATGCACAATGAGCAAGAAGCAACATTTTGCTGCTTTTCCTTTTCCTGCGTCTTAGACGCAAAAACATGTAGGGCCCATACACAAGAACTGTGTATTTTTTTTTACCAAACGGCTGCAGACTGTGTTTTAATTAAAACGCAGCCGCGTAGCCAAACGGACTCTATATGTATGTATTGATGGCAATGGACCTTTCTCTCTCTTTTTTTTCTTTCTCATCCCATAAAAATTATAGTTTAGTCATCTTTGTTGTTAATATTTCATTTATCAATTCTAATTTGACATATATTATTTTTTTCTGATTTGATTCTTATTTTTTTAATTTTTAATTTTTTTTCTTTGCTCTTTTGTAAATGTTTTATTGGTTTTCAATCTCATACTTCAATCTAAATTTACGGTATATTATTTTTCTCAATTTGATCCTAATTCTTTTGATTTTTTTTTCTTTTGTTAAAGTTATTTTTCTTTTCAATTTAACCCTCCAATAAAAAATTTGTAGTTGCCCTTTAATTTATTTTTTATTTAGATTTTCACCATTATTATTTTAATTGTTGCTTTTTTTTTATTAGACTCTTTTGTATAATTGATTTTTTTTTGCCATTCAATATTTGATTTGTTGGGGATTGAGCTTCATGATTTTTTGATGTATGGTACTTCTGGTTTAATGACTAAAATCACGAGTTTTAAAAGTTAACGCGGATTGACTTTGACTGTTTTTATGGGCTTTGTGATTGTTTTTATTTTTTCTCTTATCAAGTTATCCTCGTATCATGAATTAGTCATCAGGTTTTGATATCTTAACTTAAGTTGGCTCGGCTCTAATTACTAGGGTTATAGGTTTGTGATTCTAACTCGTGTTAACAATGACAATTTTTTAGGTTTTTTTTTTTTTATCATATTTCATCCTTTTGTTTTTAATTATTTGAGAATTGAGCGACATTGTTTGTTCTTTTTTGAAAAAATATTTTTTTCTAAACTATCATGATCACTTTAAAAAATAAAAACATTTGGTCAATATGTTGTATTTGTCTACTTTTATAATCTCTTAATTAAAATAAAACCAATGTATTTATGGATGACCCGTGGATTTTTATTATTTTTTAAAATGTGTGTTGTGAGACTTGAATATTATTTTTATGCAAAAAAAAAATAATGTTTGGCAATTATAACGAATATCATTTGGAAAGGTTAATATATATATAAAGTTTTTTAACTGTATGTAATTAAAAGGTTATATGAAGTTTCGTAACTTCATGCAATTAAAGGAAAATTAAAAGTGCACATAAAGTTTTGTGACTTCATGCAATTAAGGGGCAATCATAACGAATTTTCTTATAACAGTTGCTTAATAAATTTTGATTTTTTATAAAAATATTTCTATAAAATGAGAGCTCTCATTAAATTAAAGTTTAGTTGAGAGTATGATAAATATTGTGTTTCAAAATATTTTTTATATAGAAGTATTTTAAAATAATAATTTTTTTATTTTTTATAATTTAATTTTTACATCAATAAATCAAAATAACTTAATAATACTAAAAAAATTAATTTTAAATACAAAAAATTTAAATTTTAAATAAACAGTGTTTTGACCGTACGCCTTCATTAATGAAGTTGGACCTCTATATTAGCAAAATAATTTATTGGAACAGTTATTTTATAGATAGCGAATTACACTTAATAAATACCACAGAATATGGTTTCAAATGAAATGCCAACTATGGCTGACATCTATCAAACACGACCAAGAACAAGGTTTAGATAACCACAAAATGATTAAAATATATTGTTTTGATAATTTTTTAACGTAAATTTGTTAAGAGTTGGGTTTTAACTGAACAATCCGAGTTTTTTACTGGACCAATTGATTTTTTTTTTTAATTTTTTTCAATTTAGATTGTCTAGATTCGAAGTTAGTCAGGTTTTATATTACCCTGCCAAACTAGTCCATTATACAGTTGTACCTGAACAGCTTGAAATCCTGCCTATATATATGTTCTGATAAAACCAAAAATCCCATTTAGTTCATTCAAGCCAAGCCATTATGGGTACCGCTACAATGGTTTTCTCCCGTGTTCTTATAGTGATATGCTCTCTCTTGGTTCTTGTTTTATCCCATTCGAGCTCCTGTGATGCAACAAAGCATAAGAATTGTGGGTTTGATGCGATATACAATTTTGGAACGTCAATGTCAGACACGGGAAACGCCATGCATCTAACTCCTAATGCATCAGAATTCAATGCTCCTTATGGAAGAAGCATTAAGGATGCAAAGGGTAGATACTCTGATGGATTCCTTGTAATTGACTACTTTGGTAAGGAATTAAAATCACCCGTCCATGTCCTTTTTTTTTCTTTATAGCAAGGAGAACTAGAGGAGTGTTTGTCTCTAAGCTGGTTGTTCTTTGAACTTTAATTTGCAGCAAAAGCAGCTTGTCTTCCCCTTCTTAATCCTTACTTAAACAAGGATGTAAAGGACACACATGGTGGGGTGAATTTTGCAGTTGCTGGTGCTACTGCCCTACCACGTGAAGTTTTGAAGAAATTCAATCTCCAGCCATTTATTGACATTTCTCTAGATATCCAACTTCAATGGTGGGGCAATTATGCAAAATCATTGTGTAATAACAGTAAAGGTAATTATTCACATAGCTTTTTCTCCCCCTTACCCCCACCTTTTGAAAGTGTTTTTCACGTAGTTTTTCGACCAGTCTGATAAACTGAAAAAAATCATAATTTTGATGTATTTTCAATTTAAAAAAACTATTGCAAAAACATCTGCAACGTATATATCGAACCAAAGTTTAGTCCATATGATTTTTTTCATGTCCAGTAGATTGCAAAGAGAAACTCAAATCATCTCTATTCAGTATTGAAGCAATGGGAGCTAATGACTATCTCATTGCGATGCTTAGAGGCAAAACCATCAAGGAGCTAAAGAAGATGGATCTTGTGTCTCAAGTTATAAAAGCCAATGAAGAAGGTGTAAGAGTAAGTTAATTAACCTGCTGCATCATCATGGTAGAATAAGTCTGTTTAATCATATTTATTCTCTTATGATCATAATGTCTGATTCTTGTATTGATATTGTTTTTTACTACGTTGTTGATATATTATACAGAAAATCATCGGTTATGGCGCGACTCAAGTGCTTGTCACTGGATACTTGCACGTAGGTTGCGCACCGAGTTTGCTTGCAATGCGCTCGAATTCTTCCGATGCTCGCGATCAATTCGGTTGTCTGAAAGATTACAATGACTTCATTAAGTATCACAATGATCTTCTCCGAGAAGCCCTTTCAAGACTGAGAAAGGAACACCCTGATGTGCACATATTGATTGGTGATTATTTTACTGCCATGCAATCAGTTTTGGATAATCACCAGAAACTTGGTAAGTATACAAGGACATGTATCCTCATTGAGAAATAAATGTAGTAATGAAATCTTTACTTCTTGAATTTTCATTACGTAGGGTTCGAATCTGTGCTGGTGGCTTGTTGCGGCACCGGAGGTAAATATAATTTTGATCACAGAAAGAAGTGTGGAACTCAGGGTGTTCAGTCATGTTCAGATCCTCGAAAGTATATCTCTTGGGATGGACTTCATATGACCCAGGAATCTCATAAGCACATTGCAAAGTGGTATATTCAAGACATCTTCTCAAAGTTTCAATCCTAAAGTTTTAGCTCTGCTGAAAATTGTCTAGAATTATCACATTTGTGCTAAGAAGAATAACATATATTCGCAAGCGGAAGTATGAAGTTGATTAAACATACCTTTCAATCTCCTATAAATCTTGCTGTGATTAAAACTGAACTGTTTTACATGTCAAAAAAAAAATAACCAACCAACAATTTGTTTTGACTACATGCGTCAAAACAATGTTCCACTCTTCAAGAATCCTTCAATATTAAGAATATTGATGAAGGCCTTTAATTTTATGTAAAGGTGAATCTCTTCTTTTCCATGCAATTTGGGCTATTCCCGATCATGAGCGGCCAAATATAAAACAGTTCCAAAAAGTCTAACATGCTCAGGAGACTCAAGCCTTTCCCTGCTTCCTTGCATGAAGACTTGGCTTTGACAGTTCCATAACATTTTTTTTCCACTATTGAATTAGACTAATAAAATTACAGTTGATTTCCAAAAATCACTGTTCCGTAGTTAGTGAAGCTGCTTGGGGGCATACCTCAAGTGAAGTCTGTTAAAGGGGCATGCCTCAAGTAAAGTCAGTTGAATAATCTGCCAAATTCTCTCTCCATTTTTGCACAGTTATTTTTGCAGATTACGTACCAGGTCAAAGATATTGTGTATTTAAGCATAAATATTTGCTTTGCTGATTTTTTCCTACCAAGCTAGAAGAGGAAGCAAAAGCTGGCTGCCAGGGGCTAATAAATCCAACAGAGAAAACTATGACAAGATTTGTCAAACCAAACTCAGATTCTCTCTCAGACAACAGCCTATGTCCAAAATAGGGATACAAAACCATTAATCCATCATTAATTTTCATATTTGTTTTTATAAAAGCATGGATATACTGAAGTGTTAAGCCAACTTAGTAGATTGATCAAGTCAACAAATTAAATTAGTAATAATACGTACCCAAAAGTCACATAATATATGAGGCTATTAGGAGTAAGACAACAGCATCAGGACATGAAAGAGTCTCACGGTATTGGCTTGAACTGAAGATGACAGACTCTTTCAACATTTATAGACTCTGGACGGCAGCTAATTCCTTGGAAGACTGATTCTTATACATAATTCTACGTTCACTATATATAAGGGTTCTTGTAACAATAAGTTTCCATCACCACGTTGATAGTTTATCAGTTTCTTGCTGGTAATAACACAGAGGATCAAAATGGCTCGCCACATTTTGGTTATTGTGAGTTTTTTAGCCATTGCTTGTGCCGTGGTCACTTCCTTTGAGCCTAGTCCATTGCAAGATTTCTGCGTTGCCGATCCTACTAGCTCAGGTCAGGATTGTACTGATATACACAGGATCATACTGCAGTAACTTAATTTAATTGCATAAAATTTGGTTACAGGATGTTTTTGCTTCTGCCATTCCAAAAACATCAAAATGTAATGCAATGTCTCTTACGTTTTTCTTGGTATGCAGCAAGAGTTAATGGCCTAGCTTGCTTGGACTCAAAGATGGTGCAAGTCAACCACTTCTCCTTCAGCGGCCTCCATATTCCAGGAAACACATCAAATGCCCTTGGCTCAGCAGTTACACCGGTCTTCGTAGGACAAATACCTGGACTCAACACCCTTGGGATCTCGATGGCCCGCATTGACTATGCACCATGGGGCCTGATCCCTCCTCACTCACACCCTCGTGCTACTGAGATTCTCACCGTCTTAGAAGGCAGACTCCTTGTTGGCTTCGTGACTTCTAACCCTGATAACAGGCTCATCACCAAGGTCCTGGAAAAGGGTGATGTGTTTATGTTTCCAATTGGGCTTGTTCACTTCCAGAGAAATGTTGGCCTCGGAAGTGCTTTCTCGATCTCTTCCTTGAGCAGCCAAAACCCTGGTGTTCTTCTCGTTGCTAATACCCTATTTGGATCCACTCCAAGCATTCCAAATGATATTCTAGCCAAGGCTTTCCAGGTGGACAAGTCTGTAGTTGAGAAACTTCAAGCTCAATTCTAGACTGTCATGGATCCTGAACTGAAGAAGATTTCCTCCTTTAATTCTTACCATTATGTTCGTCTAGTCCTCATTTATTCTAATTTTTATTATTTATACAATTTATTTACAAAATGTTTGCAAGATTTCCACAAAGTTCGCCAGAATTTATAGTTTGCTTATATACTGCTGCCTTCTGACTTTGATTGCCAAAATGGAAGTCTGCAAAAATTTCTTCCAGTCATATACTAAGTTTGCCGTAATATAAATGAGAAAACAAGAGACCAATCAGCCATTCCTGATTGAAAGGCAACTTCATTCCTCAAGGTCCAATTAGTCCAAATGTTCAAATGGCCATGAACAGTAGAAAGAATAAACCTTACCAATTTGCAGACACGTTTGATTACTGTCACGGAGAAGAAGATAGAGCTAGCTAGGTAAATTTTCACCCTAAAATCATTTCATATACATATTTATCCTTTTGTTTTCGTCTCCATCTCGCAGCTAAATATTTAGATGGTAATTGATTATTATTTCAAGATAAAAGATAAAAGATATAAATACAATAAATTATTTTATTTTGATTTCAAACCTGGACCCACCACCATCTTTTTTTTCTTTTTCTTTTTTTGCTCGAAATGAGAATCCGAAGTGAATTATTGAAATAGCAGTGATTTTAGAATACACTATTAAATTTGCTCGTTAAACAATGCGAGTTCAGATTATTTTAATTTTTTTTAAAAAAATATAAAATATAATTTTTTTTTTATAGTATCATTAAATCTAATTAAGCAGTATGATCTTAAAATTTATAAATTCAACTTCTTACCTAGCTCAAGTTTTGAAATAAATTAAGTGGAAGTTGGTTCAAAGTCAATTATTTAATTTAATGGGTTCAAAAACAATTTGAATGACAGGTAAAAACATGACATGATTTTTAAAAAAACTTTAAGCCTAATTTTTTTTATATATTAAGAAGATGCCAGATTGGATCAACATCAACCTTGATTACCCTGCGACCTAAGTCGTGAACTTCAGTAGGTTTAATAACTTTATTATTTTTGTAAATTATTTTTATTTTATTTTATGATAACATTAGATGCTTTTAAAATCCAGCATCAATCCTAAAAAAATATATTTATTTGAAATCATGATAACCCTATAGAAAGTAGAAAAAAATAAATCATGAATTTTATTTCTCAACCAATCCAATATTAAATAAGAGTGAAATAAAAAAAAATAATTAGAAAAATTAAATGACCAAAAACTAAAAAAAAAAACATATCAGGTTTGATGGGTACGTAAACCTACTAAACTCGTGAATTGGGTAACTCGGGTTAACACATTAAACCCACAAACCGGATAATGGATTCTATTAGAATTAATAACTTGTTTTTTTTTTCTAAACCATTATTTATTTAACTATATGATAATAAAAATAAACGATCACAAAATCGAGCGTCAAATCAATACTGAGACTTTTTTAAGACTATAATAACTTCATAGAAAACAAAACGAAACAAATCATGAAATTCAATTCTTAATCAGTCTAATATCAAATGATAAAATTAAAAATAAATAAATTTATATATATATATATATATATATATATATATATATATAATAGTTAAACTCGCAATACACGTCAACGAGCCCATGAACTTTCTAAAATTTAATAACATGTTTTTTTTAAAACTATTTTTGTAACTATATAATAAAAAGAAAAAATAGACGATCATATAATCGAGTTCAATTAAAAAAAAAATACCCGGCTAAACCCGCAAACAGAGGCAACCAAGGTTATTTCGCCATCTCGCAAACCGAGTTATTGATTCCACAAAGTTTGATAACCTATTTTTTAAAAAATTATTTTATATTTAACTAAAGTTTTTTAAAAATAGATCATACCGCGATGATGAGATATTTTTTTAACACTACAATAACTATATTAAAATAAATTAAAATAAATTATCTACTCTAAATTTTTATAAACATATCATATAAAAACTAAATTTAAAAAACAAATCAATATCAAAGAAAAAAAAAAGTTAAAATGCTAAAAAAAAAACCAACACTTATGCGGATTACTATTGAAATTCATATTGCATATTGCCAATGGGTGGGGGGAAGTGTTAGCTTTACTTGTAACAAGACACCTCCACTACGTATGCTGATCCACTAAATTATTTGGCAAACCTTTCTACTGTCATAATCCTATCCCAACAACAGCAAAAACCAATCACAATATCCTAATGTGCTACAATCACTTGCAAAAAATTCTCTTGTCCCTCAAAACAAAAGCCCTTAACATCAAATTTCTTGATCAAATCCTCACCCAAACCATCACAACTGGCTTCACTTATTCCACCCCAACATGGAACTGCCTTATTAGAGCCTATTCTAGAAGCCCCACCGCACCCATCAAAGCCATTCTTGTCTACAACTTCTTCATTAAAACATGCTCAACTAGACCTGATAACTACACCTACCCGTGTCTACTCAAGGCCTGTTCACGTTTGTTTACTGATTCTAATGGCAAACAAGTGCATACCCATGTGATAAAAACTGGCCTAGATTCTGACATTTATGTCCAAAATGCTCTTGTCCATTTTTACGGCTCTGTCGGCAACTCAACTGATGCTTGCTTTCTGTTTGATAGAATGCCTGACAGAGATGTTGCAAGCTGGAATTCTCTGATGGGCATTTATAATACCAATAATTCATTCACTGAAGTGATGGTTTTGTTCAAAAAGTTGATGTGTGGATGTGTTAAAGCTGATAAGATCAGTTTGGTGATTGTATTGTCAGCTTGTGCACAGGCACAATTGGAGGGTCTAGAGTATGGAAGGTCAGTCCATGGATATGTAATAAAAGTGGGGTTTGGATGTTTTTTGAATGTGGATAATGCGTTGTTGAATTTTTACATTAAGTGCAAAGAAATTGATGAAGCGTCGAAAATGTTTGATGAATTTGTTCATGAAGGAGATGTTGTCTCGTATACGATTTTGATCAATGCTTATGTTGAGATGGGGCTGATAGATTTGGCTCGCGATGTCTTTGATGAGATTGTTGATAAAGATCGTGTTTTGTGGAACTTGATGGTTCATGCGTATGTTAAGGCACGGTGTCCGAATGAGGCGTTGGACCTTTTCGAGAAAATGGATAGTGCGGGGGTGATACCAGATGAAAATACAATGGTTAGTGTTCTTTTAGCTTGTGCTAGCATATCGGACCTGCAGTGTGCTCGGCTTCTTCATCGGTTCATTAACCGGAATAGCAATGTAAGACAGGATGTTTTTCTGAAAACAGCCCTGATTACTATGTATTCGAAGTGTGGGAGCGTGGAGGAGGCCTTGGTTACCTTTTATAAGATGGAATACACAGATGTTTTTACTTGGACTGCAATGATTGAAGGGCTTGCAAACAATGGGTATGGGAATGAAGCTTTGAGTATGTTTAATCGGATGGAAAACCAAGGAATTAGGCCTAATGAAGCCACGCTTGTTTCAGTGTTAACAGCTTGCATCCATTCTGGGTTAGTTAAAGAAGGTTGCCAATTATTCAAAAGTATGGTCAGTGATTACAAAATGCAACTGAAGATGGAGCACTTTGGCTGTCTAATTGATCTACTAAGTAGAGCGGGACTTTTGCATCAGGCAGAAGAGTTCATTCAGTTGCTGCTACCTGAGGAAAGGCTCATAGCTTATAAAACTTTGCTGAGTGCTTGCATGAAGTATTCAGAATTTGATTTCGGAAAGAAGGTTGCAAATGAAATGTCGAAGTTGAGTTCTAATAGCCATGAAACTCGTATCCTGCTATCCAACTTCTATGCCCTGGCAGGTCAATGGGCTCAGGTTGCAGAGACTAGAAAATTCATAAAAGAATTTGACACAAGAAAGGCGCCTGGCATGAGTTTTGTGGATGTAAAACCATGATGTGAAGCTGTGAATGTTACTTGCATTGAGTGGTTGATAGATGGAAGAACAGAACTCCATTCTTTCCCTGTATTTAAGCAATAGATTTATGTTTTCATGTGGATACAGAGTGTAGAAGCAGGACATTTTGTTGAAGAAAAACTGATGTTTATAACTTCAAGTTCAGTCCTTACCTTTTACCAGATTGCAACACATTGTGAATCTACTAGAGCAACTAGTAATTCTAAAGCTCAAGACGACTTAATAGTAAATATGGCTGAAAGTGTTCACAGAAACGTTGAACCGCCTCAAACACGTGCATTTGACAGTTCTTTTGTAGTATAGATAATGCTTAATGCACCTGAGCTGAGCATTTCTATTGGTCTACTAGCAGTTGACAGAGCTAAAATTACAGACCTGGTGAAGCTTCTTAAACTGAAATAAAACCAAGATATGTAAGCAGAAAATTTCCAAAAATTAAGCATTGAAAGTATTTATGAATCTTGATTATGTGTCTGTAAATTTACAGTTCAGGATACAACACCTCAAGTTGGAATCCCAACAAAAAGGTTGTAATTGCTCACCAGACTGAGCATTTTTGATACAGTTTTAACGCTTGAAGAACACTTTCCCCAGAAGCAAAAACTGCAAAAATAAATTGTAAAAAACAAGAAAGACCCTTTTTGAACAAAAGATCACCAAAGATCCTAGCTTGAAATTGAAGCAGGGGACCTATTCATAGGCTCATTTACACATCTATATCTTGCAACCAATTTTATCATCAAACATGATGCAAGTGTAAGTACAAGGGATAGACTCCGACCTCCTACAAGTCCAGCAAGCGCAACAAAAAAGAGAATCAGGTAATCTGAACTGCCCTTTTTTTCGGTTTTCCCCTTTTCGACTACATCCACTTCCATTTTAGCCTGCCATCCAGTGCTAGAACTAGAAATTCCCTGATAGGGTTCTTTTCCTTTTCTCTCATTTATTCCCTCTTCTTCTTCTTCTTCTAGCAACTCTGATAGCAAAGCTTTGCCTTTGTTTTCAAACCCTTGTTCATCACCATCTTCTAGCCCTTCAATTCTCCCCTCATCGTCTCCCCAACAACTAGATGATTCACTACCAAAATCTGGTTCCTTATCATTATTCTTCTTTGCCTTCTTTACAGCGAGCAACTTCTTGGGCACTAATTTCTGTATAATCTTTCTTCTGATCTTAGAGTTTCGGCTCTTCTCTTTTTCACATACCAAAACTCCACTTCTATCTTCCTCTATCTCCACTATCCTCATCTTTTTCCCATCACAACTGAGTAAATCCATTCTTGATTCGGCTCCCCTATTTTCTTGGACTGGCACAATCATATCAAAATTAAATTCTACAGCTTGAATTTCCTCAACAGAAGACTTCATTTCAAGAGTCTCAATCAAATCACATGAATCAACCCCACTAACAGCTTCTTCTTGATCTATTTCTTGAATGATCAATCCTTTACTCGAATCTTCACATTTCCTTACCCCTTTCAACATAAAAAATGCTGAAGAAACCCTTTCGACAAAAGGTTCTAAGACTAGCTCTACACTCAAACATAGTTTCAAGAAACATAACACATGTTTTCCCACATATTCAAGAAAAATAAGCACAAAAGCAGACATTGTTATCCCAACAACAAGCCCTTTAGTACTTAAACCCAAAACCAACACCAAAAACATCTTCAAAACCACAAATAACAAACGTTTCTCTTTCTCATCCCAACATTTCTTATCAGTAACCGTAACATTATCAACATCATCAACACCTTCAACAACAGGCAATAACTGACTCACCAATTCACAAGCATCAAAACTTTCCACATTCTCCAAATTCTGAATAGGCTCTGGTACATCCACCAAGTCTCGAGAACTTGATAAAGGAATTGGATCAGAGATTACAAGTTCCTCCTCCACCTCTTGCAACTGCTGTTGTCTCCTCTTTTTCTTCTTGGCAGTTGGTTTCTTTAACCTTTCACGGTTCTTGTGAAAGAGATCAATAAGAGAAGTAGGGAAACCAGTCTCAACAACAAGAGAATTCCCTCTTTTTGGTGACTGAAGATCTGCCACAAGACGTGAAAATCTTGAAACTCTGGTCTTTTTCCATGGCAAAGGCATGTTGGGGTTAGAAAAGATTGGATTTTGAAGGATGCCCGGGTGGGGATTTTCACTAAAAGTGAAGAATTCGAAGAGAATAAGTGTGTTCTAGTTCTCTTACAAGCATCCTATGAAAGTCTTTATTTTTTCTGAACAAGGGAAAGAAACCCAGGGGGATTATAAGTTATAACTACAAGAGAGACAAAAGCAAGAGAGAGAAAAGGATGGTGAGAGGAAACGCGGTGGAAAATGTTAAGAAATTACTGTGCTGGCGCGTGTGAACTGTTGGAGTTGTTGAACATCAAAGCTTTGTTGAACTTCAAAGATTTGTTTCTGTTTTGCTGTCTTTTGTGTTGTTCCATGAGCGGTGATTTTGGAGTTTCGGAGGGTTTGTACTTTGTATTTACGTGTAACAAGAGGCTGCTACAGGGGAGAATAAAGCTCGGCAAGCGGATTTGTTATAAATTTTTTATGGGTAATGTGCTGCAGGTGTTTTTAAAAATATTTTTAAAAAATAATATTTTTATTTGAAAATATATTAAAATCTATTTTTTAAAAATTTTATATTAATATATTAAAAAAAATTAAAAAATATATTAATTTAATATAATTTTCAATCAAGTTAATCAAACTTAGTTTTCCATCTATTTAGATTTGGATTAATTGATAATTTGTCGATGTGATATCTAATTGAGGTCAATTTTATTTTTGAATCACTCAAGGAGTTGACATTGTTAGATCTAAATGATTCAATCAATGATTTTTATTTGAATTTTTATTTAAAATAACATTATTTTGTTTTTTTTAAATTATCCCAAAAAACATTGTTTTGTTTATTTATTTTTTAATAAATATGGGTTAACTAACTCAATTAATGACTCAAACCATGATTGTTGTGGTTATTTGCTAAATTTAGTTTATTTTTGTAATTCTATTTACAATTTTTTTTAATAAACTTGGATTAACTAGCTTAATTAATGACTCAAACACCTGATAATAGGTGGTAGTTATTTACTAAATTTAGTTAATTTTTGTAACTCTGTGCTTGAAATTCATTGACTGCCTATTTTATAACTTTTTTTAAAAAAAGTGCTTTGAACTATTACCATTGATTGTTTAATTTTTTTAATAATTGATTTTGGTTGTTAAGAATGTGTTTTGTATTATGATGAATGATGTTTTTACTTGAAAGTATATTAAAATATTTTTTTATAATTATTTTTATTTTTAACATCAGCATATCAAAATCATTGAAAAACACTAAAAATATATTAATTTAATATTTTTTCAATACAAATATATTTTTAAAATACACGCATAATAACAAACATGCACATGTCCAAAAAAAAAGTCAAATTGAGACTTAAAATTCTATTAAAAAATTTTAGAGGTTCAAATCTTAGAAATGATGGGTCTAAAATTAGGAATTTGAAAAAGGAATAACTTCTATCATGATGTAGGGCAAGACTTATTGGACTTTGTATATGATACAAAGAAGAAGAAAATTTAATTTTAAACAAATTAGGTTTGGCAGGATAACCTTCAAAACTTGAAGCATGAATACAATTCAATGATGGAGTTATAAATCTGAGCATAAGCATCAATATGTGTGTTGGTAGAGATAATCAATTCAGGAGAAAATGTTTAAGAAAAAGGAATAAAACGCATTCCTCCCTTAGCCCATGATTGGATTCCATTAAAAAAAATCAAGAAAATATTCGGAATTATGATTGTAGTTATTTTTTAAAGTATTTTTACTTGAAAATACATTGAAATAATATTTTTTTTATTTTTTAAAAATTAATTTTGATATCAGTATATTAAAATAATTTGAAAATACCAAATAATATTAATTTAAAATAAAATAAATAAATTTAAAATATTATAATGCAATGAATCCAAAAATTATAAATTATGAACCCAGCATTCTTGGCCATCAATCAATCGAAGCCGCCCCAATAGGTGAAGATCTAATCCACATTTAACACGGCTAGTTCCAATCAATGGATATTTCCTAAATGGGACCCAAATCCCATTTTGATTATTAGAATCATTGGTGGAAAAATCAATGATGGGATAGAAAAAAGCGGGAATTTTTTGGATTTTAGAAGGGAGTTGATAGATACAGTGGAATTGGATTTAGTTGGATAGGATTTGGTTTTGTAATTATATTTAATTTATTTTTTATATTTTATAAATTATAAACTTAATTAATTTAATGTTTTTAGATTTAAATGAGTTTGATATATTAAGTTGGATTAAATTTTTATATGAATATTAGAGGCAGACCTCTAACATGTAATATAAGTACTATAATATCTTCAATATTAGATCTAATTTTTATATTTTATATTCTTATTAAATTCTAATTATTTTCTCTTTCTCTCCAACAAAAAAAACAAATTATATTTTTTTCCGTTAAAAGAAATCTAATAGAAAGCTTCCTAGCAAGAATTTTATAGTTAAAACATTTGTAAATAAAATAAAAATAAATATTTACTCCATAAACTATTAATATAAAGATAAAATTAGTATAAGGTATACGAGTTTGGGTCGGTTTGATCGAGTTTTAAAAATCTGAACCTGCCAATTGACCTGTAATAAAAATAAAAAGAGACATTCACTTGTTAAGAGAGAAAAGAAAAGGGAAAAATCAAATGACCACCAGTGATAATCCGACTACCGGAAGCTGTCACGTGCTACTCCACATGGAAGAGGACATGGTGGCGCATCTAGGGAAATAATAAAAATCCAATTTTACCCACCGAGTGGCATCATGCGTGCCATCTAAATAGAGCAAACGACACCCACTTGTTGATGCATGTTAACATGCGCAACCAGTTTTTCTCATTACAAATTTCAAAAACAATGTGAAATATCATAACGCACCTTATAACCTTGGCAATTACACAAAATACTAGTGTGAAAATACAAAAATACCCTCAAATGCAAAGTTTATTTTTTTTTAATATTTTTCAAGGTTAAAAATATACTTTTACTGTATAACAATGTTTTGACCATGGAGGCAAATAACTATTTTTATTGTTAAGAAGCATGTGAAAAGTCAAGAAAGTTTTCGGTTAATATTTTTAAGTTTTATTGATTTTAGAGGTAAAAAAATATTTTTACCGTGTTAAAAAAATAAAAAAGAATATAAATACTCTTGTAAAATCTTTTAGTGACTAATGGATCAGTAAAAAAGAACAAAACACCTCAATCCTCAAGGACTTCAATTTTTTCCATTAAAAATTAACATGATAATTTCAGTATAACAATCCAGAATAAATGGTGTCTCGAGCTGCAATGAAACACGCAAGGATTTTGGAGTTTTTGTCAATAATACAACAATATGGTTTTTTAAACGCCCCTAGTTTTTGAAAAGTGGAAAAGTACATGGGAAATGCCGAGTAATGGGAGATGGGCACTCCCTCGAGGGAGAATGAGCGAAGGTGGGGAGAGACAAGGCATGCCCCAGTCACTTATGAAGGCAGCCAGCAGCAGTCTAGTGGGGTTCTTGTGATATTATAAAAAGAATACAAAAGACGCAAGCGTGAAACCGAAGTTAAAATGAGAAGCACATGGTATTCATTATGCTTGACTCACTCCCTTCTGCTCCTTTTGCTTGCTTTCTCTCTGTACTAAAACGTGCTCTTTGAACTTGTTTCCAGCTGTGGAACATGCTCCTCCACCACTGTTGCTTCTCAAGAAATACAATTAAACTTGGAATGGTAATGTAACACTGATTCAAATCATATGTTGTTTGCGTTAATCCGAGTTGTTTTAGGTTAGAAAATAAAAATATCATTTGTTTTTACGATGGTGGTATAAAAACAAAAAAAAACAAACCCGGTCTTGGATCGGTCTTGATTCAGGCTCTCGATCACGAGCAGGATTTTGTAACTGTGGATCAAAAAATATATAGAATCCCTAAACAAATTATTCAAAGCTAGTAATGTTTGAATAAAATCCAGGGTTTAATCAGGTTATTTCATCAACTAAATTAGTGGACATGAAACTCATGGCATGTGCTCTAGATGCACTGTTTATTGATGATATTCTAGCACTTCTCTCAAATTTCTTTGAGAAAAGATTGAACCTCACAGCAGTGGTAGGAGCTGACCCGAGATTTTCATCTACCATCCTAAGGCTCTATCGCCTAGGCCAGGCCTAGTCCATTGATAAATGCTACCCAACTTATTCTTGTTCATCATGTTTTACCTGGGATTTGGCCCAAATCAGTCATTCTTGAAGAACATTACAGAATAATCCAACAGAATCTGTGTATGGGGCCATTATAAACTACTAAGCCCAACCAAGCTTTCTGAGCAACATCAGAAAAAGTTCTATCCAGGTCCTCACACCATGGTATGAGTTTGCTCATTTGTGATTTGCAGATCCAATGATTTCTTCTCGGTGCTGCCTTACTCTGCTCTCTCGAAGCAAGCTTGATCTCATGAATTGGTGGGGTTGCCTGGATTCTTCATTGTTTCTCGGTGAGTGATTAATATAAAAGCCTTCGTGATTGAGATTGAAGCATGGAAAGCTTGAGAAAGTGAGAAATAAGGAAGTATGGCCTCATTGGCTAGTGACCACATTTGTGACAAGTGAGAGATTAGAGTGTGGATTTATCTTTCCCATAAAAAGAAAGGACGAGGAAATAAATTGTGGGAACTTTGTCAATTCACTTATATATATATATATATATATATATATATTAGTTTACTTCATTGCTTAGAGTTTATGTTCGCCCACTCACAATATTTATTTTTTTCATTTGCCTTATAGATTACAGAGGAAACTATGGGAATTGTATGCTATATATATCATTATTTTAAAACCTGAGGAGTTGACATGGGGTAGAGTTGATATCACAAATAAATAAAAAGGTTTGATTCGATGACCAAAATAAAATAAAAAAATAAAAAAAATAAAAATGATGTTATTATTTTAACCCAAAAAACACCCTAAAAACAAATGAGTTAACATGTTCATGGTTGGGTTAGTTCATCTGCATCGTTTGGAAACGCGGTGCAAATCGCGCGTTCTGAAAAAATTTAAATTTTTTTTGTTAAAAATTAATTTTTTTATATGTTTGGATCGTTTTGATGCGCTGATTTCAAAAATTATTTTTTAAAAATGAAAAAACATCATTTTGATGTATTTTAACACGAAAAACACTTTGAAAAACAACCGCAATCATATTCCCAAACAGGCAGCCGTGTTTAAGACAACAATTGTTTTTTAGAATGTTTTTTACTTGAAAATACATTAAAATAAGATGTATTTTTTTAAAAAATTATTTTTGATTTTAACACATCAAAATTAAAAAAAAATAAAAAAATAAAATTTAACAAAACACTTATTAAAACTCCCCAAAACACCTCCCAAGTAACTAATATATATCCCCCGATATATACCGGTTCAAATTTGAAAACATAGCTGGTGTGTTTGAGGTACAGAAGACTAACATTTAAAGATGATAACTCGAAAGTACAAATGAGATTTATTATGTAAACAAAAAGAAGTACAAATGGGATTCAAATGCCAACATTCACTTTAAAAAGATTCTCTTTATAACAAATCATTATTTTCACATGTTAATAAGGGCTGATTTTTTTATTTGATTTAATTTTTATAAAAAAAATAATTAAATTGATTTTTTTTTAAATTGAAACTAAATCGAAACCCGTTTCGTTTTGGTTTGGTTTTTTTGGACAAAAACCGGTTCAAACCGATTTAGGTTGGGTTTGGCTTGGTTTTTTCTGATATGGCTCGGTTTTTTCGGTTTGGCTCGATTTTTTTTCTATTTGGCTTGGTTTTTTTCGGTTTAGGTTCTGTTTTTTCGGTTTTAGGCTTATAAAACCGGACCGAACCGGTCGGTTTTTTCAAAATTTTAATCGGTTTTTTTTTATAATTTGGTTTTTTCGGTTATTTTTTTTTCCGGTTTTCTAGGTTTAATCGGTTTTTCAGTTTTTTTCTCACCCCTACATGTTACCTCCTAAAAAAACAAAAAAAAAACCCATGATTTTCACATACTAACACTCAAAACATAAATCTCATAAACAATACTCTTATTGTAATATTCATGGGGAAGTTTAGTATTTTAATATTTATTAAACTTTTAATTTCAAATTTTAATCTAATTATCATGAACCATTCATTTATAAATCTTCAAATCTTCAAATTCTAAGTATTACAACAATCAATCAATCAAATTAACAAACCTTGTCTTAAAAAAACATCCTCCATTAAAATAAAGATTAAAAACAACATTATCCAAAATAGTTGATGCCATGATATGTCTAGACTCTAGACTTCTAAAGGGATAAACTTGGAAGACAAAACCCCCCAAACATCAAGAGATTCCTTCCATTTACAACTCACTTACAACAAAAAAACAATGGATTTTTTTTCTTCAAAAGGTTCTCAAAAAAGCAACCAATAAAAACAACCCAAAGGCAAAGGACACATAGAACCCTCCTTTATATCCTCCTTTCCCATTCCTTCCTCCTCAATCCCCTCTCCCCTTAAGATCCACCAAGAACACCAAAACCCCATTTCTAAAACCTGAAAAAGGTCCAAACTTTGGTGCCAAAATGAGAGAAATTCTTCACATTCAAGGAGGTCAATGTGGGAACCAAATTGGGGCCAAGTTTTGGGAGGTGATCTGTGATGAACATGGGATTGATCAAACAGGGAAATACAGTGGAGACTCGGATCTTCAATTGGAGAGAATCAATGTGTATTACAATGAAGCAAGTGGTGGAAGATATGTTCCACGTGCTGTTCTTATGGATCTTGAACCTGGTACTATGGATTCACTCAGATCTGGTCCTTATGGACAGATTTTTAGGCCTGATAACTTTGTTTTTGGCCAATCTGGTGCTGGTAATAACTGGGCTAAAGGGCATTATACTGAAGGAGCTGAATTGATTGACTCTGTTCTTGATGTTGTCAGGAAAGAAGCTGAGAATTGTGATTGCTTGCAAGGTAAATTGTTTTAAAGATTTCCTTGTTCGGTGTTTTTGTGATGTTTTGAATAACAGGTTTTCTTTCTTTTGATTGGATCTTCATGGGTTTTGATTGTTTTGTGAGAACGTTGACGGGTTTGATTGGATCTGACGTTCGATTCAGGTTTATAGAGGTTTTTCTTGGTTTGCGAAATTTGCTGTTGATATTTTATTAAATGAAAATGGGGGGCATTTCTTTATCATCATGTTTAGTTTTCCTGGGAAATTTGCTGGATCTTTAATCATACTTGGATTGGATATTTAGGGGTAAATTTTTGATGCTTTATGCTGGTGCCTCCATGTCTTTTGTGCTTTCGTGGTTTTCAATGGCTTTTAAGTTGTAATGCTGGACCGAATCCTGTTTTCTGCTTCAGCTGACTGCTCCATATGCTATGCTAGTTCTGAATTTTTTCAGCTGGAAACTTGTGTTTTCGATTTTCACTTCTGAGAACAGATAACGAGAAAATTATCTTCCTGTACGTGAAGTAGCTCAAATGTTCTTTATATACTCAAGTGTGGTTTGACGCTTTCAGTTGCAAGTTTAGTTTCTGTCTTTTTCATGATTGTGGTTTTTGCTAGCAATTTTTCGCGTTCCTCTTAATGTATGGTCATTTAATTTCTGAGCTATTATTGTTATTAGGTTTCGAACTGTCCTTGCTTATTGATGCTACAGTTTTAGTCTTCCTGCCTGTTTCAAGCTTCATTTAATAAATTTGGTGGAACAGGATTTCAAGTTTGCCATTCTTTGGGTGGAGGCACTGGTTCTGGCATGGGAACTCTTCTTATCTCTAAAATCCGGGAGGAGTATCCTGACCGCATGATGTTGACATTTTCTGTTTTCCCTTCTCCTAAGGTATCTGACACTGTTGTTGAGCCATACAACGCCACCCTTTCCGTCCACCAGCTCGTGGAAAATGCTGATGAATGTATGGTTTTGGACAATGAAGCCTTGTATGACATCTGCTTCCGCACTCTCAAGCTCGCTACCCCCACGTGTAAGTTAATTGAAAATGCTCTCCTTGAACTGAAAAACATAATTTAAAGATGTTAAATCTGGTATTAATTAAAGGAACCATTTAGCTTTTCCTCCCTAAAAATTGAAAATGAATATTGAGAAGGGCAACAATAATAAAATGCTTAGTTCTAAGTTGGCTGCTCCCTAGTCGTTCTCATTGGTGGTTGCCAAAAAATTAACCGCCTGTGACTTAGTTCTAATATTTTGAAGCAACATGATCTGAGTTTTTCCATGTACCAGTTGGTGATCTTAACCACCTCATTTCTGCTACCATGAGTGGTGTCACATGCTGCCTTCGCTTCCCTGGACAGCTGAACTCTGACCTCCGAAAGCTTGCAGTTAACCTTATCCCATTCCCTCGCCTTCATTTCTTCATGGTCGGATTTGCACCCTTGACATCAAGAGGATCACAGCAATACCGTTCTCTGACTGTGCCTGAACTAACCCAGCAAATGTGGGATGCCAAGAACATGATGTGTGCTGCCGACCCACGTCATGGCCGCTACCTAACTGCTTCAGCCATGTTCCGTGGTAAGATGAGCACGAAAGAGGTTGATGAACAAATGATAAATGTCCAGAACAAGAACTCTTCATACTTCGTTGAATGGATCCCCAACAACGTTAAGTCCAGTGTCTGTGACATCCCACCTAGAGGTCTTAAGATGGCATCCACTTTCATTGGCAATTCAACTTCAATCCAGGAGATGTTCAGGCGTGTCAGTGAGCAATTCACAGCTATGTTCAGGCGGAAAGCTTTCTTGCACTGGTACACTGGTGAGGGTATGGATGAGATGGAATTTACCGAGGCTGAGAGTAACATGAATGATCTGGTAGCTGAGTACCAGCAATACCAGGATGCAACTGCTGATGACGAGGAGTACGAGGAGGAGGAAGAAGAGGAAATTGGTGCTTAAAATTCTTGTCGGCATGTCTGAAGTTTGTATTTTATTTGCTCTATTTAAGTGAGTGATTATGTTTCTGTTGTTGGGGGGTCAAATTAGATTGACCTGTTTATGTGAATGAGTTGTGGGTCCTTGTATTGTATTGGAGAATGGTTTTTGGTGACTGCTTTTGTTTTTAATCTTGATTGATGAATGATTGTATGTAGTAGATGGATGTTGGGTAATACTAATCGAGCTTAGTCCATTTTTTTCTAATGTAAAAAAGAAGCAGCCTGGGTAACAATTCAAGCAAATCCAAGTTAACTTCACTAACACATGATTGAGATGTTAAATTGAAATAACCCGTAAAAAAAAATCAAAAAGAAATTCCAAAGTTTAAGGTCTAATATCTGAAAAAAATAAAGCATGAAAAAATAAAATTCCAAAAATATAACGTTGAACAGCTACGAAGCCAATCGAATAAAAGCGTTTTAATCATGGTCGAAGTTTGAGAATTACAGATTCGTCCACCTGGAAAGCCTTGGCCAGAATATCATCAGGAATGGATGGATTGGTTGCAAACAAATCACCAACTCGAATGAAACCTGGGCTCTGACTGGTAAAAGCAGCAATAGTAGCAGTAGGTCCATTGCCTACATTAAACGTAAAGTGAACTAGTCCAATGGGAAAGACAAACACATCACCCTTTTGAAGCACCTTCCAAACGAGCCTGTTTTCCGGGTTTGAGGTTACAAATCCAGCAATTAAGCTGCCTTCTAAGACGGTTGTAATTTCAGTTGCCCGAGGGTGTGTGTGGAGGGTTGATGTTCCTTCCGGCGCATAGTCTCCGCGACCCAATGCGAGCCCAAGAGTATTCAGTCCAGGTATTTGGGCAATAGTGACTGTGAATCCAATGGGATTTGATGTGTTGCCAGGCACACGGAGTTCACTGGAGAAGAAATGGTTTGCATTTACCAGCTTCGGATCCATACAAGGTAGGCCATTAACTCTTACTGCAGTAGTCATAAAACATGGAATTGGTCAAGCGAAAACAACAAGTACCTCTACTAATTACTTTGTTAGAAAAATTAACAATCTGATTAGATCCCAACCTGAGCTAGTAGGATCGGCAACGCAAAAATCTTGCAATGGACTAGGATCGGAGGCAGTGGCCGAGGCGCAAATGATGGCTAGAAGACTTGCAATAACCAACAAAATGTGGCTAGCCATATCAATTGCTTGAGGTAATAGCAAGATATTGATGAACTGCAGTACTGATGAAGTACATGTATACATGCAGGAACTCTTATATATAGTGATGGATGAACAGTCCAAGAACTGGCCTTCGAAGGAATTTGTGCCGTCCAATGCCTGCATCTGTTGTAAAAAGAGTGTAGCATGGTTAATATGAAGATGCCAGTACGTGACTCTCACAGTCCGAGTCACATCATCCCTGCTGGCGAGGCCAGTAAACTATTTATGCAAAGTAAAGATGCTTAAAGAAACTGGAGAGAGAGTTTGAAGAGTCTTTGATTTTGTTTTTCTGCTCTTTGTTTGTATGCATACAAGGTGTCACGGGGTAATTTTTCGCTCCGCGAATAAACCCGTGCGGCAGCCTAGTCCCTCACTAGACTCAGTCTTCTCTCGCCAATGCCACTCGTGTTTGCCTAGCAACTAAGTGTTTCACTCACTCAAGAGGTTTCCCACACTTTCTCTCGTTACGTAGACAAGTGGAATACATAAGTAGATTGCAAAACACAAAGCACACCGAGAATACAAGAAGAACCCTTAACCTTTATTTATCTCATCAACAAAGGATTACACAATGTGTGCTATGCACAGAATTCGCATGCTACACAACCAATCTTACACACGTTATTTCCTCTTTATGCATTCTATCTACAACTAAGAGCATCAACAACTATTTATAGCCAAGTATGTGAGCTGCAAGGCACACCCATGATCCTATTTTTCAAGATATAGTGGGACACTTTCTCCCCCATGATCTCCATGATCTTAGTGGTCTATTTTCCAGCAAGTAGTGGACGATTCTCGCCCATGATCCCATGATCTAGCAGCTTGTAGAGCAATCCTCCGATCAACCCCCACGTTCTGCTCCATGATCCCATGATCTAAGAAAACCATGACTGCCACTAACCCACGTTTTGCATGCCCACATGGCAGCCCCATCTGCCAGCTCTTGCTGCGTCAGCTGTTGAGTCACTCGTATGCCTTGGACAGTCCTTCGTCCAAGTTTCAGATCGTGCCAAGTCGAACCCATGACTTGCATAAGCCATTGTCTTAATTGATCGCATCGCATGCGGCGCTAATGTTCTGCATTGCCGAGTCGCATCTGCGTGCACCGCCAATGTCTTCGCTGCCAAATTCCTCGACAACCCCTATTCTCGTCAGCCTATCCCCCTGACGAGTTTTCCTGCCTGGCCTAGACATTCCAACATCCAGTCCATGTTCGTCAACAATCTGCGCTGCCGATTTCCCTTTGACGAACCTACAGCCGTATAAATCTGCATTGCCGATTTATCCCATTGTTGGCATGGCTGCCAACACCCTTAGGCACTATTTTGGACAACCTACCGAAGTGTGCACCTCGTGCACATTCGACACTGTTACACAAGATGTCTTTAAATAGACTTTTAGTTTAACAAAGATACAAAAGAATTGCAACAAATATCCTATTTGTTTGCATGTATAGTACATGATATACATTTAAAATTGAAAACTTGTTATCTTTATCTCCTCTATTTCAAAAGTCTGTTGAATTTGTAAAGGTCTCATTGACCTATTCTTCTACATGCCCTCTTAGTCGAAAAGGTAAGGAATGAACATTGAAACTATCACGCATGAGAGGAAACCGAGTAGAAGACATTGGCTTCGTAAGTGCATTTGCATACCGATCCTTACTAGAAACAAATTGAACATGAGGTTGACCATGTAGAACTTGATCATGAACATAGTGGAAGTCAATTTCAATATGTTTTGTGTGAGCATGAAATAAAGGATTATTGGTCAAGTAAGTAGCTCCTATTGTCACATCAGAGAATTGGAGAATATACAAGCTGAATATGAAGATTAGTTAGCAAGGATTTTATCCACTGAATTTCTACAGTAGCATTTTCAAGAGCCTCATATTCAGCTTTAATACTACTTCGAAAGCAACGTCATCACGTTGTTTGCAGCCCCATGAAACTAAATTTTAGCCTAGATAGACACAATATGCACCAACCTGATTGTCTACGTAATCATGATTAGATGCCCAATCTGCATCACTGAATGTATGAAGTTTAAGAGCAGTAGTGGGTTGAATCAATAACACATGAGAAATTGTGTTTTTCAATAGCACAAGATGCATTTAACAGCTGTCCAATGTGGTTCAAGTGGGAGATGCATATATTTGCTAACCTTATGAACCGAAATGCAACATCAAGAAGGAAAGGTATTGCAGTCCTCCAATTATCTTTCCGATACATATAAGGGTTATGAAAAGGTATTCCATCAGATTTTGTTAATGATTGTGAGGTGGACATGGGAGTTAGGCACGACTTTGCTTTGTCCATGTTGCTGAGGATATGGAGATCTAGAATGTAATGTCGTTGCGATAAATGCAAGCCATTAATGCTTCAATGCCCAAAAAGAAGCTCAATTCACCAATGTCTTTCACTGTAAATTTAGTTTGTAGCAAGCTAATTACACGGTTAATGGCATGAATTTCAGCATTAGCTAGAATTATGTCATCAACATAAATGAGAAAGTAAATAAGTGTTGAGCCTTGGTGCTAAACATATAGGGAATGATCTCGCTTTGATCAAGCAAAGCCAATAGCTTATAACTGATCAGTCAACTGAGAGAACCATGCTCGTGGTGCCTGATAAAGACCGTAGAGAGACTATCTAATTGGCGTTCTACAACATTTTAAAAACATATAAAAGTTTGATATGCATTAGATTTGAGTTTCAAGGGAAAGAGCCATAAATATTTAGTAACGTGTACTAGTGGTAGATAAAACATGAGTCGCCCCCCAAACATTTGAGTATATTAATTCCAATAGTTTCAAAATAGAAACATGAACATGTTTAAAGGGCATAACATGGCTTTTAGCCAACTGACATTCAGAATAGACAGAAGAATTTTTATGTTGATGAGCTAGTGAAATAGCTTTATTGATGACTGGAAGAGAAGCATGACCTAGGTGGTGCTTTATTGAGGTTGAAGATGAGCAAGAGATGTTGAGAAGTTGTAAAGACCATTACTGAGTGGACCTCGATGCAGGATGTTCCCCAAGTAATCCTTCACAAGGAAGAAAAAAGCATGAAACTGGAAGAAAACATTATTGTCTAGAAATAAATGATGAACAAAAAGAAGAATTTTTTGAATTTCGAGGACAAATAGAATTTGATTAAGCACAAAGGACTTTGAAGGAGAAGATAAAGTGGAAGTTCCACTTTGTATGATTTTTAGACTTGTATTATTAGCCACCTGAATATGATATTGACTATCGTCGTCTTCATTTGGCAGATGAATATTGTTCACATTGTTAGTTAGATGATGGGTAGCTCCAATATCGGGATGCCACTCATTATCAGTAGGGTGGTAGTGTGTAGCAACCATGGCTTGAGGTCGATTCTTAGGAGAGTGTGTGGATCATGATAAGAAAGATTAAAACAGTGATAGTACTGTCGAGCAGAATGGCCTGGTTTGAAACATAACTGACATGTAATCGAGTTTGATGGACCATGATTATGGGAATTAAAACAAGGACGACGCCCTCTGCCACGACATAATTCATGACTACGATTAGAGTGGTGAAACTTAGCAGTCATGTGAGAAGAGGACATGTGTGGTTGCAAAGGATGCATGGTAGCCACGTTTACTAAAGTAGCAGCTTGAAGGGGTTGATTATTATGATTAATTCTGGACTCACATATGAGAAGAAGTGAGTAAAGTTCCTCTAGTGTGACAAGATCAGAATGAGAGGTAATTATGGAAGCCAAGGAATCATACTCCTGCCCAAGTCCCATGAGCACATAAGTGATTATATCATCAGCTATGAGTGGTTGTCCAACAAGAGCAAGTTCATCGGCCATTTGTTTGATGGAGAGAAAATACACATTAGCGAGATATAGCACCTTTCCGAACATTTTCCAGTTGAGTGTGAATTCAGATAGTCTTTGCACATGAAATTGAGGAAAATGTTCGCTCTAATGCAAGCCAGACCTCGTGAGATGTTGTATAAGACATGATTTGAGTGAAAACATCTTCAGTGAGTAAGGCATTGATGGTGGCAAGGATTAGAGAATCTTGATGAAGCCATTGAATATAGTGAGGATTGAGAATTTTGATACGAGCACCTGTGCTGGGATGAAGAGCATTAATTTCTTAAGGTGAGATCAGGATTGTGCTGTCAATGTAACCAAAGACACCATGACCTCTGAAATATGGCGGTGGTCCGAGCTTTTCAAACAAGATAGTTAAAGGAGTTGAGTTTGATGCTAATGGTGAATGAGAGATTGGAGATGGACGGGATAATGAAGAGAGGATCAATAGAATTATTTGAGGTGGAAGATGAGAAAGTCATTGTGGATCAATAGTAAATAGACGTTGGTCTTTTTAGAAGCTCTTATACCATAAAGAAGCTTAAAGAAATGAAGAGAGAGTTTAAAGAGTCTTTGATTTTGTTTTTCTGCTTTTTGTTTGTATACATATAAGATGTCTTTAAATAAACTTTTAGTTTAATAGAGGTAGAATAAAATTACAACAAACATCTTATTTGTTTACATGTACAGGATATATATTTGAAATTGAAAACTTGTTATCTTTATTGAATATGAAAAGGTCTTATTGACCTGTTCTTCTACACAAAGGAATAGACAGAGTGATTAAACCATTTCATCATCGAAAGTGTTTGAAAAATTACGATATGAGTTTTTACTCATTCTTGACTTAATTTCATCTCAAATCACCTCATTTTTTTTTATGAATCTTAATAATTTTTTTTTTAATTCAAAATACCATCTAATCACTCTAAAAATATAAAAATAAATAATTAAAAAAAATCATTTGAACCTCGATCTATATTTTCTGGCATGGTCAAAAGATAATATTACCTTCATTGAACTTTTCTTTCAAAAAAAAATTCATTGACACAAGAATTAGTCTTCTTATGACCGAAATCATTCCCCCCCTCAATATTCTTTGATGATTTTCTTTCTACTCTCTTAACATTTAGGGATTGCAACGTGAAAAAACTAAGTATGAGACCAAAATATAAAAAGCTAAAACAAAAGGAGCAAACAATAGATAAACTTGAGGGATCAAATTGAAAGTTCTTACCTTTTTATGTAAGATTTGGTCATGTTCTTTTAATTTTTTTTATCCTATAACCTAAAATTTTATTTGGTAACATTAATCTAATGTTGAGATATTCTCTTACACTTCACAAATGTAAAAGCATGGGAAGTATAAAAAACATTAAAACATAAAACAATTATAATATATAACTTGAAAAGATAAAAAATTATATAATAATCAAATTAAAAAAATAACACTGGTTTGTTATTATAATTAAAAATAATATATTCTCAAGCCCAATGTTTATATTATATATAGCCAATGAACTTTTTCTTATATTGAAATTAGCCCCAAAACACGGCAAGCGAATTTTTTTTTTTAAAAATCGGATTGTGTTTTGGGGCTAATATATATATATATATATATATATATATATATATGTTAAACAATCAGACCATATCAAACCATACTTGGATTCCAGACAACAATCTAAGTGTAAGATAAGGACTCCAAGCAATTAAAAGGCAGCATTCACAGAAGCAGAAAAAAATATTCAGCTTCGTAGGTTGATGAAGTCTACAAATAGTTTTTCCTAGATTATATTAACATTACCCAACAGAGACTGAGTATAAGAGGCAACACATGAGAAGACATCAGAATTTGGACTGATATGTATAATGCATTTGATTGGATTCACTTACAAGCATCTTCATACAACCAAGACTCTTGGATTGAACATGCTAGACTCTTTCAACAACAGATACAGGCATTGGACGGCAGCAAATTCCTTAGAAGTCTGGACTGTTGATCCATCACTATATATAAGAGTTCTTGCACCTGTATATATACTTCGTTAGTACTGCAGTTTATCAATCACTTGCTAGCACCTCAAACAGTTGATATGGCTAGCCACATTTTGTTGGTTATTGCAAGTTTTCTAGCCATCATTTGTGCCTTGCCCACAGCCTCCGATCCTAGTCCATTGCAAGATTCTTGCGTTGCCGATCCTACTAGCTCAGGTTGCATGTTTTATGATGATTGCAGTAAGAATTAATGGCCTACCTTGTATGGATCGGAGCTGGTAAATGCCACCCATTTCTTCTTCAGTGGATTCCATGTACCTGCCAACACATCAAATCCCATTGGATTCTTGGGCTCGCATTGGTTCACGGGGACTTTGCACCAGGAGGTATAGGCACACCCCCTCGGCAACTGAAATTTCTACCGTCTTAGAAGGCAGCTTGCTTGCTGGCTTTGTAACCTCAAACCCGGAAAACAGGCTCGTTTGGAAGGTGCATGCTTCAAAAGGGTGATGTGTTTGGGGACTTGTTCACTTTTTGTTTCTGTAATTGTTTCTTTTAGCAGCCAGAGTCCAGGTCTCATCCCTATTTCTGATTTATTTGCAACCAATCCATCCAATATTCCTGATGATATTCTGGCCAAGGCTTTTCCAGCAGGTTGACGAATCTGTAATCCGCAAACTTCGACCATGATTACATCTGTATCAATATAAGTGATATATCAAAATGTTAAAACTAATTCTAAGACAATGATTTTTTTTTTAGAGTTTAGAATCCAATCAAATGTTATGTAAAAATAAAACTAGAATGTATTATAATGCACTCTAAATATAATTGTTAAGGAAAAGTCACTAAAATAGTAAATAAAAGTTTGAATATATACTCCTTAATGAAAAATCACCAATAAGTTTACTGTTAATTAATGAACAAAATACTATAAAGTTTTATTATATTTTATCAATTTTTAGTTTATATTTAATATTTCAAAAAATAATTTTTAATTTGTACATATATCTAATTATTAGTTTTGTTTCTTGTTGGGCTACGTTTATTGAGGCTTGCCACCTTGTATTCGGGGTTTTTTTAGAACTCCATAACCCATACTATGTAACTATTTATTTTTATTTTAGAAGTTCTAACTACGAAGTTCTGATAAGTGGCTTCCTACTAAATTTCTTCAACATAATAAAAAGAGTTTATTTCTTTGCGGAAGGAAAGAATGCAGATAACTAAAATTTAATGGCAGTGAAGATATATAAATTAGATTTAATATTGGGTGTGTCATGTCTGGTTTCAAAAAAATTAGCAATATAAACTCAATTTGTGAATATTTATAATATCTATAAAATTCTTTTAACCCAACTTAATATATTTAACTTGCTCGAATAAAAAAAATAAATTGAAAATATAATTTGTAAAATATCATAAATTAAATTGATTACAATTATAAATCCAAACTTGATTCCACTATATGTCTATATCCATAAACATGTCTAATTTCTTTGGTGAATAAAAAGTGCTCATGATAAAACAAGTATAATATGGAAAGTTAATAATGCTAACTAATTGTTACGACCCGAAACCCGAGTCTATGATCAACAACGTAAGAGTGATGTCATAAGGACACCACACCTACACTAAGTTTTATAACGAATATATAAAAAAAATAAGTTATTTAAAAATATATAGCATTTCATAATTTTTTAAAATATTATATTATTCAAAACTAATAAAATCAAATGATAGTTCAAAACTTCTTATCAATAATTAAAACAAAAACAATAATTCATAATACTTATTACATTGTCAAAATCCAAACTTAATTTAAACATAGTTGATTAGTACTTAAAAGTGTATTTTTATCAAGGTTTTATATCATCATTTTACACTTGAAGTATATATCAATAACTCTTTAACTAGAGCATGTTTTATAATAACATGTTTAATAATATAAGATACCTTTAATTTATGGTAAATGTTCATCTTAAATGCAGGCCTATCACATAAATCAAATGATTGATTGATGAGTTCAACTACTAAAATTAAGAAGACAAAGAGAGGGTTAAGCTTAGAAAAGAGATCTTGGTTTAGTCCAAACTAGAACACCTGTTGAGTCATTGGGTCATATCTGGAGTGTAGATCTTGGATTTCAATTTGGTTTATATGGCTAGAAAGCTAAGACATAGGTCTAAAAAATTCATGGGAGTCCAAGACTCAATTCGGACATTTTGGAAGTCCAAATCTTAGCAACAACGGAGAAGTCGAAATACGTCTCGCCGGCCCGAAATTGTTCAGTGTTTAGCCCATATCTCGAGTTCTAGAAGTCTAAATGCACTGATTCATTTTTTGTTGGAAAGCTGAGATAATTTTCTAGAACTTTCATGACAATCTGTTCAAATTCTGACGTTAGAAATGACATTTTGTTCAGACAAGAAGATAAGGATTGTCACCAAGTCAAGATGTGGCTACCCACTCAATAATTAGTCATCAAATCAATAGTTCCAAATTTTGGCCTATAAAAGGAGGCATTTGCCATGCATTTAGGCATCTTGGTTTTCAGATCAAGAGCATGTTCTTGCTCTCTCTTTATATTTTTGTAATGCTTAAGTTTTGTTTATATTAATCTCTTGTTATGCTTTTCATTTCCTTTCCTTTACTCAGTTAACTTATATCTTATTTATGTTCTTATCTTGTTTATTTATGTTTCTCTCTTTCATTATGTTTAGCTAAGTTTATTATGTCAAGGTGAAAAGGTTACACTATTGGTGTAAGAATAAGTATAGTATAAACTCAATATAGACTTTAATGTTTGATACTAACATGTTTTGTATTTGTTATCTTGTTCACTTTTAATACTTTGCTTGTTAAATGGTTAATCTAGATTTATGTTGTATAACCCTTGGTACAACAAATACTTGGCACTTTCATAACCCAACCGTATGGTATAACCGACACTTGTGCTATGAAAGGAACTTGATTTGTTGTTAATATAAGTTATAATCATGAATACCTAACAACATTTACAAGTATTAGCATTAATCGAATAAGATAACTAATGTAATCATGTTAACAATTTATAATCCGATTGGAACCTCCTTTATGTGTGGTTTCCAGTTGGATAATAAAAAGAGTTTATACTATACTTGTTTGAAATACCATTAGTGGATCCTCTAACCTTGATAATTATTATATCCTTGTCTAATCCTTATATCAATATCACATCTCAAAGCTCTCTTCAACTCCTTTTCTGTTATTATCTATTTCTTTATTTGTAGTTTATACAGTTAACCTCCATGTGGTTCGACCCTGTCTTCTTAGGGTTATTTATTACTTCGACACTCCTACACTTGGGAGAAGACATCAACTCTTTGGTCGTGTCAATAGTAATAATGGAGTGTCTAAGACATCAAACCAAAACTAAAAGGAAAGCCTCACAAAACAAGCAAGACATACCGATCAAAACTGAAGAAGCAGGAACACTCAACAAAATTCACCTACTAATAGAAATTAAAAACCTGAAATAATATTAAAAATAAGGGGTGAGTTCAACTAACTTAGTGAGAGAATAAGAATTAATATATATTTTAGATATTAATAGTTTGCAAGTTGATTTATCTTGATATACATATACATACTAAACATATTGTTATAAAATAGGGGAATATATGTTAGAGATCAGATGACACCTAAAGGTGATCACTGTGGAAGGATCAATTGTCATAGGCTGGTGCCTTTCTCAACAGCTAGGTATACAAAATAATATGTGCACATAGACTAACTACTTTCTGTTAGCATGGAGTTACTGATAAGTCTTATATCAAGACATAATAGATATTCGTATAATTATCAAAGCAATGTATATTATATTGAATAGAATTTAGTTCAACAGAATGCGAGTGTAAATTCAAGAATAGATGAGTACTCGGAAAATAAAGCAACATATATAAATATTCATGAAATTAACTAGTCGTACTTATCATATAATCAACATATATATTTATTTATATTACATGTATATCTTGTCTCCTAAAACTTGAAATGTAATATTAATCCGTAAATTTGAATGTATGACTTTAATCTAATGTTTGTAACTCTAAGTACCAATTTAACAATGAATGTTTGACACGACCAAAAGATTGATGTCTTCTCCCAAGTGCAGGAGTGTCGAAGTAATAAATAACCCTTAGAAGACCGGGTCGAACCACAGGGAGGTTAATTGTATAAATTATAAATAACAACAGCAACAATAACAACAACAACAACAACAACAACAACAACAACAATAGTAATAATAGAGAGAGCTTTGAGATGTGATATTGATGTAAGGATTAAACAATGATAAGAACAATTGTCAAGGTTAGAGGATCCACTAATGGTATTTCAAACAAGTATAGTATAAACTCTTATTATTCAATTGGAAACCACACACAAAGGAGGTTCCAATCAGATTATAAATTGTTAACATGATTACATTAGTTATCTTATTCGAATAATGCTAATACTTGTAAATGTTGTCGGGCATTCATGACTATAACTTATGTTAACAACAAATCAAGTTCCTTTCATAGCTCGGTGTCGGTTATACCATACGGTATGGGCTATGAAAGTGCCAAGTATTTGTTGTACCAAGTGTTATACAACATAAATCTAGATTAACCATTTAACAAGCAAAGTATTAAAAGTGAATAAGATAACAAATATAAAGCATGTTAGTATCCAACATTAAAGTCCATGTTGAGTTTATATTATACTTATCCTTACACCATTAGTGTAACCTTTTCACCTTGACATAATTAACTTAGCTAGACATAATGAAAGAAAGAAACATAAATAAACTAGATAAGAACATAAATAAGATAAAAGTTAACTAAGTACGGAAAGGAAATGAAAGGCATAAACTTGATATTAATGAAAGCAAAGCATAAGCAATACAAAGAGAGAAAGCAAGAGCATGATCTTGATCTCAACACCAAGATGCCTAAATACATGGCAAATGCCTCCTTTTATAGGCCAAAATTCGGAACTATTGATTTGTTGACTAATTGATGAATGGGTGGCCACATCTTGACTTGATGACAATTCTTATCTTCTTGTCTGCTAAAAACGTCATTGATGACGTCATAATTTGAACAAACTTCAATCATGAAAGTTCTAGGCAATTGTCTCATATTTCCAGGGTAAAAATTTGAGATCATTTGGACTTCTAGAACTCGAGATATGGGCTGAACACTGAACAATGTCTGGGCTGCAGGACAGATTCGGACTTCTTCGTTGTTGCTACAATTTGGACTTGAAAACGGCCTTCTTAAATCTTGGACTCCTCATGAAAGTTGTAGGCCTATGTCTTAGCTTTCCATCCATATAAGGTAGACCTAAATCCGAGATCTACAGCTCCAGATATGACCCGATTACCAAACAGTGTTCCAGTTTGGACTGCACCAAAGCATCTCTTTTCTAAGTTTGGCCATCTCTTTGTCCTTTCAATTTCAGTACTTCAACTCATCAATCAATTCTTTCATTTATGTGATAGGCCTGCATTTAAGATGAACATTTACCATAAATTAAAGGTATCTTATATTATTAGATATGTTATTATAAAACATGCTTTAGTTAAGGAGTTATTGATACTTCAAGTGCAAAATGATGATATAAAACCTTGATAAAAATACACTTTTAAGTACTAATCACACCCCCCAACCCGCTTATTACTAGTCCCTAGTAATCAAAGCGTTAAAATAGAAAAACAATTTGCAACTTTCACAAAGCAAGGCATTCATCATTCAACTTCCATTAATCTATCCAGATAAACAAACTCTCATTAAATTTATATATCTGCTCAATACCTCTTAAACAAGATATTAATAAACCTTCCTTGTTATGTGCTCAATGTACAAAAACATAGATGATGGGGCTTTTATTGGAAGAAAACAATATTTGCTTCTAATGTTTAAGGTTAACTTCCTTGGGTTGGGATTATTATCTCTTTTTTTTTTTTTAATATATATACATATAACTTAAAACACAATGCATCTTTAACCCATGTAACGAGCTTTCGGCTAATGACTCCCAGACCCGAGTTGATCTTAGGGCATTAGGTGTTGAGACACCCCTACGAGCTTAGTAACTCGGGTTGCGAGATCCTATACGTAGATAGTGCAATGTTTGATTCCCTTAAGCTTTTCTCCTTAACCCATGTAACAAGCTTTGGGCCAATAGCTCCCAAGTCGGTTGACTTTAGGGTATTAGGTGTTAAAACACCCCTTCGGGCTTAATTGCTTAGGTTAGGGAGGCTACGAAATCAAACTTATCTACGTTTTTATTATCATTATTATTATTATTATTATTTTTTTTTGTTTTTTTTTTTTTGCAAATTATAGACTATCCCTATCCCTTAGTTGTTACCTTTAACAAAAGAACACAAATAATGTAATAATCCAATGTGCAACCCACAATCATATGTTAAAGTGTGTGTGTGAAAATGAAGGTTTAAGAATACTTGTTAAATAAGTATATGAGCGGGAATCAAGTGATAACAATGCGAGAGTTTGTAAACCTTGAATATTTCAAGAAGTATTCTAATAGGCCTTGTTATGAATATTGCAAATAACCATTGGAAAATGTTTACTAAGATGCGTCTCAAGAGTCACTCCCCCTTACTCTCGCCATCCTAGTGATAACGGTTTGCCAAATGGTTTTTAAAACAAAAACAGTTAGTTGGTTAGTTTTTTTTTTTTTTTTTTTTAATACTACTACCCTCTCCCCCCAACCAAAACGAGACATTGTCCTCAATGTCCTAAGGTAGAAAGATAGAGTATAGAAGACATCACACGAAACAACGAACACCGACAAACCCGAAACACACTTAAACAAATATAAGAAATAATAGAACAAAATACTATGTTAGAAATAAAACCAAAAGACACAAGGATTCACAAACGAAGATTCAAATCCAATCTAAGCTTTTTACGGCTTTCTGTAGTTGACCAATTTATGCGACTCATGGAGGGATCAATTACGGGGATGAAAGATTGTAGTTTGTCGATCAATTGTTCAACAGCTGAGTGGAGAGATTATGATTTGTCGTGCCGAAGATGTTAGAAATTCCTGTTCCACAGCTTGATCAAGGAAAGACAACAAATTATCATAAAAACCATTAACATTGAGCAAACCTATAGGAAATATGAAAGATCTCTTCCAATGTGCCCAGACCACCTGGTAAGGCAATGAAGGCATCAGCATGGTTAAACATTGTATTCATTCGATCAAACATTGTGGAGACCTGTAGTTCCTCTCCAATTGTTTTCCCAATGAAATCCCCTTTTGCTAAAGCTTCGGGGACGACCCCCAAAACTTGACTTCCTCCTAAAAATGCAGCTATTGACACACCCCCCATTAACCCAAGGCTACCTCCCCCATACACTAGATGAATCTTTCTCTCGGCTAGGACCCGACCAAGATGATTTCTTCGCTTCTAAAAATGCTATTTCCTTCCCGGACTGGATCCACCGAAAACACAAATATTTTTGATGTAATAACTTGAGGGACCCGCCATTTCTACACACTTCTATATCTGTCTAATGTAAGGGTTGAGTAGAAATGAGGGGAAGGAAGAGAAGATTTTATAGATGAGAAATTGAAGATGCAATCATACCCCTATATGTAGACCAGTTTGGAGTCTCACACACTCTTTCTCTCTCTCTCTCTCTCTTTATTTAATTATTTATTTTGAAAAAGCATGTGTATGTACGGGTAGTTGTGATTGTGGCTCACATCTTCCCTTGGTTTTACGTCCAAGAACGGCTTAAACGCCCTCTATGGGTCGGGGATAGGCTTCCCATCCAGTTTTCTTAAAACGGCAAACAAGGTCTTTTTTAGTCGATTCCCAAGACTAAGTCGATCATGTTCTTTATGAAAATGGGGCCATAAATCATGAATTGCACGATGCACATCTCCACTAGGATGCGTCTCAAGGGTCAACAAAAGATTATCTAAAGACCCCTTACTCGGGCCATCCTTAATGAATTGTATTTTATCTTCACGGTTTATAGATACCATTCCTAAAGAACGACATGTTGCATTACAAGTCCATCCGGCACATCTCGTGACGATTTCGATCGTTTTGCACGACGTTTCTTTGCAAAAGTGCTTTTACCGTTCCAGGCATGTGTGAAATGAAAGAATTGGAGGACTCACACGATAATCGGACCTTTGCTTCAATTAGCCGGAATATCTTCGGGAATTCCATGATTCATTAACAACTTTAATCTTGCACACCTAGCACGGTAAATTTTTGTAATCGCATTCGAGGCGGAGAGCGGGAAAGTACTTTTTCAATTTTTCAAGAGTGGTGTCCATTTTCAAATGAGAATTGGAGAAGAGAGTAAAAAAAAGGGAGAAAAAGCAAAGTATTGCACAAATATATACAAATATCGGTTATTATGGGAAGCTGAAAGAACCGACTTAAGTCACGAGTACCGATTATCCGCCTTTTGACCGGGGTGAGAGAAACTAGCAAAACAAAACACAAAACAATGTGAGAAAATGAATCAATCTTTATATACAGGATCACTCAATTCAATAGAGTCATTTTCAACTGAAAAATTGTCAAAGTAGACTTTCAAACGATGTCCATTTACCTTGAAAACATTGCCATTCTTTGGATTCTCGATATCACGGGCCCCATATGGATACACATGTTTCACAATGAAAGGACCACTCCATCTTGATCTTAGTTTTCCGGGAAATAAATGGAGTCGAGAATTATAAAGCAAGACTTTTTGACCAACATTGAATGTTTTTCTCAATATTTTCTTGTCATGAAACTCTTTGATTCTTGCTTTATGAATTCTTGAATTTTCATATGCATCATTTCTTATTTCCTCAAGCTCATTTATTTGTAACTTATGCGGTGACTAGCATCATCAAGGTTTGAATTGAAAGCTTTAATAGCCCAATAAGCTTTATGTTCAAGTTCCACGGGCAAGTGACAAGGTTTTCCATAGACTAGTCTATAAGGTGACATACCTAATGATGTTTTATAAGCGGTTCGATAAGCCCAAAGTGCATCATTAAGTCTTAAAGACCAGTCTTTCCTATTAGGGTTCACTGTTTTCTCCAAGATTTGTTTGATCTCCCTATTAGCGAGCTCTACTTGTCCACTAGTCTGGGGGTGATAAGGGGTGGCAACTTTGTGTGTGATTCCATATTTCTTCATTAAAGTCTCAAATGGCTTGTTGCAAAAATGTGTTCCACCATCACTTATCATGGCTCGAGGGATTCCAAATCGACTCAAAATATTTTCTTTCAAGAATTTTATCACTTGTTTTGTGATCATTGTTTCGACTTGGAATTGCCTCTATCCATTTTGAAACATAATCTACTGCGACTAATATGTACACGAAACCAAATGATGGAGGAAATGGACCCATGAAATCTATACCCCGCAGTCAAAGATCTCAATGACAAGAATAGGATTTAAAGGCATCATATGACGTTTTGAAATAGATCCCAACTTTTGACAATTTTCACAAGTCTTGCGAGAACACATGTGAGTCCTTAAACATGGTGGGCCAAGAAAATCCACATTGTAAGATTTTTGCGGTTGTCTTTCTTGATGAGAAATGGCCCCCACATGCCTCGAGAATGACAAAATTTAATGACATTACTTACCTCATTGTCGGGAATGCATCTTCGAAATATTTGATCGGGATAATATTTGAATAAATAAGGGTCATCCCAATAAAAGTTCTTTACTTCATTCAAGAACTTTCTTTTGTCTTGGGTACTCCAATGAGCCGGCAATTGCCACCGAAACAAGAAAATTAACAATATTAGCATACCAAGGCATTATAGAGACGGAAAATAAAGATTCGTCGGGAAAGTAGTCATCGATTGGTGTGATGTCGGATCTCGATTCGTTGTCAATCTTGACAAGTGATCTGCGACAACATTTTCGGTGCCTTTCTTGTCTTTGATTGTGATATCAAATTCTTGAAGTAACAAAATCCACCGAACCAATCTAGCCTTAGAATCTTTCTTAGAAAGAAGATATTTCAATGCTGCATGATCACTGTAAACAACAACGGGTGAGCCAACAAGATAAGACCCGAATTTTTCACATGCAAATACTACGCAAGTAATTCTTTTTCGAGTAGTGGTGTAATTCATTTGAGCACTATTTAAAGTTTTACTTGCATAGTAAATCACATAAGGTTTCTTATCTTTTCTTTGTCCCAAGACAGACACCCACGGCATAATCACTAGCATCACACATTATTTCAAAAGGTAAAGACCAATCGGGAGGTTGAATGATAGGAGCGAAGTAAGCAAGTTTTTAAGTTGAACAAAGGCTTCTTCACAATGTTCGATCCATTCAAAAATATTATCCTTTGTTAGAAGGTTGCTCAAGGGCTTAGATATTACACTAAAATCTTTGATGAACCTTCTATAAAAACCAAGATGTCCTAAGAATGATCTAACATCTTTAATGGATTTTGGCGTTGGCAAGTTAGCAATTAACTCGATTTTAGATTTGTCAACCTCAATTCCTTTTGATGAAACAATGTGACCAAGTACAATGCCGTTTGTTACCATAAAGTGACATTTTTCCCAATTCAAGTACAAGATTCTTCTCTTCACACCCTTTCAAAACCTTTTCTAAGTTAGTCAAACAATCATCAAATGAATCACCAAAAACAGAAAAATCATCCATAAAAATCTCAAGAAAACGTTCAACCATATCACTAAATATACTAAGCATGCATCTTTGAAACGTGGGTCGGGTGCATTACATAATCCAAAAGGCATCCTTCGATATGCAAAAGTGCCAAATGGACATGTGAAAGTAGTTTTCTCTTGATCTTCCAATGCAATTTCAATTTGGTTATAACTCGAATAGCCATCTAGGAAACAATAAAATTCATGACCTGCAACTCTTTCTAGGATTTGATCCATGAAAGGTAAGGGAAAATGATCTTTTCTAGTCATTGAATTAAGTTTCCTATAATCAATGCACATACACCAACCGAGTAATAGTCCTTGTTGGAATTAACTCATTTTTCTCATTTGGTATCACAAGTGACTCCAGGACTTCTTGGGTACCACTTGGGTAGGACTTACCCATTTCTTTGTCGAGAAATAGGATAAATGATTCCATTATCTAGAAGCTTAATGACTTCATTTTTCACTACTTCTTTCATATTAGGATTAAGCCTTCGTTGCATTTCTCTAGAGGGTTTAGCATTTTCCTCCAAATAAATCCTGTGTGTGCAAATCAAAGGACTAATTCCTTTTATGTCGGCTATAGTCCATCCCAAGGCATTTTTGTGCATTTTCGAGTTTGCAATAACTTACCTTCTTGATGTGCGTTAAGTGTGGAAGAGATTATTACCGGAAAAGTTTCATTTTCTCCCAAAAATGAGTATTTGAGATGGAATGGTAATGGCTTCAAATCGGGTTTTGGTGGTTGAACACTTGAAGGTATGGACTTAATTGATCGTGGTGGCAATTCCTCAATTTGTGGTCTCCAATTACTTGCCTTCGATTTTTCCCGAGAATAGACCATTTGCAAATCGTCGATTCATCAATCTCAATTTCTTGGAAGTGGTTTGAAATTGATCATGAACTAATTTTTCAGTAAAGTCCACTTCCTGTAAATCATTATCATCTCCAGGTTGCTTGCAAATGTTGAAAATATTCATCTCCAATGTCATGTTTCCAAAAGATAGCTTCATCAATCCATTCCTACAATTAATCAATGCATTAGAAGTTGCAAGAAATGGACGCCCTAAAATAACAGGGAAATGAATTACATGCTTCAACGAGGTTGTGTGTCCAAGACAATAAAATCCACAGGGATAAATGAATTTATCAACTTGTACTAACACATCTTCAACTATTCCTCTAGGCACTTTTACGGATCTATCGGCAAGTAAAAGAGTTACGGAAGTTGGTTTTAACTCACCTAGATTGAGACTTTGAAAAACTGAATATGGAAGTAAATTCACACTAGCTCCAAGATCAAGTAAGGCTCTTTCAATTTTATGCTCTCCAATAAAGCAAGAAATTGTAGGACAACCAGGGTCTTTATATTTCAAAGCATTATTGTTTTGAAGAATAGCACTTACTTGTTCGGCTAAAAAGGCTTTCTTTTTCACATTCAATTTTCTCTTCACAAGGTGCCACAGATCTTTCAAAAATTTAGCATAAGAAGGAACTGTTTGATAGCATCCAAAAAAGGTATATTGATCCTTACATTTTGAAAGTTTCAAAGATTTCGAGTTGTGATTAACTTTCCTTTGTTTAGCCATGGCATGAGGAAATGGAAGTGTTGGCGGGGAATCGGTCTTTTCTTTGCAATGATCGAGATTCAACCCCTTCCTTACCCTCGAGAGATTGACTCATCATCATTCTCACAAGGTTCAAGACCGGGTTTTTCAATAACCTTACCACTGCGAAGAGTGATGACTGATTTCACTTGATCCATGTGTTGGCTTCCCGAACTACTTGCATTCGCATTGTATTGCCCCTTGGGATTTTGTTGTGGTTGAGATGGAAACTTACCTTTCTCTTGGAAACCGAGAGCGGATGTCAATTTTGTAAGAGTATCTTTAAAATCTGTCATGCTTTGAGCAAGTTGAGTGTTAATTGCCTCTTGCTTTTCTATAAATGCATGCAATGTTTCCTCAAGATTTCTTCTAGGAGGTGGAGCATAAGGAGGTGCATATCCATGAGAATTTTGGAAATTATGGTGTGCTTGAAACGGTGGCTGTGAAGTTTGTGCATTATTGTTATCACTCTTCCAATTGAAATTTGGGTGATTTCTCCAACCAGGGTTGTATGTTTGCGAATATGGGTTATGGTTGGGCCTTTGAAAACTGTTTAATGCATGGGCTTGTTCATGGAGACATTCTTTAAAAGAAGGCAAGGTTGGACAGTCATTGGTTGAATGTTCGTTGGTTTCCAGATTTGACATGCAATGTCTTGAACAGATTTTAATTGACCACTCTTTTTCAATTCTAGCGCTTCGACTTTTTTAGCTAAAGATGCAAACTTGGCTTGGAGGTCATGATCTTCCCTAAGGTTGTACATACCCCACTAGATGTATGAGGTTGGGTTTTACTTGGTGCCTCATAAGTACTGTGGTGTCCCAATTTTGTGCATTTTCAGCTAGCAAATCTAAGTACTCCATTGCTTCATTATGGTCTTTATCCTCAAAAGTTCCATTGCACATCAATTCAACCATTTGCCTATCTCTAGGAGTTAACCCTTCATAAAAATGTGAAACTAATCTCCATGTTTCAAAACCATGATGGGGGCAAGTATTAAGCAAGTCCCGATACCTATCCCAACATTGATAAAATGTTTCTCCCGGTTTTTGAGAGAAAGTAATGATTTGTCTTTTGAAAGAGTTCGTTCTATGAGATGGAAAAAACTTCTTTAAAAATTGTTGTTGCATATCATCCCAAGCACGAATGGATCCAGGTCTCAAATTTTGTAGCCATGTTTTAGCTTTATCTTTTAATGAAAAAGGAAAAAGCTTTAACCTAATGGTGTTCATGCTACAATTTGAGTCATTATACGTGTTGCAAACCTCCTCAAATTCCCTTAAATGCAAGTATGGATTTTCTAAATCTAAGCCATGAAACGAAGGTAAAAGTTGAATAATGCCTGTCTTAAAATTAAAATGAGATGCATCCGGTGGAAAAACTATGCATGAGGGTGCACTTGTTCTTGTGGGATTCATGTGGTCTCTAAGAGTTCTAACCCGAATATTCTCATTATTCTCATTATGAAGCGATTGGTTATCTTCTTGACCATATTTTCCGAAAATGATGAGGATACCCTACAAAGTCTACCACTTAATGTACGTGACCACACTCTCATGCACGTGTAAAAAGAGAATAAAAAGAAGAAGAAAACAAAAGAAAAAGAAACAACACAAAAGAAACAAAGTTAAATACAATAAAAGTAAAAAGAGAAAATAAAATAAATACTAAAATTTGTACAAGAATTTACCTTCCCCGGCAACGCGCCAAAAACTTGACACGACCAAAAGATTGATGTCTTCTCCCAAGTGCGGGAGTGTCGAAGTAATAAATAACCCTGTAAGACCGGGGTCGAACCACAAGGAGGTTAATTGTATAAATTATAAATAACAACAGACAACAATAACAACAACAACAACAACAACAATAATAGTAATAATAGAGAGAGCTTTGAGATGTGATATTGATGTAAGGATTAAACAATGATAAGAACAATTGTCAAGGTTAGAGGATCCACTAATGGTATTTCAAACAAGTATAGTATAAACTCTTATTATTCAATTGGAAACCACACACAAAGGAGGTTCCAATCGGATTATAAATTGTTAACATGATTACATTAGTTATCTTATTCGAATAATGCTAATACTTGTAAATGTTGTCGGGCATTCATGACTATAACTTATGTTAACAACAAATCAAGTTCCTTTCATAGCTCGGTGTCGGTTATACCATACGGTATGGGCTATGAAAGTGCCAAGTATTTGTTGTACCAAGTGTTATACAACATAAATCTAGATTAACCATTTAACAAGCAAAGTATTAAAAGTGAATAAGATAACAAATATAAAGCATGTTAGTATCCAACATTAAAGTCCATGTTGAGTTTATATTATACTTATCCTTACACCATTAGTGTAACCTTTTCACCTTGACATAATTAACTTAGCTAGACATAATGAAAGAAAGAAACATAAATAAACTAGATAAGAACATAAATAAGATAAAAGTTAACTAAGTACAGGAAAGGAAATGAAAGGCATAAACTTGATATTAATGAAAGCAAAGCATAAGCAATACAAAGAGAGAAAGCAAGAGCATGATCTTGATCTCAACACCAAGATGCCTAAATACATGGCAAATGCCTCCTTTTATAGGCCAAAATTCGGAACTATTGATTTGTTGACTAATTGATGAATGGGTGGCCACATCTTGACTTGATGACAATTCTTATCTTCTTGTCTGCTAAAAACGTCATTGATGACGTCATAATTTGAACAAACTTCAATCATGAAAGTTCTAGGCAATTGTCTCATATTTCCAGGGTAAAAATTTGAGATCATTTGGACTTCTAGAACTCGAGATATGGGCTGAACACTGAACAGTGTCTGGGCTGCAGGACAGATTCGGACTTCTTCGTTGTTGCTACAATTTGGACTTGAAAACGGCCTTCTTAAATCTTGGACTCCTCATGAAAGTTGTAGGCCTATGTCTTAGCTTTCCATCCATATAAGGTAGACCTAAATCCGAGATCTACAGCTCCAGATATGACCCGATTACCAAACAGTGTTCCAGTTTGGACTGCACCGCATCTCTTTTCTAAGTTTGGCCATCTCTTTGTCCTTTCAATTTCAGTACTTCAACTCATCAATCAATTCTTTCATTTATGTGATAGGCCTGCATTTAAGATGAACATTTACCATAAATTAAAGGTATCTTATATTATTAGATATGTTATTATAAAACATGCTTTAGTTAAGGAGTTATTGATACTTCAAGTGCAAAATGATAATATAAAACCTTGATAAAAATACACTTTTAAGTACTAATCAATGTTCATAGTTGAAATTGATTGTTTTACTTGAATATCATTATATGATGTTATTGAATAAAATGTTGTGTTGATGATGATGAGTTGGGTTGAGATCCAAGATGATTGGATCAGGATGTGAAATAAAATTGGAAGTGTAATATGATTTTGTCGATAACTTGGGACCCCCAGATATAGGGGAGACTCTGTCGATTTTTTTTTAAAATAATCGAAGTTAATTATATAATTATTCGTATAAATTTGTATAGATGCGTAGAATGAAATCTACAGCACGTCGTCAAAAGACGGTTGCAGCTTGTGATGCTGATCACGGATGAATCTACGCCAACTTGTGATCTTGCCTCTTCTAGCGCGGTTTCACAGCAAGAAGCGGTGTGCCTTCACAACGGGGTCAATTCACCCGCAAGTACCGTGGCACAATGGAAGGATGACCTCTCAATGTAAGTTTGTTTAGGTTTTAGTTTTAGTTTTTTTTTATATACTTATAACATAATTTATGAACAACTAATTAATATTACTACTTTTATTTAATTTCAGGTTCACAAACATTGAGGCTGCAAGGACTATAACATTGGCATTTAAATCGTCGATGGAGATTCCATTGTTTCAATGGAGCCAGGTTTCCAGACATCCTGAGTGGAAACCTAATATCGATGCATGGTTTAAGCGATTTCAGGTCAGTGTTAATTTTTAATTTCCAGCTTATTTTTAATAAATGATTTTTGTAATTTTATATCTTGTACTATTTTTATTTTATATGAATTATTTATATACACAGAACAAATTTGAGTGGGATAGGGTAGACAACAATGTTGTGAGGAGGGTATGGGAGAATCACGCGGCAACTAGGTAACATCGAAAATAATAATTTTTTTTTATAATTTTATGTTTTAAATTCTAATTTGTTACTATGGAAGTAGGTTGCGTGATTTTTGGTATGACACCAAAAAAAAATCAAAAAGACATGCGAGGGATAACGGTCTTGAAGGATGGAATGAGGTGGCGGTTTGGCAGGAATTCAAACTGCCATTCATCTCGGGAAAAATATGGACGGCATATATTGAGCACGTGACCTCAGAGCGGTTCTCACGGTGCCGACAATCGGAACCGGCAAATTCATGGTTCGGTGACTACGCACACTGGCGGATCCGTCCCATTCAGCGCACATGCAAAGCGGATGGTAAGGTTAATTTTAATGAAATATATCGTTAATTAATTTGTCGTTCCTTATAATATATTTAACTTTCAACCTATTTTTTCCTTACAGTGCCGCGTCTCTTGGACGTGAATCGAGTCCAATGGAGCTGTTTGTAGAGACGTATGTGCGGAGTTAAGACCGCCAAAAGGGGGGTGCGACGGTTCGTGGACAACCATGCTCGGCACTTCGTGGTATGTTCGTTCATTCATTTTATTTTGTAAGTTATTATTTTCTTGAATTGCATCTTGAATTGCATTTGATGATTTTTTTACCGACGGAATTTTCAGGAGACCTATAATAGCCGGTTGAGGGAGAGATATGGGGACAATCCATCGACCCATCCAGATTTTATCCAGATTTGTGGATGGAGGCGGGATCGTCTGGTGGACCCGATAAAAATCGGGTCTACGGGCTCTCCAACACTACGGCTGAAAACTTGCGTTCGGCTCGTAGTGTCTCAACCGTTGGAAGCTCTCTATCGGTATTGAACACCCGGCTGAGGAGTTCATTGCGTTGAAACAACAATATCAACAACTCTCGACGAATTATGATGAGCTCCATCAAATAGTCATGGAGATGAGATCAAAGATGAGTGACGATACTTGTGCAGCTTCTTTTTTACCGTTTAATTAAGGATTTGTAGTCCGTTCATAAAAGTAAACTGCTTGAGGATAAAATATTGAATAGTAAAAAATCAAATTAGTATCTTTCTTGTATTATTTTATATTTAGAGTTTCCCACAACATGCGTCCGTCAACTGATTTATGTGTTTGTTTAAACAATAATTGCTCTTATGAGCAGATCATGATGATATGGGTAACTGGATAAGCTTGAATTGCATGCCGATCGAGTACTTTAAGTTAAATAATACAACTGTTCACCTGCAATATTTTGACTTCTTGATTCTGCCCAGGAAGACAGAGGTCACCAATAGGTGTTGAAAGATCATTATGGTTATTAAATACTTTTGAAAATGACATAAAATTTACCAATTCAAATGACTAGCAATTTTATAAGCTTCTTGACGAATTGAATAAGTGTGTTTTTCTGAACTAGATAATAGTAGAGTAGTGCCTATGAGTGGAAGAAAGCATTGCATGAACCTGTTAAGAGCCACTTGAACAGATCCATTCGCATGTAGTGTGATGATAGCATATGTTTTACTATTATATAGAACAAACTGCTCCATTTGAACTCAATATAGAAAGCTTTTATCTTCAACTTCAGGTTTCTTGGGTGCAAGCTGGTTCGTTCGTCTTTGATTTATTATAAACAAGGGAGCTGCTTGCAGGCTTCTATTACTTCAAAGAAGATAGAAATAGAGATGGCTCCTCGAAACGCTTCAATGCTTCCGTTTCTAGTTTATCTTCTCTCTTCGTCCTCGTTGGCAACATCATCTCACACCCACGAGGATTTTCTTCGGTGCCTTTCCCTCTATTTTGAGGATCCTGTAGCCATTTCGAAGGTTGTTTACACCTCAAACAACTCTTCGTATTCCTCTGTCTTGCACTTCTCAATACGAAACCTCAGGTTTAATTCTTCTACACTAAAACCTCTGGCCATAGTCACACCAACGGATCTGTCGCATATTCAGGCTACCATTCACTGTTCCCGACACCACAATTTACAAATTAGGATGAGGAGTGGTGGCCATGATTTTGAGGGTCTATCTTACAGGTCTGTTCTCCCATTTGTTGTCGTTGATTTAATCAATCTTCGAACCATCACTGTTGATGCAACGAATAGAACTGCATGGGTTCAGGCTGGTGCAACGCTAGGCGAACTTTATTATAGAATTGTTGAGAAAAGTAGAACTCTCGCTTTCCCAGCAGGTTCTTGCCCTACTGTAGGTGTTGGGGGACACTTCAGTGGAGGAGGGTATGGGCTGTTGCTCCGCAAATATGGACTTGCTGCTGATAATATAGTTGATGCTCAATTAATAGATGCTAAAGGCAGGATCCTTGACAGGGAATCAATGGGAGACGACTTATTCTGGGCCATTCGAGGGGGTGGAGGAAATAGCTTTGGAGTGGTTGTTGCTTGGAAAATAAACTTGGTTGAAGTTCCATCTACAGTGACCGTCTTCACTGTCGTAAGAAATTTGGAACAAAACGCAACCAAGCTAATCCATCAGTGGCAATACGTTGCAAATAAGCTTCCTGAAGATCTCTTCCTTGCAGCGGTTATAAGAAGAGTTAATTCTAGCCAAGGAGGAAATACAACAGTACAAGCTATATTTGTTTCCCTATTTCTTGGCAAGGTTGACCAGCTTCTTCTGTGGATGCACGGGAGCTTTCCTGACCTCGGTATAGTAAGAGATGACTGCATCGAAATGAGTTGGATTGAGTCCATCGTCTACGTTTATGGATTCCCAAGGAATACATCCTTGGATGTGTTGCTCGACAGGAGTTCTCAATCCTTAATAAATTTCAAAGTAAAGTCTGATTATGTGAAGGAGCCTATGGCTGAAATTGTATTGAAAGAGATATGGGAAAGGTTTTCTGACGAAAACATGGAGGTGTCTGCAATGAGTTTCATTCCTTATGGAGGAAAAATGAATAAGATTTCAGAGTCTAGCATTCCATTTCCACATAGAGCTGGTAATCTATACAAAATTATCCATACGGTGGCTTGGAGTGAAGAAACCGCATCAGAAAGGCATCTAGCATGGATCAGAAGGCTTTACAGTTACATGACTTCTTATGTTTCGCAAAAACCTCGAGAAGCATATATCAATTATAGGGATCTTGACATCGGAATGAATAACCCTGTAGGCAGCACAAGTTATGGACAAGCAAGCATCTGGGGTAGGAAATATTTCAAGAACAACTTCGACAAGTTGGTACGAGTGAAGACTGAAGTTGATCCTGCAAATTTCTTTAGAAATGAGCAAAGCATACCACCTCTCTCACCATGGTGATCAAAGGAAGAGTAATGAGCTAATAACATTTTTCTTGCTTCAAGTTCACTATACAATTTGATCATGCAGAAAATAGGGTCAGTAGAGCCATATTGTAAATAAAAGTTCATTTTCAAATCGTCTATGTTGTTAGATATCATGCTAATTCAATATCATATGCTGTCCTTTGTAATCTAATAGTTTTGATTTTCTCCCTCGGCTCGATCAATTCCAAATTTTTATTAAATATTTCAACAGAAGAATTCACTAAGAATAAAATAAAAAACAGAAAGCTTCAAGTACTGAAACTATTGACAAAGATCAAAGTGGAAGGTGAGATAAAATACACATTCAGCCATTATCAAAGCAGCCCAAGTTCAAAGATATATTAATGAAACATGAAACTTCATGACTAAGGCACCGTTTGGTTTGGTTATATTCCGTGTTATTTTTTTTTAAAAAAAATATTATTTTAATATATTTTTAAGTAAAAATACTTTGAAAATCAACCATTATCACAAGACCAAACATTACCTAACATTAAACATAGCCATCCAGGTTTTGAATATGTTGAATGTGTTCATAATCAAAGGTTTCTTATCTAAACCACATATTCATTCTTGAGAATATAGTTTATAATTCCCGGATGGAAAAAAAAAAGGAACAAAAACCATGCAAAAAATAATAATAATAATAATTAAATCACAATAAATTCAAGATAAATTTTTTTAAAATAACCATTTCATATAAAAAAACCTAAGCTTCAGTTCTTAGGCGAGGCGCAAAGAATGACTTTATATTTTTTCTTTCTAGATTTGAAACTTAAAAGTGTACATCACTATCTTGGATTTAATAATTTAATTAGATTAAATGGGGTATTGGGATTCAAATTTTTGACCGTTTAATTATTAAAGTTTTGATACCATATCAAAAAATCATATCAATCTAAAATTTTAAACTTAAATTATTAAGTAAAATTTTTATAATAATTTTATATTATTCTTTAACAAAAACAAAAAAGATAAACCTTAATGTCTAAGGTACTAAAGTAAGTCTTGAAGTGGATGGTCAATTCAACCACCTGCAAATTGCAAATAACCAGGAAATTTCAGACATTCAAATGGCTTCCAATATTATAAGCTTTTTATTTTTATTTTTATTGTAATGTGTGTGATAATAGTGTGGATCGATTTGATCTTCCTCGAAATTTTGAACTTTGAGAGATTGGGACAGGTGATGAGATTAATTTGAGGTTTTAATTATAGCTAGAAGATAAATTACTTCTTTGAGAAACAAAATTCAAAAGCTTGGACATTGACTCATATAAATTGAAATAGAATATATTAAATACTTTGAAAATAATGCATCCTGAGCTCTGAGAAATTGCAGATAATATTTTTTATGCTGAAAAAGTCACGAAGGAAATGCTTCTTATATTAGCAGTCGATTTTTGACGTCACCTATCTTGTGTGGCAAGTTCTTTTTTTGTTAATTTCTCAATGGACTTGAGCAATCTAGCCATGATCATGCTCATTTTACTTGTTAAGCAAGCAAGATATCCCCTTGATACTATAAATAGGGAGTCCTTTGCAGGATTCTATACTCGGAAAACATAAGAAAAATGACTTGTCTCAAAGCTTCAAAGCTGCCATTTCTACTCTGTCTTCTCATTTCATTTTCATGGGTCATATCAGCTCACCCTCGTGAGGATTTTCTAAAATGCCTTTCCCTTCATTTTGAAGACCCCGCTGCCATGTCCAATGTAGTTCACACCCCATACAACTCCTCGTATAGCTCTATCTTGCAGTTCTCAATACGGAACCTCAGGTTCAATTCTTCTGAACTAAAACCTCTTGTCATCGTTACACCAACGAATGCATCACACATCCAGGCTGCCATCCTTTGCTCCCAAAGATATAACTTACAAATTAGAATACGGAGTGGCGGGCATGATTTTGAAGGTCTATCTTACATGGCAGCTCTCCCGTTTGTCATAATTGATCTTATCAGTCTACGAGCTGTCAATGTTGATGCAACGAATAGAACTGCTTGGGTTCAGGCTGGTGCAACACTAGGGGAACTTTATTATAGTATTTCTGAGAAAAGTAGAACTCTTGCCTTCCCAGCAGGTAGTTGCCCTACTATAGGTGTTGGAGGACACTTTAGTGGTGGAGGACATGGCACCATGGTGCGCAAATTCGGCCTCGCTTCAGATAATGTGATTGATGCTCATTTAATTGATTCTAAAGGCAGGATCCTTGATAGAGCATCAATGGGAGAAGACTTATTTTGGGCCATACGAGGCGGAGGAGGGCAAAGCTTTGGAGTGGTTGTTGCATGGAAAATAAGTTTGGTTGAAGTTCCGTCCACAGTGACTATGTTTTCTGTTTCAAGAACCTTGGAACAAAATGCAACAAAGCTTCTCCATCGGTGGCAATATGTTGCTAATACGCTTCCTGAAGATCTCGTCATCGATGTGCAAGTAACCAGAGTTAATTCAAGTCAAGAAGGAAACACAACAATACAAGCTACATTCTTCTCCTTGTTTCTTGGTGAGGTTGACCAGCTTCTTCCTGTGATGCAAGAGAGCTTCCCTGAGCTTGGTTTGGTAAAAGATGATTGCTTTGAAATGAGTTGGATTGAGTCGGTCTTCTACACTGGTGGATTTACAAGTAATGCATCCTTGGATGTGTTGCTAAATAGGACTCCTCGATCCATACCAAGATTCAAAGCAAAATCTGATTACGTGAAGGAACCTATGCCTGAAATTGCATTTGAGGGGATATGGGAAAGGTTCTTTGAAGAAGACATCGAGGCGCCTACACTTATCCTAATCCCTTATGGGGGGAAAATGGATGAGATTTCGGAGTCTAGCACTCCATTTCCACATAGAGCTGGTAATCTGTACGTATTAGTCTCCAGCGTGTCTTGGAGAGAAGAAAGCAAGGAGGCATCCCGAAGGCATATGGCTTGGATTAGAAGGCTTTACAGTTACTTGACTACATATGTTTCTAAAAATCCTCGAGAAGCTTATGTGAATTACAGAGATCTTGACCTCGGAATAAATAACCTGACAGGCACCACAAGTTATAAACAAGCAAGCATTTGGGGTCGGAAGTATTTCAAGAACAACTTCGACAGGTTGGTACGCGTCAAGACTGAAGTCGATCCTACCAATTTCTTTAGAAACGAGCAGAGTATCCCATCTCTCTCATCTTGGTGATCAAAGGGAGCTACAAAGACATTGGGTCAGAACAAGATTAATGCTAATAATAATATTTCTCTTTATGCATCATTTATCATAAGGTTTTTCTTCGTCATCATCGATGAGATTTCGGCACGATCCAATAATATTTAGGCATGCAAGTTAATGACAAAATTTCCTTTTATGATATTTCAAACAAATTCAATAGTATGTTTTCTTTTGTTTGCTAAAAATCTTGATTTTCTCCCTGAAAAATCAAAGGGGAGGGGTTTAACCTGAGGTCTATTGTGGACTTACTTGCTTTACGAGAACTGCAGATTTTCTGCTTGGTAATTTAGAATTCAGAATCACAAAGACAAGAGTTACTGAGGGAAAACTCAGCAATTCAAACGACTAGCAAGATCACAGCTTTTTTAATTTAAATAATTGAGTATGTGTATTTATTTGAATGTCCTTGCAAGTTCAAACTTTTGAAAATGAGGAGATTTGAAGATGTTATTGCAACAAGTAAAGTATCCATTTGAAGTAACAAAATTCAAAAGCTTGGACATTGACTAATCAAAGTTGATACAGGAAATTTTTTATTACTTTGAAATAGTGCATATGATCTGAATAACATATGCTTTACAAAGACATGGAAGGAACAGCTCCATTTGAGAAACATAAAGAAGCTTTTTATCTCTATGCAAAAAGTCTAGTAGGAAATGCTTCTTTATTAATAGTGCCAATCTTGGACTTTTTCTGCAGATCGTTCTTAACTTTCTAGTGTGAGTTTTTCATGGTCGTTCTTATTTTATTGTCAAAAAGAGTACTATAAATTCATTCGCTTCACATGGTATCACAATTTTAATAAAAATCACGGCTGATTAACTTTGACAAGCTAATAATCTGCTTTGTCTTCGTGAAACTTTTACCCTGACTAGTGATTTTAACTTGAAGTCCTATTTTAATTTTCTTCCCACCTTGATATAAAACTTTTCCTCCAAGTCCCTTAAGGTTGAGAAGGTGAGCCTGAAGTCTATTATGCTCAACGGGTTGATTTGAAAAATCCATTACTCAAAGCTTAACTAGAGGTGAGATGTGAGGTGTAAGTTGAACTCGAAAAGATATTGATACAATGAAAAATTAAATTGGATTCTTAATGACTTAGTTGACATAGTTAAAATTGTCTGAATCAACAAGAAAAATTAAAAAAAAACATCATTTTAATAAAAATAACTGATTTGTTGGTCAATCCTCGTGCCGTGTATACAAGTATGCTTTTATTTGCTTACTTGACCTTTGAGTTCTGCAAAGCTGTATATTTGGTCATTTATAGTTGAAGAAGAAGAGAATGAGAACAAAACAGAGAAGACAAAAAAAGAAAATGAAACATCTAAGTATAGCTTTCACACAGAATAAATCTGATTAAATAGAGTAGTTGAAGAGTAAAAACAGAGGAAACAGAGTGATTTCAAAAAAAAAAAAAAAAAGTGCATACATATTTGGTGCTGAATAAATGTGTATTATTTAAGTTGGGCTTAACTAAGATCCACTGAAATTGCATTTTGGGCTATGATAAAAACAATTAGTTTGGCCCATTAATTATCCATCCATATTTTGCTATTTATTTGCTTCAAGTCCCTGTTTGGCCCATTAACTAAGATCCACTTAATAAATGATTTTCAACTTCTTTAAATGACACCCAAATCTCCTTTCTTTCAAGTGCCTGTTTATTAACGCTGGAGCGCACCCTCTTTTTCAAGTTAAAAGCATATCATTTGATGCTTTTTGCCTGGAAACACAGGTGCAACCGCAGCCATGCCCGTGATAAAGAAAATGTCTTCCTCATAAAACGATTAAGCACCACACAGTTGCAGCTCCATTGGAAGCATATAAAAAAACTTTTTATCTTTATGTGGACAAGGAAAAGCTTGTTGTATTTGTTAGCTGAAGATATTAATTTGTTCATATTCATTTTGATTAATAAGTTTAAGTTTGTATTTTATTCTATAGATTTTATAAATTATAACTTACATCTTTATGGTGATATAATTACTTACATTATTATTTAGTTATAAGACAATTTACTTGATTGATTGATTGACTTAAAGATTAAAATGCAATTCTACAATTATCCTTAAGCATTTTTAATATTAAAACCTTATAAACTTATCCAGAGGCACGACGATGACTTTAGAACCCACTAAAACTATATAAATATAAGTTATAATTCATAAAATCTACCAAAACAATACCCACTTAAACTTATTAGTCTAAATAGATATTTTTAAATCTAAAAACGGTAAATAATTAATAGTAGCTCAATAAGATAAATTGACTTGTAGATAAATAATAATGCAGCTAATTATAACAAGAACCATAAATATATTGGTTACGTTCATAAAATCTACATAACAACTACAAACTTAAACTAACTAATTAAAATGAATTTGAAGAGATATCTTTAGTATAAGAGCATATTAAATTATCAATAAACAATAACGCAACTAAGTATAATAAGAACTATAAGATACAAGTTTTAGTTCATAAAATCTTTAGAACAGGTTGACACGTAAACTTGCTAATCAAAATGAACTTGAATTGACATTGTCGAATCTAAGAGCATGATAAATAATCAAAAGTAGCTCAATCGAGTAAATTGGCTCATATATAGCTAAATAATGATGCAACTATTTATAACAAGGACCATGAAGATAGAAGTTATAGTTTATAAAATCTACAAAACAAGATACATAGTTACTAATCAAAATCAATCTAAATAAATATCTTCAAATCCAGAAGCATGTTAAATAATCAATAAACAATAATGTAACTAATTGCAGAAAGAACCATAAAGACACAAGTTAGAGTTTCTAAAATCTTTAGAACATATAGAAACTCAAACTTACAAATCAAAATGAACTTGAGCATATCTTTGAATCTAAGAGTATAATAAATAACCAATGTTCATTGTGCAATTTAAATCCTAACTACTTCAACTCATTTTAATGTATATCATAATAAATAAAAGAAAATTGAGATAAGAAGAGAACAATTAAAGTGAGTTAGTAGTTCAGCTGAAATAATCAAGTAATAGGGAGTCAACTAGGGAAGAGGACATCCTTAATTTAAATCTTGCCTCTTGCATTTCTCAACCTACATATAAGTGTGCGATCAACTCGGGGCTTCGAGTTGATGGGCTTTCCCTCATAGTTTGACTTTTAGGAGTGGTCATCCACTCGTTGATCGCATCAGGAGTATGTCCATGATATAAAAAGAAAAGAAGAAGAGAATAATTAATCTCATGGGCAATGATGTTATAAATGCTTAAGGATGTAATGTAATCAAAAAAATATTTTAGTTGATTTTATAATAATGTATGTAAAAGTTTTTAAAAATAAAAAATATATAATAATATTTCAATTAATAAAAATCTCTTGAAGTTATTTACTTGATGAATATGAATAAATAGCAATGCCTTCTTTCTTTGTTGTTTGCACGTATTTAACAAAATTCAATACCTTGATAATGTTTCTTTTTTTTTTTGCTTTTCTTTTTAGAAAACAACTTACCACACTTTTATTATTGTTTAGATATAAGCCAATTTGTCTAATTGAGCTATTATTGATTATTTACAATGTTCCTAGGTTCGAAGATGTGTGCTCATATTCATTGTTGTTATCAATTTTTAGGCCCAGCCCAAAGAAGAGGGGGCCAAGCCGTGGCCGGACCCAAAAGAATAGGGGTCCTGGTCGGACCCAAAAAAGGGCTAAGCTGTGGCCGGACCCAAAGAGAAGAGGGGTCCTGGCCGGCCCCAAAAGCAATTAGGTCGAGGCTCGACCCAAGGATAAATGGGTCCTGCCACCCTAAAAGGAGTGGGTCTCGGCCAGACCCAAAGGCATTTAGGTCGAGGCTCGACCCAAGGAGAAATGGGTCCTGCCACCCCAAAAAGAGTGGGTCTCGGTCGGACCCAAAGGCAATTGGGCCGAGGCTCGATCCAATGAGAAATGGGTCTTGCCAGCCCTAAAGAAGAGGGTCTTGGCCAGCCCCAAAAGTAATTTGGGGGTCTTTGGCTGAATCTAAACCACCGGAAGCTGGGAGGAGAAGGTCCAAGTCATGACCCATGAGAAAATGGGTCAAGACCGACCCCAAAGTTAAATAGGTCACGACTCACCCTATAACAAATGGGTCGCGACCCGCCCCCATATGAAATGGTCAAGGGTAACAAAAATATGGGTAATTAATTACGTTGCATGCAGAACAAACCAATGTTTTGCATGCAACGAACCCTGCAAACCATTCCTGCTAGTTTTTCATCTTTGGTCCAAAGGCAATGGCTTTGAACACCTCTATGCCAACTATGGAAGAACGCAGAGGGGAGCCGTACCATCATTTAATGGATACTATGATTGAGAAACTAATCATTTAATTGATATTGTACTTAACAATAACTGAAACAACAATGAGATGTGTGCTTGGACAACACGATGAAACTGGAAGGAAGGATAGGGTCATTTATTACCTAAGCAAGAAGGTCACGGAATACGAGTCTAGGTATACTATGATTGAGAAACTATATTGTGCGCTAGCATAGGCTGCGAAGAGATTGCGTCAATATATGTTGTATCATACTATGTGGTTACTTTTCAAATTAGACTCATTGAGGTACATCTGTGAAAAGCCTTATCTATCAAGCCGAATTGTAAGATGGCAGGTTCTACTGGCTAAGTATGACATAGTATATATGACAAGAAAAGATAAAGGCAGTGTTATTGTTGATCACCTGGCTGACCATGCTATGAAAGATTATGAGCCATTAAACTTTGACTTTCCTAATGAAGATGTGCTTTCAGTCGAGGAAGGGAAATCAGATTGGTGGATTATATACTTTGATGGTGCTATAAATGTATGTGGTAATGGAGCGAGTGCAGTGATAATCTCCCCTGATAAGAAACAGTATCCGATTTCAGTTAAGTTGCAGTTTTGGTGCACCAACAACATGGCTGAGTATGAAGCTTGCATTATTGGTTTAGATGTGTATGAAGACTCAATGCTGATCATTTTCCAAGTAAAAGGAGAATGATAAACCAAGGAATACAAGTTAAGGCCTTACAAAGAATACCTGTCTAAATTGGCTGGAGAATTTAAGTAAATAGAGTTCACCCATCTAAGAAGGGAAGGAAACCAGTTTGTTGATGCTTTGGCCACACTAGCTTCTATGGCTAGAATAGACTTTGGGCACAAGGTACAACCGATACACATTGATATCAGAAATAACCCAACTCATTGTTGCTCGGTCAAAAGAGAAATAGTGGAAAACCTTGGTACTATGATATCAAGAATTTCATCCAAAAACCAGGCATATCCCATGCGGGCATCCAAAATTAACAAGAAGACCTTGAGGAGGTTGGCAATGGATTTTTATCTTGAAGGCGAGATTTTGTATAAGAAATCCTCCGACGGGACTTTGTTGAGATGTTTGGATGAAGTTGAGGCAAAAACTGCATTACGAGAAGTCCATGAAGGGATTTGCTCAACCCATGTTAACGGACATATGATGGCTAGAAAAACACAAAGGGCCGGTTACTTTTGGATGACATTAGAAAAGGACCGCGCCGACTATGTCCAAAAATGCCATAAGTGCCCAGTGTACAGTGATAAAATCAATGCCCCTCCATTTCCTCTGTTTAACTTGACATCTCTATGGCCCTTCACAATGTGGGGAATTGATGTGATTGGGCCTGTCAACCCAAAAACCAGCAATGGTCATAGGCTTATTCTCATGGCTATCGACTACTATACACAATGGATAAAAGCCGGGTCATTTGCTCATGTGACGCAAAAAGTGGTGAATAAATTATTGAAAGAGATTTAATCTGTCAATATGGTCCACCAGAAAAGATTATAACTGATAATGTCCAGAACTTCAATGGCAAGATGATAATAGAACTCTGCGCTAGATGGAAAATCAAACATTCCAATTCCTCGCCATAAAAGCCAAAAATGAATGGTGCGGTAGAAGCTGCTAACAAGAATGTCCAGAAGATTATTCAAAAGATGGTAGTCACCTACAAGGATTGGCACCGCAGTCTGAACCTCAACAGGAGCCACCCCGTACACGTTGGTATATGGAATGGAGGCGGTGATGCTTTTAGAAGTGAAAATCCCCTCATTGAGAGTATTGATAGACTCTGAGCTAGAAGAGGTAGAATGAACAAAGGTTAGATATAAAAAACTGAATTTGATCAGTGAAAAGAGGATAGCTGCAATCTGTAATCATCAACTATACCAAAGAAGGATGGCCAAATCATATGACAAGAAGGTCCGACCTCGAGGACTCCATAAAGGAGATCTTTTACTGAAGAAAATATTGTCTTTACCAGGAGAAGATCTGAGTAAATGGGCGACAAACTATAAAGGCCCTTACGTGGTGAAGAAAGCGTTCTCGAGAGGAGCTTTACTTGCTTATCTAGAATGGATGGAGAAGATCTAGTTAGGCTCTGGAATTCGACTACGTAAAGAAATACTATGCTTGATGTATTCCGTAATTTCCCAAAAATAAAGTTCGGCCATGAATTTTCTCTGTAAAGAACCTTTTCTTCATAAAGCACATAATCTTATAGCATTTGAAATCTTTTACTTAAAAGAACTTTTTTTATGCATGACTAAGGAATCATAATATGCTCAAGATGACTCCATCAATTCTCAAATTGGAGAAAACCAAACTAAATCTAAACTTGATATGTATTGCACACCACACTAGGGGCAAGAAGTGCACATAGGGATACATAGTGAACTAAAGCCCAACATTAAGGGGTATCATCATAAAAACCTCTGAAACACCTTTATGAGAATTGCTTAAAACAAAATATGATGATTGCATAGAAAGTTTCATGAACAAAACCAGATCTTTTGAGTTTTCCTCTTAAAATAATAATAAAAGGCAATACTTAATGGAGCAAGAAAGGGCACCATAAGGAACCGGAGATCTATTCACCAAGCATAAAAGGATAGGAAATATAGCGCGTGGAGCATGTTCCTGTTCAAGAGGACAGGTCGGGCAAACAAATGGAAACAGGAGCTCGAAGAAGTCTACAACGGAAAGGGGGACCTATGTTTCCAAAATAGGTAACAAAAACATGCATGCTATATTGTCATAACACTAACCTGGCAGGAAAGGTGTGACGAAAGCCAAAATAGTTCCAAGTTTTTGGGAACCGCTGCAGAATCTCAGGTCAACAAAACTATGGAAAAGAATATGAATTATGAACCAACACTGCTTCATTCCTCGAGGTAAGATGATTTCTTTTGAAGTTCAAAACGGGCGAGGTCACTTAATATTGAGACCATTTTTTAAAAAAATCGTGGAGTTTTTCTAAAAAATCATAAGACGGGCAAGTCACCCGATATTGAAACCATTTTTTAGAAAAAGCATGGAGGTTTTCTAAAAATCTTAAGATGGGCAGGTCACCCGATATTGAGATCAATTTTTTAGAAAAAGCGTGGAGTTTTTCTAAAAAAACTTAAGATGGGCGAGTCACCCAATATTGAGACTATTTTTTTGAAAAAGCATGGAGTTTTTCTAAAAAACTTAAGATGGGCGGGGTCACCCGATATTGAGACCATTTTTTAAAAAAAATATGGAGTTTTTCTAAAAATCTTAAGATGGGCAGGTCACCCGATATTGAGACTCTTTTTTTAGAAAAAGCATGAAGTTTTTCTTTTAAAAAAAAAGATGGGCAGGTCACCCGATATTGAGACCATTTTGTAGAAAAGTGTGGAGTTTTTCTAAGAATTTTTTAGATGGATAGGTCACCCGATATTGAGAACATTTTTAGAAAAGCGTGGAGTTTTTCTAAGAATTTTTTTTAATGGACAGGTCACCCGATATTGAGACCATTTTTAGAAAAGCGTGGAGTTTTTCTAAGAATTTTTTTTTAATGGACAGGTCACCCGATATTGAGATCATTGGTTTTAGAAAAAGCATGGAGTTTTTCTAAAAAATCTTAAGATAGGCAGGTCACCCGATATTGAAATCATTTTTAGAAAAACATGGAGTTTTTCTAAGAATTGTTTTTAGATGGGCAGGTCACCCGATATTAAGACCATTGGTTTTAGAAAAAAACATGGAGTTTTTCTAAAAAATCTTAAGATGGGCAGGTCACCCGATATTGAGACCAGTTTTTTTAGAAAAAACATGAAGTTTTTCTATAAAACAAAAATGGGCAGGTCACCCGATATTGAGACCTTTTTGTAGAAAAGCGTGAAGTTTTTCTAAGAATTTTTTAGATGGGCAGGTCACCCGATATTGAGACCATTTTTAGAAAAAGCATGGAGTTTTTCTAAAAATCTAAAGATGGGCAGGTCACCCGATATTAAGACCATTTTTAGAAAAGCATGGAGTTTTTCTAAGAATTTATTTTTAGATGGGCAGGTAACCCAATATTGAGACCATTGGTTTTAGAAAAAGCATGGAATTTTTCTAAAAAATCTTAAGATGGGCATGTCACCTGATATGAAGACTATTTTTAGAAAAGCATGGAGTTTTTTTAAGAATTGTTTTTAGATAGGCAGGCCACCTGATATTGAGACCACTGGTTTTAGAATAAGCGTGGAGTTTTTCTAAAAAAATCTTAAGATCGGCGGGTCACCCGATATTGAGACCACTGGTTTTAGTAAAAGCGTGAAGTTTTTCTAAAAAATCTTAAGATGGGCAGGTCACCCGATATTGAGACTATTTTTAGAAAAACGTGGAGTTTTTCTAAGAATTTTTTTTAGATGGGCAGGTCACTCGATATTGAGCCATTGATTTTATAAAAAGCGTGGAGTTTTTCTAAAAAATCTTAAGATGGGCGGGTCACCTGATATTGAGACCATTTTTAGAAAATACTGGAGTTTTTCTTAGAATTTTTTAGATGGGCAAGTTACCCGATATTAAGATCATTGGTTTAGAAAGACGTGGAGTTCACCCGATATGGGGACCATTGTTTAGGAAAAGCGTTGAAGATAAAAAAAATTTAGGAGACATCTTTAGGAGAGCACAGAGTTTTGATGTGTTATCAACTAATTTATCTTTACAAAACTTGCTATGCAAAGCACTTGACAAGTTTGGGCTTCGTAAGTTTTGTAAAGAGGGGGCATCTGTTGTTATCTATTTTTGGGCCCAACCCAAAGAAGACGGGGCCAAGCCATGACCCATGAGAAAATGAGTCAAGACCAACCCCAAAGTTAAATGGGTCGCGACTCACCCCATAACATTTGGGTCGTGACCCGCCCTCATATGAAATGGGTCAAGGGTAACCCAAATCTGGGTAATTAATTATGTTGCATGCAGAACAAACCAATGTTCTGCACGCAACGAACCCTGCAAACCATTCCCTCTAGTTTTTCATTTTTGGTCAAAGGCAATGACTTTGAACACCTCTATGCCAGCTGTGGAAGAACGCAAAGGGGAGCCGCACCATCATTTAATAGTTGGGATTCTACACATGGAGAATAATTACTAAGATCACATAATCAATTATAATATATTTTTTTCTAATTTGCTTTATTTGATTGCAAGTCATCCGAGATAGTATCGTAGATTAGTGTATTTTGTTTCCTAAATAAAGCTGCGTAGAGGCTATATAAGCCTCCTGGGCTGACCTAAAAAAAAAAGAGGAAGGGGCACAGAGGGAGAAAGGAAAGAACCATTAGAGAGAGACAGAGAAAGAACGAAGAGAACCAAGAACGAGCGAACGAAAAAGCGAGAAAACTAGAGAGAACATGAAAAACCCAGCAACACGTAGAGAAGAAAAACAGAAGTGTTGTCCATAGCACGCCATCATCTTCGACTTCGTTCCCTCCTCTAGGTATGTTGTTCTCATCCTTGTATATGGAGACATATTGTTGCATTTTTTACTGTTCAAGTGAATTATAATTCACTTGAACAGTAAATAAAGATGCACGCGTGTGCATGATCACGCGTGCATCTTACAATCATCCGGGTCACTGGCCTGGGCCAGTGACCAAATCCAACTGGCTAGGTCCAGCCCAGCCACATGGGTCGAGCTGGACCCAGCCCAAAAGAGTGAGATTGTTTTTTTTTCATGTATTTGTTTTATGATTTGTGTTTTTTTATTTGTAAAAATACAAATCTGGTATTCAAATACCCGTTCTTTTTCTACGAAATTTTGCAAATATATATATACCAAAACAAAAAAAAATGCTTCGTTTTCATGCATATGGCCAATACCCTAACATTGTTTTAAACGTTCCTTTTTTAAAAAAATAAAAAACAAATATTCCAAGTTTAAAAGAAAATGTGTTTTAGCATGGATTTCTTAAACAAAAAAATTATTTTCTTGTATTTTTGATTTTACAACATGTTTGTAAATTTCAAAGGGTGTTAGCCAATATTCCAAAAATATAAAAATCTTAGTTTTGGGGAATTCATCTATTATTTATTGTTAATATTTGGATAAAGAAATCCTAAATGGGTGAATATCCAAAATATTATTGGGAATAACTTGTTATTATTCATTGTTAATGTTTAGATAAAAAAACCCAAGTGGTTAATATCCAAAATATTATTGGAAATAACTTGTTATTATTCATTGTTAATGTTTAGATAAAAAACCCAAGTGGTTAATATCCAAAATATTTTTCTAGGAATAATAAGTCATCACACATCCTTGAAAGAAGCATCGATTATAATTGGAGACATTTCAATTTTTGGCTCCACGGTTTACGAGCCGTGAAAATATGAATCAAACACATATTTCAAAAGATCTGCATTGGTTCTCCTTGGTACTTTGTAGACATATTTAAAGTATGATCCATATTGGTCAAGGGTTCTTTTTTTTTAGACCTTGAGCCCGAGTTTGTTCATCGTAGCAAACTTACCCTAGGAAAACTGATGGGATTAGAAAATATCAACACCATAACAATTATAAGGCAAACCAAACATCAAGCAGCTTACCTTAGGTAGGGCGTACTGGAGGTGTTAAAACCTTTCCTTTACGCAACCAGTCCCTTGCCTTAGAATCTCTAAAGATCAGTTAGGGTTCCTAGTGATCATAATACTAGGTGGCGACTCCCTTTTTCACTAAACAAAGACCCTGACATTCATTCCTCGCTCCGGGAAGGGTCGCCGCGACATCGAGTGCGACATTTATTTTAATTAGTAAGTTTAAGTTTGTATCTTGTTTTGTAGATTTTTATAAACTGTAAATTATATCTTTATAGTTTTTGTATTTTATTTAGTAAGTTTAAGTTTGTATCTTGTTTTGTAGATTTTTATAAACTGTAAATTATATCTTTATAGTTTTTGCTATAAATAGTTGCATTATTGTTTATTTATAAGTCAATTCACCTGATTGAGCTACTATTGGTTATTCATTTTTTGATACGAAGATATCTATTTAGATTCATTTTCATTAGTAAGTTTAAGTTCGCATCTATTATGTAGATTTTAGAAACTATAACTTGTATATTTTTTGTTCAAGTTAAAATTAGTTGTATTATTGTTTATAGAATATTTAACATGCTTATAGATTCGAAGATATTTGTTCATATTTATTTTCATTAATAAATTTAAGTTCATATCTTGTTACTTAGATTTTATAAATTATAACTTACATCTTTATGGTTCTTGTTATAATTAGTTGCATTATTATTTAGCATTAAGCCAAATTATCTGACTAGACTACTTCTAGATTTTAAAAAATTAGTTATGTAGATTTGAAATGCAACTTGTATTATTGTTTTTCTTGTTATATTCAGTTGCATTATTGTTTATTCATTATTTAATATGCTCTTAGATTTGAAGATATCTGTTCGGATTCATTTTAATTAGTACATTTAAGTGCGTATCTGTTGTAAAGATTTTATTAACTAAAACTTATATCCTTATAGTTCTTATTATAATTAATTGCATTGTTGTTTATTGATAATTTAATACACTTTCGAAGATATCTCTTCATATTCATTGTAATTAATAAATTTAAGTTCATATTTATTTACATATTTTATGAACCGTAACCAATATCCTTATGATTCTTGTTATAATTAGTTGCATTATTATTTAGCTACAAGCCAATTTACCTGATTGATTTACTATTGATTATTTACTGCTTTTAGATTTAAAAATATCTATTTAGATTTATTTTGGTCGTTAGGTTTAAGTGCGTATCTCTTTTGTAGATTTTATGAATTATAACTTATTAAAAATGGTAAAGGACAAGTGTACAACTACATTTGAATCTTTAGGCCAGTCAATCTTATGAAAGTAATTATTTTATTTTTTATCAAAATATTCACCTTATTGAATTTGTGGGAAAATACATGAAAGTGTGATGATTATATTTTATCTTAAAAAAAAACATAACTAAGGTATTGAATTTTGTGAAGTATGTGCAAACAAGAAATAAGAAGCTAAAGACATTGAATTCTTCTACTACATTATCATAATATCAACCTAAATCTTGTTTAATTACATTATGCCTTTAAGAATTTACAACATCATGGTGTGTGGCATTGATTCTTCTCTTCTAATTTCCATTTTCCTCTATTTTTTATGATATATTTTCATCATGGTTAAAGATAGATAGTGTCTAAATTGCTCAATAAATAGTTCTATGATAACAATGTCAACTGTTTTGTATGATAGCCATTTATGGTATATATGTGATTACCACCAACTACAAATCTGTATATTTTATTTTTGAATGGTGTAATTTGTCATTGTAGAAGCTATAATAATTGCGTGTCTAGTGACAAATGTCAGTTTCTTGCTTAATCTTGGCCTATATATAGTCCCGTCGGTTTGCCATTTTACAGCACAATTGAGCTTTCAACCCTTTTTTTCCCTCTTCCCTAGAGCCTCCCTCCACTCAAGAGTTTCTCTAAGTTTGTTCCTTTCTTTACTTTCAGAATGGCTAGCACTCCCTTGCGCCAACAACTTAGCATCATGAGGCAATCATTCTTTGACGAGGTCTTTCTTCACCAATGAACAACTTCAAAGTCATTTTAGTTTTTTTTTTCTTCTTCTGAAATCCACATATCACAAAGATTACACTAACATGCATGTTGGTTCTTGCAGGGACTTCTGGATCAAGGACAAGTGAGTTATCTTGAGACTCTTGAAAATGAAGATGATCCTGACTTCATTGAAAATGTTTTTACCATGTTTTTAAGGGATTCATCTAGATATATTGCTTCTATCGAGAAGGCTTTGTGAGTAGAGTATTGTGCATGTTTCTATGGTTTTCTTTTCTTTCTTTACTTTCAATATTACTGACAACCCCAGATGATTATCCTTTTCGTTGTGTTAATTTGTTTAGGGAGACAACCCCAGTTGATCGTCTCGTCATGGAAAGAATGATGTATCGACTTAAGGGTAGTAGTGCTAGGTAGGGGAAAATGTATTTGACAATGAATCACCAAAATATTGTCTTCTTATATGGTATTTCATGATCATAACAAATTTCTTGTAGCATTGGCGCGACAAAAATCAATGATGAGAACAATAAACTCAGAAAACTTTTCCATGAAGGGGATTTGGAAAGGTAAGATTTATATTTCTTTATAACTTTTAAAATACCATAGCTAATGTTTCATGTAAAAACCAAAATATATTAAATTATTTCTACATAAATGTTATAGTGGCAAGGCAGCTCTCCAGAAACTAAAGGCAGAACATGTCAATTTCAAGCAAAAACTTTCTGTTTATGTCGGGGTAATTCTCTCACGCTAATAATTTCTAGTTCAATTTATGAATTACACAATGTTCTTATTCATTTTCTTCTCTTTTTTCAGATGTTGAAGCAAGCCAAGCTCTCTGAATATTGAGCCAAAACTTCCACCAAAGCAGAAAATCTCCGGAGATGTGGTTCAGTGATTCGTGTGGGGGAAAATTAAATCCATGGATTTAATGTTGCTTTATGGTCATGGGTTTTCTTCTAAGTATGTTGTTAGTCAAGCCTTTTATCATTAGTTTAGTAGATTAATAGAATCTAGATATCTTGTGTCTTCTCTTTGTAGAGAAAAGATAAACAAGAAATCAGATTTTATGTATTATCATCATATTTATAATAAAGATTCATGATCTCATTCTAAAAGGAAAAAAAATTATTTTGACACGTTAAAATCTAATACCGACACGTGCAAATGAGTTGATTTTACGTGTTTAAATTTTATAATATTTTATAATAATTCTTATTGCACCAATCTTTAAAATGCAATTTTTAGTAGAGTTTTTCAAAATAAATTATGTAATGTTTTTGAAAAATCACATAAAAATTCCTAAAGAAGAAGTTGACATTATTTTTTCCTTGACTAGTAGCAATTTTTGACATTGTTTTGTCCTCGATAGAAGCAGATAGAAGCATGAACGTATGTTATATATAAATGGTGAGTTTATAATGCTTAATGATATTATCGATCACAAAGGATATAAGCGTTCTACAATCCTTCAAAAAGGCAAACAATTTTCATTATAGAGGGAAACAGGGCTAAGTGATATGTTTTTATTTGGTAATATGTTTTTTTCCCCAGAAATGAATCCGTGCTTTGAAAATCAAATTTTATTTTTGCATCTTTTTTTTTAAAAAAAAAAACATCACGTCATGAAAGAAAATAAAAAAGATTTCTTCCTCGAATTCTTCACTGAGTTGTAACTCATTTATATGGTTTCTTGAGTCACCTTGTTCTCAAGATATACAAGTGATGTCACGACAGTAAGTACAAAAAGACAAAAGATAGATTAAAATAGGGTTAAAGCATAAAAAAATTCTAAAATCTTTTTATATATAGGCTAGAAAAACCAACCTAGACTAGAAAAAATAAAAAATAAAATAACATAACATAAAAAAAAAACCTAGAAAAAAAAAAGCCAAACAACAATTTCTAGGCTTTATTTTAAAAGATTTATCCCACTAGACAATGAAAATATCTGTTAAATCATCTACATAGTCTATATAAAGTATATATAACTGCTCATAATCTCAATTTTTAACTTATTTATATGATTTTAATGGATTCTTGACTATAGATAAGTTTAAGGGACTTTATTTTTAAGAATACTTACAAATCAATTGTAGAATTGTATTTGTCAATTAATCTCACTAAAGTTTAGAAAACAAAATAAAAATTAATCTCACTAAATTTTAGACAAAAAATAAAAAAACAATATTGAATAATCAAAATCAAATTAAACTTTCATGATTAAGAACTTTTTGGTATAATTATGTATTTTTTTGTGTTTATTATCTTTTTTTTTTGTATTATTTTCATCTACATTAAATATGAAAATTCAGAATTTCCTACGATATACGTTGGTAATAAGACGCTCAAAAGATTTAGATAGCTAAATTTTTATTAAATGCTCTTTACAGCCAAGTAAAATTTTCAATTTATGTGCTTCATAGGATAAAGATATAGAGAATACTTCACAAGATGAAATAATTTGTTTCCATGAACATGCAAAATTAGAATTTAATCCCTAAATTTATGAGTTTGTTTAAACAGTAAAAGCTCTTATGAGCAAATAAAATCAATTAAAAAAATCACTAGGGCATGTCTTGAAACGTATAACTAAACCACAAATTAATTGAGAACATGGAAGATCATTCTCCACAATCTCCATAAAATTCCAAATAGCAAGAAAAGTTGAAAATCATCTAATTAATAAAATTGTTTTTCTCTTTGGATTATCTAAAATTGGTCAAAGGACTCTTTGAATTTGTTTGATTGGAGCTTCATATTTTTTTTCAAATGTGACTTTTAACAAATTTCAAGTGAAATGGGTGAGAAATGAAGAGGTTTCATGGGAGAAAGATACTGACTTATGGTAGTATGTGGACCAAGTGCAAGATTATCTCGTTTCGATTCCGACGAGGGCGTCATACTTTTTAGGTGGGGGTGGTTTGTCACAATCCTAGGTGCGAGGGCGTGCCAACGAGAACACTGCTGGGATCTCGAGTAGCATGCATGGGCGGAGGCAAGATGCGTAGGCGGAGGGATTCGGCGGTGCATATAACAGGTGCATGCAAACATCGGCATCATGTTCAGCATGACTTTATACTTGGATAGAGGTTGTCCAAAATGTGCAGAAGCACAACTAGGTTGGCAGAGAGGGCTCAGCTGACTGGCTTGAAGGTCTGAGAGGTGGCAGACCAAGGGAAGTTATAACAAGGCAGTTGGAGATAGTTTTTCGGTAGTTACTTTTTTGTCCAAACTGTCCAGTTGTATAGATCTGTCTAGGGGTGATAGTTTTATATGTAACTTCCACGTTCTCTTGTGATAAAAGAGGACTGATGATGTTTAGCAAGCAAGCAGAATTGTGCATTGCACACACAAATAGTTTTGTGTATCCTTTGTTTCGGAATTAATTAGTAAATTGTGTTTGCGATTCTGAATTCTAAGACTAGTGTTGCTGTTATTTGTCTATTGCTTGAAAGGCTTCGGGGAAAGTTCTTTGGGTGTGTGAAACACCTTAGTGGATAGGCTAAACACGAGTTGAAATTGTGAGGAAGGTTGAGTCTAGTGTGGGACTAGACAGCCGCACTGGGAGTAAAATCTTGTCGAAATTTTATCCCCGTGTCAAGTATGAAGGGTTATTTTAATTAAGTCCCTCCTAAATTTTTGTTATTTTATTTACGACCCCTAGTTCTATGTGTTTTAATTTTGGTCCTTGTAACTCATATAATATTTCTTTTATTACTACATTTGAAATAATAATGGATATTGTATGTTCAAAAGCAACTATTTTGTGTTAGTTTTTGGAATTCCTGTAAAAATTTATTTTCTTCAATGATCTATATGCAATTAGTTTTATTATTGTTTAGATATAAACCAATTTGTCTTATTGAGCTACTACTAATTATTTTCAATATTCTTAGATTCAAAGATATCTGCTCATATTCATTTTAATTAGTAAGTTTAAGTCCATATCTTATTCTGTAGATTTTATGAACCGTAAATTTTATCTTTATGGTTTTTTTTATAAATAGTTATGCTATTGTTTATTTATAAGCTAATTTACTTGATTGAGCTACTACTGATTATTTACTATACTTTTGAGTAAAAAGATATCGATTCAAATTCATTTTTATTAGTAATTTTAAGTTCGTATCTATTGTATAGATTTTAGAAACTATAACTTGTATATTTCTGGTTCTTGTTATAATTAGTTGCATTATTGTTTAATGATTATTTAACATGTTTTTAGATTCGAAGATATTAATTTGTTCATATTCATTTTGATTAATAAGTTTAAGTTTGTATCTTATTCTTTAGATTTTATAAATTATAACTTACATCTTTATGGTTCTTGATATAATTAATTGCGTTATTATTTAGTTATAATTAAGTCAATTTACTTGATTGATTGATTGTTTGACCTAAATATTCAAATGCAATTCTACAAATATCCTTAAGCATTTTTAATATTAAAATCTTATAAACTTATCTGGAGGCACGCGAGGACTCAAGAATCCATTAAAACCATATAAATATAAGTTATAATTCATAAAATCTACAAAAGAGATACTCACTTAAACTTACTAATAAAAATAGATATTTTTAAATTTAAAAGCGGTAAATAATTAATACTGGCTCAATGAGGTAAATTGGCTTGTAGCTAAATAATAATACAACTAATTATAACAAGGACCATAAATATATTGGTTACGATTCATAAAATCTACATAACAAATACAAACTTAAACTAACTAATTAAAATGAATCTGAAGAGATATCTTCGAATCTAAAAGCATATTAAATTATCAATAAACAATAACGCAACTAAGTATAATAAGAACTGTAAGATATAAGTTTTAGTTCATAAAATCTTTAGAACAACGTAAACTTATTGAACTGGCATTATGAAATCTAAGAGTATGGTAAATAATCAATAGTAGCTTAATCGAGTAAATTGGCTTATAGCTAAATAATAATGCAACTATTTATAACAAGAACCATGAAAATAGAAGTTATAATTTATAAAATCTACAAAACAAGATACATCCTTACTAATCAAAATCAATCTAAATAGATATCTTCAAATCTAAAAGCATATTAAATAATCAATAAACAATAATGCAACTAATTGTAGAAAAAACTATAAAGACATAAGTTAGAGTTCCTAAAATCTTTAGAACACATACAAACTTAAACTTACAAATTGAAATGAACTTGAACATATCTTTGAATCTAAGAGTATAATAAATAACAAATGTTCATTGTGCAATTAAAATCATGGCTACTTCAACTCATTTAAAGTATATCATAGTAAATAAAAGAAAATTTAGATAAAGAAGAGAACAATTAGAGTGAGTCAGTAGCTCAATTGACAATAGTCAAGTGATAAAGAGTCAACTAGGGGGAGAGGACATCCTTCGTTCAAATAATGTCTCTTGTATTTCTCAACCCACATGTAAAAATGCAATCAACTCGGGGCCTTAAGTTGATGGGCTCTCCCTATAGTTTGACTTTTGGGAGTGGCCATCCACCAATTGGTCACATCCAGGAGTGTGTCCATGATATAAAAAGAAAAGAAGAAGAAGAAGAAGAGAACAATTAATCTCACGGGTAATAATGTTATAAATGCTTAAGGATGTAATGTAATCAAGCAAACATTTTAGTTGATTTTATAATAATGCATGTAAAATTTTTAAAAATAAAAAATATATAATAATATTTCAATTAATGGAAATCTCTTGAAGTTATTTACTTGATGAACATAAACAAATAACAATGCCTTATTTCTCCATTGTTTGCACATATTTAACAAAATCCAATACCTTAATAGTGTTTCTTTTTCTTTTTCTTTTTTTTTTTGGAGAAAAAAATGTGTTACCACACTTTCATGTATTAATTTCCCCACATATTCAAAAAAGATGAGTATTTTTTAGGGAAAAAAGAGATAGTATAAATTATATTATAACCTTAAAGTCTAATATAGTTTTTCACAAGCATTACTAACTTTAAGTCTCACAATCTTATCTAAAAATACACGAGGAATCAAGAATATATCAGAAAACCATAGAAATATAAGTTGCAGTTTTTAAATATACAGAACAACTTAAACTTACTAATCAATTAATGAATCTAAACTAAAATCTTTGAATAAAAAAACATAGTAAATAATCAATAGTAGCTCAATTAGGTAAATTGGCTAATAACTAAGTAACTATAGCATTGGCATATAAATCATGCAAATAATTGTGAATGAATTCCAAAACGTTGACACAAAAATAGTTGCTTTGGATAATTCCTTATTCATTATATATTATTTCAAATGTAGTAATACAAGAAATATTGTAATAGCCATACAAAAAAGCATAACTTTTAATTGTAAGGGCTAAAATTAACTTTTAAAATGTTTTAGGGATCAATGTTCCATCACCACAGGCCATACGGATGACTTTTGAGTTAGAATATAGTTCTACATTTTCAGCAAGTATTCTTAATATTAGAGTCTCAAACTTATTAGGGCAAATGATGATATAAAAAAAAATTCTTTAGTAAATAGAATCATAGAGATATGAGTTATATAGCTCATAAAAGTTTTATTAAATATATACGAACTTAAACTCGTATCGAAATGAATTTGAACAGATCATACCTTAACATAAGTATCAACATGTTATGAAACTATTGGAGGTATATGTTTAACATTTGAGAGATACTAAGTCCATCCATGAAGCCAAGTTTGGGGAGCTCAAGGAGCTTATCAGTGGGTTATCTTACCAACAAAGCTTTATTCCACAGAAGTTAGAACCATCTTGTAGTGAAACTAGTACTATAAAGAACTATCAAACCTCTAATCAACTGGAATATATTGCAAGATCATGATGGACTTGTGAAGGAAGCTACTCCCCTTCCAAGGTACACAAACTCAAACGAGACTTCTCCAATTTTAATGGTGATGATGTACACAAATGGTTATATAAGTGCAACCAGTATTTTGATATAAAAGAGGTTATTGATTCTGTAAAGGTTAAATTAGTCTTATACTATCTTGTGTACATCACAAGACTTTTTATTGGCACCAAAACTTCATGAGAAGTAAAGGTAATCAAGTAGAGACTTGGGATGAATATATTAAAGCTATATGCTGCAAATTTAGGGGTTAGAAAGATCCTCTATAAAAACTTAAAGATCTTAAAAAAAATGAAAGATCTAGAGAGTTACATTAAAGACTTTGATATATTGTGAAATAGAGCTGAAAATAGTGAGACACAAGCTTTAGTGTCTTTTTATAGGAGGGTTCAAAGGTGGGAATAAAAATTTTGGTGAAAAAATTTGAACATAAAGAGCTAAAACAAGCTTACAATCTAGCATGCTTATAAGAAAACATTATAGACTATGGAAGAACCCACCAACATTATCCCAAACTTACAAAGTTCCCTCTTCATTAACTATTAGCAACCAAAAACCCCACCAAAATAGCATGTTACCCATTCCTAACCAAAAAACCAACCATGAAACCTACTAAATTTGTAAGGAATAAGGAGTTAGATGAAAGGAGAGCCAAGAAATTGTGTTTTTGGTATAATGAGAAGTTTGTACCGGGACATAAATGAAAAACAAGAAACTATACTCTTTGTGTATAATAGAGGATGAAGATGAAGAAGTGGAGCATGATGATGAAGTTAAGGAGGAGGAGTTCAATCCTAAGCAAATTACCATACACATCTTAATCAATATTTTAGAGTGAGTCACTTGTTTTCACACTCAAAAGGTTAGTGGAAGGGTGGATAAACATCCACTTTTTATTATGTAGACTCTGGTAGCCCTCAAACCTTTTTGTAGCATTTGTAGTTGACTTTAATTATATTTAAGTGTTTTACTTTTTTTTACTAGATAATTTTATTGTATAATATATGATTTGTATGTTAAGGCTTATTTGAGATTTGAGAGAAATTGATTTTATTTGTTATTTGATGAAATTTAGTTTAATTTTATAACTTATATGTGTTATAATTAAATAAATTATAGGTAATAAATAAGTACCAATTACATTTTGTTAATTTATTGGTAAGTTGGAAAATTAGAAAAAATTATTAACTTAAGTGCTTTAGCATATGTTTTACTAATCATTACCACACATTTTTTTAGAATAGTTAATATATTCATTATTCTTAGGTTTTTTTTACATTACATCCCTAAGCATTTATAATATTATTTCCCATGAGATTAATTGTTCTCTTCTTAGTTCAATTTTCATTTATTTATTATGATATACTTTCAATAAAATTGAAGTAGCTATGATTTAAATTGCACAAAGAACATATTTATAATAACATTAACATTTTAGTTGTTTTGCATGATAGCGATTTTGTTATATATGTGTTTACCACCAATTATAAATTTTTATATTCCTTATATGAGAATGTAGAGATGGAAATAGAAATTCACAAGTCAGGTTTCTATTTATTTATATCCTATCTATTATACATTAGATAAGAAAAATAGATTTTCAGATTTACTATATATATATATATATATATATATAAAATAGTAAAATGATAAATGTTATGTATATGTGTGTATTATATCTATATTAGGATATGTATATACTATATTGGATTAAAAAATATATAAATATTCTACACATATATTTATATAATACAATGTATATATTTTGGATTTCAAGTCGGATTTGATAATATGCATATTTTATTCATTACTCATCAAGTAAAGTAATTATTTTTATAAAAAAAACATCACCCATTTAAATCAGTTTATAAACATTGGATTTTCAGAATAAATTTTCATCCTTATTTGAATGGTGTAATCTGTAATTTTAGAATGTTGGTTTCCTGCATCATTTTTCACTGTAATTTTAGATAGTGAAAAATGTTGGTTTCCTGCATCATTTTGGCCTATATATTACTCCCATTCCTTTGCCATTCTACTACACAATTAAGCCTTCAACCCTTCTATTTCTTTTCTTCTCTAGAGACTCCATTCAATTAACTTTTTAGATTTTTGTTTCCTTCTTTTTACCTTCAGAATGGCTAGCACTCCCTTGCGCCAACAGCTTAGCACCATGAGGCAATCATTCTTCGATGAGGTCTTTCTTTACCATGGAACAATTTCAAAGTGATTTATGTTTTTTATTTTTCTTAATGCACAAACTATGAAGAGCACACCAACATTTTAAGCTTGCATGTTGATTATTGCAGGGACTTTTGGATCATGGACAAGTGAGTTATCTCGAGACTCTTGAAAATGAAGATGATCCCGACTTCATTGAAAATATTTTCACCTTGTTCTTAAGGGATTCATCTAAATACATTGCTTCTATTGAGAAGGCTTTGTAAGTGGGTCTAGTACTAATTAATTGAAATTTTTAATTTTTAATTTTACCAAGATGGTGATTATATATGATTTACCTTTTACCCCCCTTATTGTGCTTGCACAGGGAGACAGCCCCTGATGATTTTACCTTCGTCCTTGAAAGAATGATGTATCGGCTTAAGGGCAGTAGTGCCAGGTAGGGAAAAAAAATGAAAATCAACATCATATATACATGGCATTTCATGAGACAATAAAATTCTTGCTGGGAATATTTAATTTTTATTCTTATTTTTATTTTTATTATTAATGGAATTTAGCAATGTTATTTCTTGTAGCATTGGTGCGACCAAAATCAATGACGAAACCAATAAGCTCAGAGGATTTTGCCATGAAGGGGATTTAGAAAGGTGAGATTTATGTCTTTGAAAGGAACCATAGGTCATATGCTACATGTAAAAGTCGACAGAGAAATTTATTTTTGCATGAATTTTTACAGTGCCAAGGCGTCTCTCCAAAAACTGAAAGCAGAACATGCCAATTTCAAGCAAAAGCTTGCTGTTTATGTTGGGGTAACTCTCCCACTCTCACTTCTGTTTCAATTTTTGAATCATACACATTTTTGTTGTATGTTCGTAGACATTCTCGTTTCAATTTTCAGATAATGAAGCAAGTCAAGCTCTCTGAGTGCTGAGCAAGATATTCCACTAAAGCAGAAAATCTCCAGATGAGTTGGGGATTTGGTTAAGGAATTTATGTGGAAGGAAATTTGAATCCATAGATTTGTTTCATGGCTTTTTTATGAGTACTGTTAGGTGTCATGAAGCCTTCCCTTTTATGGCTAGTTTAGTAGGTTAGGAGAATCTAGCTAGGTTTCTTGGAGCTCCTCTTATAATCGAGAATAGATGTACAATAAATCAGATTGATTTCGTTTTTTCTCTTTGTTTATGTAATAAAGATTTCTCATCTCATTCTGAAAAAATATATATTAAAATAGCATTAATATATATTAAAATATTACATTTTTTACATAACTTTTAGGTAGTGTTCGCAACGGAGTAAAAAAATAGAGTATGTTTCATGTTCTTCTTGTTTTAAAAATACACAGGCCCATTTAGAAATTATTCAGAAAAGAAAAGATAAAAACAATAAAAATATAAATTTATTTAATTAAAAAGATAAAAACACAAATATAAAATAAATATAATTGTGAGGAATTTTTATAATCACCAGCCCATTGGGTAGTGGAAAAATGGCCAAGCCCCAAGTCATCGGTTTTCTCTTTATTCAATTTATTTATTTGATTTGGTTGTGATTTTGTACGAGGAGTGTGATTATAGTTATTTTTTAAAGTGTTTTTTATTTAAAAATACATTAAAATAATATTTTTTTTATTTTTTAAAAATTATTTTTGATATTAGCACATCAAAATGATTTGATAACACCAAAAAATATTAATTTAAAGTAAAGAAAAAAAATAAAAAAAATTTAAATGTTTTCAAAAACACTTTTGAAATGCAAAAACATAGAATTTCTTATTTAATTTTTTCTCTATATTTTACAAATCAGATTTTATATAGCAATAATAATAAAAAAAATCAATATTGTACCAAAAAATAAAAACAGTATTACATTATTTGAGTTCTTGATATCAATATTACATTATTTCTTAGAATTCAGTTGGGTTTGCTTATGAAACCGACCGATTTGCAATTAAAGTCTATATATATAAGTAGCAGGTGGACTTCAAACTAATTAATAACAATGTAATTAAATCTTAAATGCGTAGCATTTGCAAACACATACACAATAGCTAAAACTATCATTAATATATATTTCAAGAGAATTTAGGTTGTGATTGTTATGATTTTTACAAATTGATTTAAGTTTTTTTTTTAGTTTAAAAAATAAGTCATAAATATGTTTGGTTGGAAATAATTTTAATTTAAATCAAAATCTTGTTATTGAATTGAGTCAAGATTTTGATTAATTTAATCAAAAGTTAAAAATCTTAACTTTTGACTTATAGATTATATAAAATAATTTATAGTACATTTCTTCTTAATTACCAAATATATATATTCCCAACTTTAATTCATTTTAACTCATTTTTATCTTAGATTACTTCTTCTAAATAACTTTTGGATAATGATTCAGAGTTTAAATTATAATTTAAAAGTTATGTAAAACGAACTTTTATGATATAATATAATTTGCCCTTAATTTATGAAAATAAATTCATGAATTTCAATAATAATAATAATAATAATAATAAAACAAAGCAGAGAATTCCCCAAATGAGGTAATTAATTAAACCTTCCTCGTGCATTCTTGACTTAGTCCTCAATGCTGCAATGTCATAGTAACTTCTTGCCACATGTACAAAACTAGCAACTTAGAATTTCCTTGAGTTAACGTTTCTGTCATCCTTTTTTTTTTTTTTGTCTTGTCTTCTTAATTTTACTCTCCTTTTCCAAAGATCCTTTCTTTTCTCTCTTATTTCTTCTTACACTAACAAGTTTAAGATTCCATATCTTGATTCATTTTACTCAATGGACAGGCTATGAAGCCATAGCCCAATCCTCAAATATGTGTAAACCTAGCCAATGCCGACGGTAGAACAAAGTTTGTTCACACAGGCAGTCCCTTTGTACTTGGCACTTGGCAGCATACGAAATGTTAAACTCCAAAAAAAACTGCCTTACTCCGTCTTTCCACTTTAATTATAGCTTATTTATTCCTCCATGGCCAAATCTTAGCTAATTATATTAATAGGACCAGGTCCTCCATGGCCAAATCTTAGCTAATATAGTGTTATTTGTGGCTTGTAGGATGCTTGCTTCTTATAAGTGGCATGGATTTGGACAGGAAAGAATTTAAAAGGTCTAATAAGACTCTTTCAACCGAACGGCATAGATGCTGGTTTACAGCTTGTTTAACTTGATTAATTATATCCTCCATCTCTCATATATATGTGTATATAAAGGAAGCATGGAGCATATTTGATTCGCAACCAAAAAGCTTGAATAGCATTAAATACTTGGGGCACAAGCAATTAATAAATTGTATCAAAGAGCTAATTCCATACCTCGCATTTCGCAATGGCTGCTTCCATTCTTTTCTTGGGATTCCTAGCTTTGTCCTTCTCCTTTGCCCTAGCATCGGATCCAAGCTCACTTCAAGATTTTTGTGTGGCTGAAGGAGATAGCAACGGTTTGTTAAAGATATTGAAGTTTACGTCTAGCTTTCTCATTTCGTTGCATTGCTTGCTTATTTTGTGTTTAATATTATTACAGTTTTTGCAGCTGTGGTTTAAAAAAATTAATTTAAAAAAAAACTATAAATTACAGTTTTTTCTTAATCAAAATTTCAAAAGAGAATTTTTAATGGGATCTATATAAAATTATAGTAAATATTGATTAATCAAATATTTTTAAATATGTAGTTGGGACAAAATACAAACCTAAACAAATGTAACTTTAATTTCAATGATTATGTTGCCTTTTTACGGAGAAACATGACACATTTTGATTGTTTTATGGCAGTTGTTGTCAATGGTTTGGCTTGCAAGGACCCCAAAAATGTCCAAGCCAGTCACTTCTCTTTCAGTGGACTTCACTTGGCAGGCAACGCATCTAATGGAGTAGGGTCTAAGGTAACCGCAGTGAATGTAGTCCAAATACCAGGACTTAACACACTTGGTATCTCTGTTGCACGCATTGACTACGCACCATACGGCATTAACCCTCCACACACACACCCTCGTGCCTCCGAGATCTTGACAGTTCTAGAAGGCAGCCTTGAAGTTGGATTTGTAACATCTAACCCTGGAAACCGTCTTATTACCAAGGTCTTACAAAAGGGTGATGTCTTTGTGTTCCCTATCAATCTTGTTCACTTTCAAAGAAATGTGGGAAAGAGCAATGCGGTTGCCCTAGCAGCCTTGAGCAGCCAAAACGCAGGTGTTATCACCATTGCAAATGCTGTGTTCGGGACTAATCCGGAGATCCCTGATGATATTCTTGCAAAGGCTTTCCAGTTGGACAAGAATGCAGTCAATTTCCTACAATCAAAGTTCTAGACAAGGAATGGAAAATAGAGTTCGGCCATTAATTTCTTTGTAATTCATTAGTCTTGTACTTGTCTTTGTGTGCGTATGCACTTGTGCTTCATTACATGATGGTTTAAGTTAAATTGTATTGAGTGGATTAAAAGGTGCTTAGTCTTTCTTTATTAGCCACCATATGTGACTTCATTTTACAAGCAAGGTTTTAGTTTGGTGTGTTATTGAGTCCCACTCATTGTTAAGGGTTTTTTTTTTATCAAAATCATCTCGTTTTAATATTTTTTTAAAAAAATCTTGAAATAATATCTTTTTAGATATGTTTTTAAAAACAATTCCCAAATTAACTACCGACCTATGAACCAAATTTTAAACCAAGTCAAATGATAGATTAGGTGGTATAACTAATATAAATACAATCACAAATAAACACACAAAATTAAAATTTACCAAAAGTGTAGACACTTGTATCCTTTTCCTACACTTTGTGACTGCATGTTGTAGAGGTACCAAGCTTGTATAAAAAGATGATCACCATGTTATGCCTGCTTAAATTAGCAGCAGCTATACTCTTTAACCGTTGAATGTGAAGAAGGTCAAGCTATAGCTATCATCAAATATTTGAACACCATGAAGGTATGCCATCCAGCTTGCTTGTTATCTTACTAGCGTTTACATTTGCATCTCTTTTATGATATTTAGCATGTCACCAAACCAAGCATGGAGGCCTAGATTGTTGGAATCGAAAAATCAGAGACCCAAAGGAACATGTATGAATGAAAGTATAGAAATTCATATTAAAACTATCAATAAATTTATTATATGTATATGTTTGTCTTTTCAATTAACATGTTTATATCGTTTTTATATTAGGAGACTAACCAAACACAACCATGGTAGTTATCATAAGGAATGATGGTAATATTTGAGTTTATTGTTCTTCCTTATGAGCACAAGGAAGGGATCATGTAAGTCCTATGTAGAGCAAAAAGCTTGAGATTCTTTTGTTTCCCGAATTCTAAACTTCCTTTGTCGTTTAGGAAGGGCTAGCTGAATCATTTTGCAGGATTAGAAATAGGGATTTCTGATATCTATTTTCTGCTCAATGGATGTTGTAATCTGACCATTTCTGATATCTACGTGTGACTCAAGGAGGACAGTGGATATGATTCTTCCACTGATGATGAAAATGTTGAAGAGGAGGAATCTCCTCGTCCGAATGTCATCCATGGATACCATATGGTCCGAGGAAAATTGGGCCATGGAATGGAAGATTATGTAGTGGCAGAAAATAGGAAAATCAATGGCCATGAGTTAGGGCTTTATGCGATGCCTTCGCTGCTATATTCTTGGTTTATAAGAACTTTTGGACAGGAAATTCCTTTCTTTTTTTTTTCATTTTCAGCCTGATTTCTGGGCAAACCTGAAATGAGCGATCAAGAGCATCAAGAGGACGTATAAGGTTACTGATAATGAGATTTTGGATAGAATAGTTGGTTCTCGAGGAGAGTCAACAGCAGCTACAGCAATACTAGTTGATAAAGAGAAGTTAATTGTGTTGGGGATTCTGCGCTCCCCCTGCGGAACGGTGGTGTTCATGATCATTGCTCAAAGGAGACTTAGCACACTGACACAATATTTAACGTGGTTCGGCTAATTACCTACATCCACGGGAGAGATCAATATTATTAGAGATAGAGAAAGAATACAACACACGGAGGAGGATCACATCCACTCAACTCCCATCTCTCATTGCTACATAGGGCAGCAGCTGCATATGGCAGCGGGGCTGGCTGGTGGCAACCCTTTTCTTTCTTTCTCTCTTCTTCTCTCTTTTGTAGCTCTACTACAAGACTCTCTCTCTCATTTTGTGCTGCACTCTTGGTGTCTATTTATAGGCTTCAATGACAGCTCCTCTTGCTCCTTTGTCAACAATGGTGGTTGCCAAACTTACCAAACTTTGACATTAGACAATGGTTGTTGGCTGCCACCAACAACCCACCATTGTAGCCTCCTTCTTTGACAATGTCAAGGGGCTGCAAATGCTGCACCAGCAGCCCTCCTTGACTCTCACATGGCAGCCATCTTCTTTGACAATGGCAGCCACATAATTGGCAATATTCCAACAATCACCCCCTTTGCCATTTATATGGGTAATTGTCCTCTTGCCTCTTCTACACAATGGTATGGTCAAAACATAATTTTGCCAACTTTCATTTTTGAGCAAAAAATCAAACACCACTTTAAACCATAAGCTCTGATACCAATTGTTGGGATTCTGCGCTCCCCCTGCGGAACGGTGGTGTTCATGATCATTGCTCAAAGGAGACTTAGCACACTGACACAATATTTAACGTGGTTCGGCTAATTACCTACATCCACGGGAGAGATCAATATTATTAGAGATAGAGAAAGAATACAACACACGGAGGAGGATCACATCCACTCAACTCCCATCTCTCATTGCTACATAGGGCAGCAGCTGCATATGGCAGCAGGGCTGCTGGTGGCAGCCCTTTTCTTTCTTTCTCTCTTCTTCTCTCTTTTGTAGCTCTACTACAAGACTCTCTCTCTCATTTTGTGCTGCACTCTTGGTGTCTATTTATAGGCTTCAATGACAGCTCCTCTTGCTCCTTTGTCAACAATGGTGGTTGCCAAACTTACCAAACTTTGACATTAGACAATGGTTGTTGGCTGCCACCAACAACCCACCATTGTAGCCTCCTTCTTTGACAATGTCAAGGGGCTGCAAATGCTGCACCAGCAGCCCTCCTTGACTCTCACATGGCAGCCATCTTCTTTGACAATGGCAGCCACATAATTGGCAATATTCCAACAAATTGTGGCCATTGTTGGTGATTCTCGGGCCATCTTATGCAGAAATGGTGAGGCAACACAAATCTCAGTAGATCATGATCCCCAGAAGGAGAAAGAACATGTTGAAAGCAAGGGTGGATTTGTGTATGAAGCGCCAGATGCACACAATTCTCCTTTCTTCTGAGGATTGAAAGCGTAGGTAGCTCCTTTCCTTTCTGCATACAATTAATCCATGATTCAGGCAAGGTGCCGCGTGTGGACGGGCAGTTAGAGATGGCAAGGGCTTTCGGTGATAGGAGATTAAAAGAGCATATCAGAACCAGATATAATGATTGAACATATTGATGAAGATACTGAATTCGTAACTTTGGGGAGTGATGGCTTGTGGAAGGTTAAAAAAAAGGCTTGACTTTGCCTAAACTTGGCACGTTGTTATCATTTTGGATGCATATTTGAGCGAGCATAGCAGAACCAGAAGGAATATATTGGTGGTGTTTTTCCTTGAAATAAATTAATGACCCTGACAATCTGTTATATACAGGTGATGTCAAACCAAGAGGCTTATGATTGCATTGCCGATCTGGAAGATGCTGAAGAGGCAGCAAAGAAGTTGATTGAAGAGGCATTAGCCAGGGGAAGCATGGATGACATCTCTTGCATGGTTGTAGCTTTTCTCTAATCATGTTCTTGTTAGGCTCTGGACAACATCTGAGCACTTGTCTTTGCTTCTTACTGTTGTCACCTGTTTTATTAGGCATAGATTTAAGGACTCCTTTTCCTGACATTTGTGAGGTGGATGAGTACACTAGGATATTTAGGGTTCGTTTGACTGGCCTATAGAGGCTAGTCCATTCCCTGCCATTCCAGAAACTAGAATCTGCATGTCACCCAACAGGAAATAGCATTTTGTGACCTCAAATCAGATAGTACCATTCAATTTCTATGCACCTTTCAAGGACATGAACCAAAAGAGATTTATTTATGATTCAAAGGGTTAAAGTTACATTACATGCCAAAACTTCTTAGGGATAAAACAAGGTGAGGATTTTTGTCGACTCAAGTGGGCTAACAATTTAGTCCCAAAAAATAATTATATATAGAAGATCAGGTGCCTAATCGATACACTATCTCGTATTGGAAACCTGTCTGGGTTCAATATCCTGAAGTCTAAGAGTTACAGCTCTCTTGTGGGCGTCCAGCCCTTCAACTTCTGCCATGGTTGCCACATATGGGCCAAGCTTTCTAAGACCTTCCTCTGTCAAAGACTGCACCGTCATGTATTTCTGGAAAGAGTCCAAGGATACCCCACCATACATCCGTGCATATCCATATGTTGGAAGGACATGATTTGTCCCACTGGCATAATCCCCAACACTCTCTGGTGTCCACGGACCCAGGAACACAGAACCTGCAGTGAAAATTATCCAGGGCTGTGTCATATATTTGTTCTCTTTTAAAACAGTTGGGGGCATTCACTTGTTTTCAAAGGTAGAAATTGAGTGTGGCATCAAAGGTGATAGTAACAACGTCGACAAAGATAGCAGCAAAGCTGAAGAGAAATACTAGATAGCATTGAAAGACCATACCTGCATTCTCAATAAAGCTCTCCCACTTTTCTGCTTCTTTTACATTAATGATCAGATGCTCAGGTGCATACAAGTTTGAAAAGGAGACAGCCTAAAAGACCCAATAATCAAGTTTTTAGTAAACAAAACAATTTTTTAGCAATTCCTAAAATGCCAAACAATCCATGAGAACAGTCTGGGAGGAAATGTACTCGGGCTTGTCAAAAACATTTTTCATGCTTGTTAACAACATTGCCTGCAATTAGTAGCATGAAGCGGATTCTGATAATTATGATTCAACAACTGCATGTTACAATTCATTAGACAGTAAGAACTTATCCAGTTGCTTCCTATATAATTCTAGATCCCACTATCTTAAAAATGCAGAGAAAGCAACTTTCATAGGATTGAAGCAACAAATACCCAGGTATGAATTTTCAAACAGTGGACTGACCTCAACCATGTCACGAGCAAAGACAGTGAAACTGTGGCTCAGGGCTTTTGAAGCATATTCACCCCTTGGTAGGCTTTGACACTGCTTACTTATTTCCTCTTCAATGGCTTTCATATCCACACCATCCCCAGCAACTACAAGAACAACCTGACTGTCAGGGCCATGTTCAGCCTGGAAAATTCAAAGAATTTAATAAAAACATCAGAAAAGATAATCTCTGGCATAAATGAAAGCAATAAACATTTAATCCCTGGTACAAAATCAAGGCTTTGAAAAGGGTCTTAAAGGAAATTTTGATTTAATTTTTTACATTGATGATTGAAAAATGTGACGGTGAAAATTTCAGTATACTGCCCTGATATGGAGCACAGATTCAACCTTTTATAAGGAGAACTAAATATACCACATCGTAAATATCTTTTCATATTGCATAATGTAGTATAAAACTAAGAGTATAAGACAATGCATTTTGATATATCAGTTTATCCTGCTTTATCTCAGGGGGCAAAATAATTTTGCTTTCTTCTGCTTTCCATACAAATCTATCACAATGTAGATTTCATTAACGAGGGAGGATTATATGCAGATGAAATATATGTGCCACCCACATAACATGAATATATATATATAACTTAAAGGAAAAGGGCTAAGCACCTGGGATAGTAAATCTGCAGCTATATGAACAGGACTAGCATATCTGTCAGCAATGACTAAAACTTCAGAAGGCCCGGCTGGCATGTCAATTGAAATCATTGCTTCACTGTTCTGTTATGTAAATAAAAGAAAAAACAAGGAGTCAAATTGGAAAAAAGACCAGCATTTTCTAGCCAGACAGAGAAAGAGATAGAGGTACTTAGACTAATAGACTTCAATAACTTCTATTGGTGAGAGTATCCGTACTTGGAGAATCATTTTTGCAGCTGTCACATACTGATTTCCTGGTCCAAAAATCTTCTCAGCCTACAAATTTCAACCCAAAAAAAGCTAGCTCATTACAACTAGTAAAGAATTAGATCTCTAGAGTAACTAAAAAGCTTCTAAATATAGAAGCTTGCTATATCTTGTGTTAATACAAAACTTGTTTGAAAGTTGACTTTCTCATTTGAAAAATTATCAAAAAAACTATCTTTGCAGATTTCTCAACAAGATTTTTAACATAAATTTGAGAGGATTAAAGTGAGGTAAAGAGAGAAACCCAATATATGCAGGACCACCTAAAGAGCATACATTTAGCATTTGAGATGGAAAACAAAATATGTTTTTTTGTTTATCAATTCCATAATAAACAACATACTCTGGTTAGCAAACAGAAAATGCAAAACACAAGTATAAAGATCACAGAGGACCAATAAAAGGATTATGTGTTCTTATTATCAGCTGCAGCTACTAACAATTGAGAAATAAGATGATGAGAAATAAATACCTTAGGGCAAGATTCTGTTCCCCAAGCCATTGCAGATATGGCCTATAAATCAAAAGTTCATAAGACCAGCAGGAACATGAATACAATAAAGATAATTGTACCAAGTGCACAAAAGATATGATCACACGTTTGTTTTCTAACCTGAGCTCCACCAGCTTTAAGGATGTGAGTGACACCAGCCTTCTTGGCACAATACAGTACCTCCTACAGAAGACCATCTCATTGAGTACATGCTTTGTAAGAGTATAACATTTCAAAAGCAAAAAAAAAAAATACCTTGCATATGCTGCCATCCTGAGCTGGGGGAGTCGCAAGGACAACAGTTTTACACCCAGCAATTTGTGCAGGCTGGTTTACAAAACAAACTAAACTATCAACCAAACAAACTTAACCAGAATGTGGCAATCATAATAAAGATTAGAACTTGAACCAGCCAAAATAATTGATACACAATGCAATCAACTTACAATAGCAAGCATCAGAGCTGTGGATGGCAAAACTGCAGTCCCCCCTGGTACATAAAGACCTACAGAACTAATGCTTCGAGCCACACGTTTGCATCTAACACCCTAAAATATTTTGAAATGTTCTGAGCTTTTTATCAGCACAATATGCAGTAAAGCAAGAACAAATCTTTAGTATTGACATACCTTCATGGTTTCAACACTTTTTTCAACTGATTTTTGAGCAAGATGAAATGCATATATGTTGTTATACGCCACATCAAAAGCTTCTTTAACAGTTGCATCAAGCTGCAATAGAGCAAAAGCCAAAAAATGGAATGTTTGAAGTAACATTTGGACCAAAAATAGCAAACCATACAAATCACTGAATAGATAAAATAAGAAGTGCAAGGAATTTCTTTTACTAAAAGATATGCTTTTGGAATTCACCTCCGGATCAGGAAGCTCAGAAACATTCTCGACGATCTTGTCTAATTTGACTTTGTCAAATCTTGAAGTATAACTACAAAGAACATATAAACAAAGCCTCATTACTAAAAATAGCTCAATGGTAAAACAATAAAGATAAAGTACTAATTAAAGAATCACTAACTCTTTAACTGCAGCATCACCTCTTTGCCGAACATCATCAACAATAGGATTAACCTAAAAACCAACAAAAAAAAATACAACCTATCAGTAATTAGCTTATCAGAACTTCAATACAACAATCTTAAATTTAAAGAAAAAAAAATACACCCTTTTTCAAAACAAAAGGGTCACTTACAATTCCAAAAATGGAAGAAAAATCAATACGAGGCCGAGCTTTCAAACTCTCAACCTCTGAATTATTAAGTTCTGACAACCTATAAGACTTCATTGCACACATTACTCTCTTCAACTTAAACCCTTCAACAACAACAGAGAAGAAAAATAACCCATCAAATTAACAATAACAAGAAGAATAAAAAACAAGCAAAATTGAAACTTTTTAAATGGAATACATACCCAAGAAATTAGAAGATGGGTTGTATCTGGGTTTCGGAGAAGCAAAGAAACTGAATTGTGGAAGCTTTGTTAAAGTGTTGTTATTGTTAAGTAACAGAAGCTGGGAGTCCATTAATCACCTTCAATCAATCAGATTAATCACGATAAAGGACATAATGAGAAATGAAAATTTTAGTATAAAGTTACAAACTTTATCAGAATGTAGAACTTTAGAGTATACAGTGAGAAATTAAAGATGGGAACTTTATAAAAGAAAAATGGAGGAGATTGTTATAGAGTTACCTAGTAAGTGAGAAAGATGGTGGTGATAGTTAATGAAGAGTTGTGACGGCGGCGGTGCTGCTGCTGCTTGTTTTTAGTTAAGTGTCTGTAAATAAGAGAGCCGGTCAATGAAGAAGAGTGATTTTTGCTGTTTGAGTTTTCTTGAAAGAAAAAAGTTGATTTCACAAAAAGAAAAAAAGAAAAAGAAATTGGATTTTTCACTTTTTCAGCTGGAGTTGCATATTGGTTGTTTGAAATATTGAATTTATATTATTGTCCCTCCAAAGTTCTATCTTTTTATATTGAATTTATATTATTGGCCCTCCAAAGTTCTATCTTTTTTGTTTCTTCCTCTAAATATTGGGTTTTTATTTTCACCCTTGGACTTAGCATGTTCCTATATTGGGATTAAATCCAAGAGAAAAGTTCAAAAAAATATATTTTGTTCCTGTGAATGAATCAATAGTTAAATTCAAAGGAAAAAAATATAATTATTATGTTATTAATTCTATTAGAATTTCTTCTCAAGAACAAATATCACTACCCATTTTTTAATTTATACTTTATAAATTATTTAAAAATTGACGGAAATAAAAATAATACAAGAAACATAGCAATAAATAAGAAACATAGAATTCTATTGAAAAAAAACCATTACATAAAAATTTTAATTAGAAAGTTTTTTATTAAATATTTTATCTTCAAGTAGTTTATCTTTTTAAAAAATTTATAATTTCTTTAATAAACCCAAAATAATTAACTTAAACAAGATAAGAAACTAAAAGTTTGAATTAAAAAGGAAAAACATAATAAAAATTTAAAATAAATTAGAAAATTCAAAAATAAAGAGAAAAACAACAAAACTAGTATAATTACACCTTCTAAATCTAATTTAAAAATCTTTTAAATTTTGATCAGTTATGATCAGTCAATCTCTTTATAGAATTAAACTATTAAAATCTCTTAACTCAATATAAATATAATACAATCGTCGAATCAAAATCAAAAGTTATTGAAATCTTGATGCAATTCACATATTTTTTAGATTTAGTTCCATCATAAATAGCTCCATAAATATTTCTACAAAATTATCTACATAGCCTAGTGATACGAGATCCGCAACTAACTAACTAATCAGAACTAAAAGTTTTGTGTTTAATATCATGATTGACGAGTGACATGGATACACTCCACTATACAAGGAAACAATGAAGGCGGGAAGAAGGTCTGAAAAAGACATCACTAGGCTATTTATGATGCAACAGTATCTCACCAAGCAGAAAAAAATTGAGATAGAAAAAAGAATAAACACTCCATATTACATGATTTTGATCAGTCCAGTTCAAAAACTCTCAAACATCACTGAATTATATCCACTTCTGACGTATCTTGATTCAAGCTCATGGACTATCTGGAGTAGGAGTTATGTCTCGGAAAACCTGCAACCTGTTTCTCCTCTTTGTATTCACATCCTCTGCAGATTCGTAAGACAGTGAGCGTCGCGCTGTGGAATTCCTTGATGAAACTGCATTCATGGATGTACCATAGCCATCTTGAAGATCAGTTGCTTCAAGTTTTTGATATATAGTTCCTAGCTGATTCTTCTGGTAAGAATTCTGATGAAATGTGTTGACATTTAGATTTTCATCACTGCATGCTTCTTCATAATTCCAGCTATGGAAACTCTGGCCAAGGTCTGTAGTTAACAGGTCCAGTTCTTCTTCTTCAACCATATCTGCCCAACTCTTGCGATGAGATTTGAGTGAGCTGTCCTTTCCAAGATATTTATTTCCAACAGTTTCTGCTGATTGATCCCAGTCACAATCAGTGGAGGCTTTTGATACCCATGCATTGTCAATAACCACGGTCTGCCCTGTGGAACACTTTAGACTTGTGTTACTGTCTTCTGTTGCAGATTTCCTTTGGTGACCATTTTCCTGTACATTTCTTTTCCAGCTTGTATGATTATCAGTTAAGTCTAATAGTTCTCCAGAGAGATTCCGGATTGCATTCTCTTTTTCTGTCTCAGCTGTATCCTCTCCCCACCTTATCCTTCTCTGATCTCCTTTATCGAACCCCCAGCAACATCTTCTTGGTTGTGTATGTATGGCTGGAGATGTAAATGTCTTCTTCTGTTCTGAACCTGGGCCTATTTCAGCAAAACTAAACCGATAATCCTTCATTTTTCTGGCAAAACCAAGCCTTTCACCTGGGCTTGCAAAACTAGAATCTCTCCTCCAGCTATTGTCAACTGCAGTTTGTGGAGAAGACCGTGGACCACCTCTCAGTCCAGGTGATATACATTGAGAACTCCTATTATTGGATGCAAAGAAGCTTTTCTCATTCTCAGAGTGATTCTGCCAATAAGATCTTCTATTATGTTCATCTGACAGCACTCTATCTTCATTAAATACACCTGTGCACTTTCTAGAGTCCACGAATCCCAAAACATCTCCATTCCGGGAGCTAGCAACCTCTTTCAAATTTCTGGTGGTAGGCAATGCCAAAGACCTTTGGTGAACTTTTTCATCTTGTTCGGTTGGTTTAACTGCACCTGTGCACTTTCTAGAGTCCACAAATCCCGAAACATCTCCATTTCGGGAGCTAGCAACCTCTTTCAAATTTCTGGTGGTAGGCAATGCCAGTGACCTATGGTGAACTTTTTCATCTTCTTCGGTTGGTTTAACTATCAAATGTGACTCTAATTCAGTCAGGATTTGACAAGCTCGCTCGAAAGATTTAGCATAGGAATCATCCATTGGTTTACTTCCAGATGACGCTTTTACGGTTTGAAGCAGAGATTTTGCTTCTGGAATTCTGTTCATGTGCATCAAGCAGATAGCCAAGTTGCACTGCTTGTTCTGATCTGGCTCCGTTGATAGACCTTTCCTGAAAATCAAATTTTATTTCATGAAGAAGATCGCCATTTTCATGTCTAGGTCTAGGTCTATCTTCCAACGCAGAAAAATAGTTTACCTGTAATATTGTTCAGCCAAACCATAATCGTGATGCTGCAAGTAAGCCCACGCCAAATTTCCTAATATCCTGCATCAGTTAAAATGAAATAACAACCAGAGGTATACAGTATAAATAGGAAAGAAGCAAAACAAGTGGGATCACCTTGATCTTTCTTGTTCAACAGTTATTTGAATCTTCCTCCCTTGGGATCTGGCAGTCTTTGTCTTCTTGCCAGAAAAAGCAATACCCTCTTCTATGTTCTTCAGTTTGCGTTGAAGCATTTCAATCTCTTCTTCAATCCTTCCAGATCTCTGCAAAAGAAGAGAAATCCCGAGATATAAACATGCTTCACAATCCAATGTATTGTGACAACAGCCTCAGTGAGCTAAATGGATGTGCTAACCAGATTCCTCAAAACAAACGGAAAATTATTACTCCACACACATCGCAAATGCATGCTTCTAACTCAACAATATCTCTTAGGTCTCTTAGTGAAAATAATAATTATCTTTACCATCTAAAAAAAAAACAGCTTGACCTGCACTACCTATGAAATGTGGACGCCTTTGCATTCATTAAAAAGCCTGATGTAGAAGAAAATTTCAGACCTTAACTACATTTCAAACTGAATGAGTTCCATTTTGTTTAACATTAGTGCAGAAAACTAGTAAACCTTGCAAGGATGCTTTCCCAAGAAGACAACTTATAAATGATCTAAGATGGTTCTTTACATAGATTCTCCTCATGAAATGTCAATATGCTAATGGAGAAATCACATTACCAGATCATCAGAGTCAATTATTGCCAAAACACTACAGTTTGCAAAGATGGAAAAAGTAGCATTTCACCTTGTAGAGTTCAACTAGCACATTGTCAATAGATTCCTGGGAATCATAGGGACAGAGATGACGAAAGGATTTGATCGCCTCAATTGCCTCATCAGCTCGATCCAATTGCTTCATCACCACTGCCATGTCTTTCAAGGCACTATCAACTCGATCCCCAGAATTGATAGCAGCCCAGAATAGGGAAACAGCCTTGCTTGGATCCTTCTCTATTAACTGTAATAAAAGATTCAACTATCAAAATCAAACACAAACACAGGATCTGAACCCGAAAATTAATATATCCAATTAAGTTCCAAAAATCATCCATTAGTGAGTCCTCTTTAAACAGTCAAGATATCTAGGAGCCTAAAATGGAATGTCAAAAACTGTAATGAAATGTGAATAGGTACATGAAGAGTTAAAACAACAAATTAACCTTATCTTCTTTCCCAAGGAAACTAACAAATAATCTAACAGCTCATAGTGGTATAAGCTAATTGTATTACTCTTTACTACTTTAGTGCCTTAATTCCCCTTATCAAGTGACAATGTCTAATGCATGACTCTATTTATTTCAATTCCCTTTTCCTTTTCTCACATTTCTTACCTTGCAGCAGTTACCATGTGAAATCGAGTGATTTTTCATGCAAATAAAAGTTCTATTCTCCTAAAAATCAATGGGGAGACATGATATGTCAAATCTCATTCTAACCTGTATTATCCAAACCCAGAAATTCACAAGACAGATCACATTTAACTTTCAAGAACCAGAAATTTCAAAAGAAGTTCTCCAAAAAAAAGAGATTAAAATCAACTTATGGGATAAATTGGCATTTCAATTATTAATTAACCAAAAACAGACATAAATACACAGTTTAATCTCCTCTCTCAATTTCAACCAAACAGATAATTTGTTAGTAAACATAGAATAGGAAAAAAAACATAAAAAACGAAGAAGAACCCACAAAAATTCATGAACCTTAACTACCACTAGATAACTAATACTCTTCAAGAACCCAAGTATTTTCCAACTAAAACAACATATGAAACAAGGATTGAAACTAAACTCAAAACCTGCCAAGACTAAAACTTCTTCAAAAACCCCATAAAAACCATTAATCCAAACAACAAAAGAACCCTTAAAAGTTATTACCTGGACATGTTTGGCTCTGACATAAGGAGAATCACCGGCAGGGACTTTATGAATAACATGAAAAATATCACGTTTACAACTAGGAGAAGACACCCTTTCTTTCCTCTCTGACATTGGCATCATGGCAACCGCCGGAGAATGTTGAGACCTCCATGAAGCCGGCGGTGTCCAGAATCCCCTTGCCGGAGAATTCTTGTCGTTGTTGTTATTAGACCACATTTTCAATAGAAAGTTTCTTTAAGACCTTTAATTTTTCTTGAATTTTTTCAAGAAAGTCATATAAGAAAAGAACTCAAAGAATTGGGTTTTTCGTGAAGGGAATGATAGGAGGTTCGTTTTTGCTTGGTTAAAGAGAAAGTGAAGGAAAATTTTTATTGAGAGAGGAGAGAAATCATAGAGAGGTGTGATGATTGAGGGAAGCAAAAGGGAAGGTGAAAATGTGAAAACAGAAAAGACTAGCCGTTTTATAATAACTAGCCGTTGGAATTCGCACGTGTGGCGTTTTGCACGTGTGTTTGTTTAAATTTTATTTTATTTTATTTTTCTAAAATCACTCTCTTTTTTTATTTCTTTACTCTTTCTTTTTAGAGATTGAATATTTTTTAAAGTTAGAAAAAAACATTTGCTTGATAGTAATATTTCCAGGGTCTAATCCTAAATAAATTACTAGAAATCAATTGAGTATATAATTTTTTTTATTTATTTAGAAAAATATTCTTTAAAATTAACTTGATAGAATTTTAATTGAGTTTAACAAAATATCGAGTTTAATAAAATTAATCAAGATTAATTCATTAATTTATCCAAGTATGGCTAAATTAATATCAAAAACCAATTCAACTTAGAAGGTGTTTGGAATATGATAATGGTTATTTTTTAAAGTGTTTTTTCTTGAAAATGCACTAAAATAATATTTTTTATTTTTTAAATATATTTTTAAAATCAACACGTCAAAACAATCCAAAAATACTAAAAAAACATTAATTTAAAACAAAAAACAAATTCATATTTTAATGAAAAGTAGATTGAACCGCAAACCCAAAAAAACACTTAAAAACAAGCCTGAATCAAGATTAGATAGTGAATTTACCAAAACCAACCACCACCAGATCGGGCGAGTTTAATAACTATTCTGAAAATCCCTATGATTTATCCTTTTTATTTTTTTATTTTTTTTTTAGAAATAATCCAAAACAATAAGATATGAACATGAATCTGATGAGGTAAATGATTTTGCATGTAAAAAAAATACAACATAAATACATATAGATGATCAAAATAGACTTGTATTAATTAGGCAGGAATTCTCAGAGTATTCATAAATGGCATGGGGTCTTTGAATGAATAAGAACATGCAATCCCTTCATTTCCCTGCCAGAATATTTGGCCCAGCAGCAAGAAAAAATGCATCCTTTCTGAGCCTGCACTTGCCTAATTCTGTTAGATACTTTCTCCTTCCTAGAAATAATGTAATATATCAGTACAGGGCTATACTAATTAACTAATATCTTTGTCAGGGTGTGGTTTAGAAACGCTAAAAATTAGTTTCTTGTCGAAGAGGGTACAGATCTATCATCGCAGTTCCACTCCCATATAACTTTGCAATGCTCAGAGGAATTTTCTTGTGTTGGAAGATCATCTTCATCAAGTAGGCTCTCCTGTTTAAAGACAGCAATTTGCGATGCAAAGCCTGGTTCCACATCACCAGAACCACCAACCCCACTGAACTCGACACTGTAATGGTGCCTCTTGGCTAGATCTGATGCCCAATGGTTGAACTGCTCTCTTGTCCACTCAAACTTGTGGTCATGGTTGCGAAATTTACATGACTGTGACTGGCTTTTCTCGTCTGGATCTTCTTCTTGAGTTGTGGGACTGGATCCTTGCAGAATCACGTTGTATTCGTAATTTGGGGTGGAAACTATAAGAACCTTTGGTCGAAAATAACTCAATGCAATGTCACCAAAAAGACAGGCCTGTTCCTCCTCCATATGCTCAATTACCTATAAGCTCAAAGACATCAGGTGAAAGTAAGAAAATCAGAGGAGATGGAAACCAGTTCATTGATTTATAGAAACGACATCTTTAATGATGCTAAAAGTTTGTAGCAGTACAATTACACATGCAAAAACTAAAATTATCACAGCGAGGAGATACTATTAACATAGGAAGAATAAGAATTTGGCACAACTAGAGGCAACATAGGACTAATCAATTTTCAAAATACTTATATAAGTTAATTTTGTAAGGCATATTTGAGCTCTCCCAACATTCACATGGAGGTTGTAGACTGGCACAATAATATATAGATAAAACATGTCAATGACCCAAAAATTCTGGGAATCCAAAACATAGCACGATCAAAGGCACACATGAATTCCCTTTCTAAATGTTCAAAATTATGTAATATGCAAAACATCAAACACCAAGCAAAACATATTTGTTGATAGATACTGCCACCATTGTATGATATTCTAGCCAAAGAAACAAAAAAGAAAAATCACACTAGCATGCTAACCCAAGAGCTCCAACCTAGCAAGAAATGTACCACAGGAGGAAGGTAAATACCTCTAAGCAAGTGCCAATATCATATCCACACAATCGAGAATCAAACTCTGTGATGGAACCATCATAAAGAATAGCAGATTTGATGCCTGGATCTGACTTTGCACTCAGTTTGGTATGCAGTATCTGCATAATTAACAATACCCAAGACATGTGACCAATTCAAGCGTGTAGCTAACAAGCAAATAAAGGGCATAGAGCATAGCGGAGAAACATTGCTCAGAAATGATTCAGACCTTTGCAGCACGGCTAAGACTCTTCTTTGATAAGTCAGCACCAACAATCTTTTCTAGTGAAGTTGGGTAATCTAACAAAGAATCCAATAAACTTCCAGAGCCACATCCGAAATCAACCTGAAAAAAAAAAAAAAGTCAGAGACAGAAGATGATAATGGTGAGATAAAAATTGCAAACTCAACTTTCTGTTGTTAACTGTTAAATAAGAAATACAAAATATGTACCAAAGTTGTAGCACTGGATTTTTTGATATGCTGCACAGCATATTCCACCCGTTGCTTTGAGAGCGGAGGGCTGAAAAGAGCCTGCTCCATTCTTTCTTCTGGTGGTTCTGTCACTCGCAACAAGGTTAAATGGTATTCTAAGAAGCAAACTTCTGCCAAAACAGGAACACAGAAGATCATTTCAGAAGAAATTAGGTGTCAGATCCAATTGTTAAACTAAATTTATGTCATAAACTAAGATTTTTCATTTTCAAAGAGTACAAGTACAGGTTGCCTTATAACATAAATTCCATTACATAGTAAGTCAGTTCTGTTTCTAATAATTATGGGAGAAACAAATCATGCTCGTTGTTCCCTTCATGTCATATATGGTTGTCATTATAAGAAGAAATAATTAACAACAAACAGAGCGATACATCTCAAGAATTAATAAAAAGCAACAATCTCAATCTCCAAAACCAAAGATAAATAAAGATACGGATAAGATCTGCTTCCTTTTGGGAAATCCAAAGTTTTAGGAAAGTAAATCAATTTAGTCAGCCATGTCTTGATTCAGTACATTAACTAAGTTAGCTATGTTTTGATCTAGGTTGAAAATAAAGACCAATAATTCAAAACCCCGGTTGCGAAAATCATCAATCAGATGTCAAGAAGCACATAATTACCTGAGGATAACAATGAAAGAATCCTTGCAGGATCATCAACTGCGGCTAAAATGAACTCTTGAGGGGGCAAATTCATGTTGAAATGAGCACACTGGCCAACTGACATTTGTGTCACAACTCCTTCAAGAGTGGAAACCACTGTTCCATTCCCTATCTCAAACTCAAATTCATCTTTACTTTCAATAAGCTCTTTTGTATGTCCACCTTCTGTCACCAAGGACACAGTGTAACTTATACACAACAAAGATCCATTGGAGGGGCAGACACCGGAATATGAGCCTTCAATGTTTGGTATGCAAACATCTTGTCCTGACAAAGTATATTCCATATTAGTACTTTTTGATTCAGGTAATTTGGATCCTTGACACCGACTTTGCTGAACATTATGAAGAGATTGGCATAAAGCAAACTCTTTAAGAAAGTTTTCAGAAGATAAGCTAATGTCGAGGGCATCAGCAGAGCAATTTAGCTTCTCCAAAGGCATGCCAAGGTCCTTGAAATATGCATTTAACCATGAGAGAACTTTCAGAGAAGCACTCTGGATAGCATCAGTTTGCTTCTTATAAATCTCCTTAGGGGAACACTCTATGATCAAATCCTGACCCTTGGAAAATACTTTTACTTTGCACCTAAAGCTGCTTTCCAGTCCTACTGTTTCTCCGTCACCAGCATTTAAACTTCCTCCATTAGTGTATTCAGTTGCTAGTTCAGCTGCCTCGGTAACCTTCAACTTCTTCTGTGATCTTGGTAACTTGCATGATGCCTTTAAAGGAATACTTGTAGTGGAGAAGATAGGTTCAGATAGCTGGTGCTGACGGCAGAATGTGCATAGGATTTCCCTTGGGAAGGAACCCCTCCAATTTGTTTTTGTAGTGAATACGGAGGGCAACTCTGCAGCAAATATTGCTTCTCGAGACAACTTGTAATTTCCACTAGGTATCTTGCTTATAAGCATCCTGAATAAGCCAATCTAAATTGATTAAATAATGAATTGTTGAAGGCTTAGTGTATTAAAGTACATTATGGAACAGTGCTTACATTGCATAGGAGATGCAAACTTTGGTGATAAACTGTAGGGGTCATTCATTGCCACAGTAATTAATATGGAGCAATAAAATGGTCTAAATTCTAAGTAATAGACCATACAACAGCTGATTAATTAAAAAAAAAGTTTCGTATTCATCTTCACATAAGCAATTATGAAAAAAAAAAAAACAAATAAAAGGAGTATATCCAGCAAAAATATTATGTGGCAAAGGAAAAAAAGTTCAGTGTTCATCTTCATATAAGAAATTTAAAAAAGAAGAAGAAGAAGATGAAGAAGATGGATGGATTATATCAAGCAAATTATGTGCAATTGATGTGCTAAGCATTGTACATTGTACTACCGAAGCACATCAAACTTGCATCAAAACTAAGGTTTGAACAACATTGCAGAGAGAAGATAGAAAAGACTAATGATGGTAAAACAAGAGATTCATGGGAAAGAATTCAAAAGAGACCTGTAATATGATTGGAGGGACACATCTTCGTGGAAAAGTTCTTTAGACCTCCATGTGTATCCAACTGATGCCATAATTGCATCACCATATATTTCTTGACCACAGAAGTAGTTTGCCCTTGCATTCAAAAGTCCTTCTACGTGAAAATCTTTCAGATTTGCATGGTCTGACAATAGTTCCATCACAAGTGACTCAGAAGCAGCAAAATACAATCTTGTCTCAGAAGAAGCTTTACCAATAATCCTGTTGGAGAAAAAGTATGTAGTGGTTCCAAAAAACAGTCATTCTTCTTCCAGTTTGATAGGAAAGAAAAAAAATTATTTGATAAAACAGAATATGATGCTACAAAAAGAAGAATAAGACATCTTCCAAACAAGAAAACAACATCACATCATGTCAAATCTGTAAGGAATAAGGAACCCAATTTAGGCGAAAAAATACACCATCTCAGGCTTTCTGTATTATAACTAATTCCACCTACCTTGAGAGCAAAACTTTGCTGGCATCTGTTACACCAAGTTTTTGTGCAATAACATCCAGGTAATATCCAGAAGAAGAAATATCAAGAGTCACTGGCTGAATAGTCTCGTCCAATGAAGCTGGGATCTGTATTGCTTTAACTAATATGTTTTCTGGGGAACCAGATTGCTGGATATCTGATGACTCTATGATCTCAGTGGGATATGGATTTTGCTTCTGAATTGAAAGCTGCCCCTTGGATGTTACAACAGACCCTGATAATCTTGGTATAGCCCTCATAATTGATGACAAAGCCAAAAAGGGTTTTGATTCCACCTCAGTGTTGAGCAATTTACACAGATTACTTGTCTTTGTATCACAGGCAGCAATGACAGAAGCAGGTATCAGACCATAAAGACCACCTTTTCTCTGCAAAGCTGCTCTAAGGTGACCACTCAGCGGATGAAGAGATGAAAGGAACTAACAAAGACACAAAAATAAAGGAGGAGAGGTTAGAGCACGTCATTATGCACAAACCACGTCAAGGATCCTTGCATATTATATGACTGGCAAAAACCAAGTGATCTGCAAGTATTACATGTAGAACACAAACTGTTATACAATTCATTTCTATACAAACTACCAACCTCGTCTGTAAATAGATATTTGATTCGATCAATCAAAGCATCACAAGGATCCTTTTCAGATGGGTTTTCATCTGTGGGATTGTTGCCTAGCTGCAGGATAAATAGTAAATAAACAGTTAAGTAGTTAAATTACATTGCCAAAAAAAGAAGGTAGGGACAAAAGAAATATCTACATCTGTCTTCAGATTAATGAACTAAACTATAGCAGAAGAAAAGCTGAAAACTGCATGACAAATTAATCTCAAAGAAAACATGATGAATAAAAGAGCAAATGTGTAAAAATACAATTGCTTCTCTATAAGCAATTGCATTGTCCAAAGAACAACTTAATCTCCTCACATAGTCACACAGAATAAGTATCTACATTCAGGCAGCCGAAATAACCAACAAAACTTTAAAATTAACAAATAATCAATTCCATATCCATCTGAGTTTGTTGCCCGTTATCAAAAACATTGTTAAATCGAAAAAATTAGAAATTTCAATCATGGGGAAGAAAAATAATGTCATTCATCACGAGGCTACATACTCATCCATGGCTGGCAAGTTCAATCAAATTGGAAAAATGCTGACAAAAATCTTAAGAAGGAAGCTAAAGCATACCTTTTTTAAAGCCAAATCAGCAGCAGACTGCTCGGCATCCTTCTTCTTTCTGCAGATATCAGAAACAACAGTAAATTCTGGAAGTTCTAACCGGCACCGAAATAGAAAGGGGCCTTTCTGAGGAATTGCCAATCCTGGGCATCCATTCTGAGCTGACTCCTCCTTTACCTCCTCGACCTTATAGCATGCCTTGTTACCAAACTTTTGGTGTATGATAGCCTTAGGTGAAAAAACTGTCTTCTTCACTCCAATTTCCATATGCAACCTCCAAAAGTTCTAATAAAAGTCACAACCACACATATAACTGTTAATAATGCAACCAAATTCAATTACATGAAATAAAAATTTATCATGAAATGCACAATGCTAGAAGCCAATTTGCTCTGTCTTTATTCAGCAACCAAACAGCCACGTACATAAAATAAATAAATAAAAGACAAAGTTTAGGATAAAGAGCATAATTAAGCAATTTTTTAAAAATAAATAAATTTGCTTCACTCCATTTTCCATAAGCAACCCACAAAGGCTCTAATAAACGTTACATGCACATTATTAAAATTTTACGAGTGAGGAATAAAAAAGAATCAAACTTTTATCATAAAACGCAAAATTATGAAAGTCCCAATTTGCTACTTTTCTTTTCTCAGCAACCAAACAGGTGGTATATAATAAGGACACCAACTTTTATCAAAATGTTAGTAATTATAATAACAGCAGCAGCAGCAATTATAATAAAGAAACAAACCTCAGGCAATCAATGTGAAAAAAAAGACAACAATTAAGCAATTGGAATAGGAAAACACATCTGTTTCTGAGTTTTCTCAGTAACCAAACAGCCCCATACATAAAAAGACACGAACTTTATGCAATCAATGAAAAACAGAGCGAAGAATTAAGCTGTAATTGAAACAAAAAGCATAGAAACACAAAAATCTAAATGACCCAGAATTCAAAATTCTCCAATGCACAAACTTTACCATCTCCCACGCTCAAAAGTCACCCTATATGCGTATGTATAGACGTATTTGTAGTGTATGACTGAGTATGTACAGATACTGTACAATAAGCATGCATAAATACATTCAAAAACAATAATACAACAAAATCAGAGAAGCAGGGAGGGAGAGGGTTGTACCTGTGAAAAAGAACAATGTATGCAAATGGGGCTGTGGGTTTGTTTGGCCTCTTGGTTTCTTCTCTGCTAAGAAGAGTGTTTTTGCCTTATGGGTTCTCTGGGGTTCTAGAGAGAGATGGAGGAGGGAAAGAAAGGTGTTGTTTATAGTGTATGAGGACTTTGGAAGATTAAGACATCATATAGGGTCATAAGGAACTTATGAAAGGAGTTGCCAAGAAAGTACTGAGGTATTAGTACTTGAAAGTAGCAAGGGTTTGCATTTTTTCCACAGTTTTATCTATGCTTGTAACGTGTCGGGTGGGTTGAGAAATAGCTTTTAAAGACAATTTTTTTCTTTTGGATATATATAGATTGTGTTATACATATTAAAAGTTATTAAACTCGATTTTATTTGATGAGTTAACTCATAAAATTTATAATTAAAGATTTAATTTTAATTAAATTTTAAAAGATATTAATACGGTGATAATTTAATTAATTTTATCAAGTAAATATAAACTTACTTAGGTGAATATCTCGAAAACTTTTTTAAGAAAACAAAATAAAATAATATTATTTTAATAATAATAATTTACTCAGACCCCGTTTGTTTGTTGGAAAGTAGTTTTTTTTTTTAAAGTGAATTATTTTCCGATGTTTGGTAGTGTAATGGAAAATAAGTTGAAAAACATTTTCCATTGTTTGGTTATATCATGAAAAATGAGCTGGAAAATAACTTATTAATGTTTTATTTTTCTCAAGTTTATTAAAATAATGAGGAACAAATCTTACAAATTAAAAGGTTGAATGAGAATGAAATTGAAAAAAAAATATAATTTCATAAATTATCTCAAATAAAATAAATAATAATCAAAATAATAGAGATCAAATCTAAAAAATAAAAAAAAAATGAAAGATGAAGAAATTAAAATAATAATAATTAACACTTCATAAATTATTTCAAATAAAATAAGTAGCAATCAAAAGAATGATAATCAAATTTGATACATAAAAAATTTCAATAAAAAAATGATAAGGAAAAAACAAATAACAATTATAAAAATAAGGACCAAAGTTAATATAAAAATTAAATTTTAAAAGATGAAATTGAAAATAAATATTCAAAACAAAATATATATAGCAATCAAAAGTTTGAAGACCAAATTTGATATAATCAGCAAATAATATGATATTTCTAAATTTTTCATAACTTCCAGAAAGTGTTTTCCACCCAAATTTTTCAGGAAAATACTTTTCTGAAAACCAAGCCAAATTTTCTTTTGACTAAAAAGTGTTTTTCGTTGATCAACTTTTCTAATAACAAACAAACATATAAAAATTTAAAAAATAATTTTTAAAAAAATAAATTTAAGAAAACAAACATATTCTCCATTAATGTTGGTTTCAGCCACCTAAAAAGCCATGTCTGTTTTTCAAATATAACTTGAAAACAAGGATTCATTTTGTTCGAGGTGTTCCTAATCTTCTAAAGTGTCGGCTAAGGAAAGGATAAAAAAGAAGAGTGAAAAGAAATGGAACAACTTGGTGAAGAAGGGAATTTTATGCCTTTTTTTTTTTTTTTTTTGGCTTTGACGTTAAACATGTTTTTTATCTAAAATTTAAATTTAAAAAAAAAATTATGTTTTTGGATTGTTTTGAAATACTAATATCAAAAATAAATTTTTAAAAATATATATTATTTTAATACATTTAAAAAAAAAAACCCTTCAAAAAGCAACCTCATTATACTTTCAAACACTTTTTCCTTTTGATAAACTATCAAGATTGGAATAAATATATGAATTTAACACCCTGCTATAACTTTTTTTTAGAAAGCAACATATTATAATTTTGTAATATTTCTTTTCAAAATCCATATTTTATTTTATTAATAAAGAAATATTAGTACATCATGACAATGAATAATAAGTTAAAACAGTTCTTTAGAATTTTCACTTGCGGCGAGAGAAGAAACATAAAGCTTCAGATATGTTCAAATAAAATTTAATAAGAAGGAAGATATCACATCCATCTGTTTGTCCACTATAATAAGGTAGCCCATGTTTTAGCTAATATGGCAAAGATACGCTGCTGCTGCTGCTATTGGCATGGAGGGTGCCACTCCTACAGTGGTTGCACTTTTCAAAGATGATGTACCCTTCTCTCTTTTCATAGAATGAAAATTGACTGCATCAAATATTTGGGGTGTTGAGATCAGCCTGTTGCTGACATTTTCTGCTCTTTAAACTTCATTTTCATCATCATCATCAGACAGTATATTTGCATTCCCATTTTCAATCCTCTAAGAACAAGTTTCAAACTATGTTGATATTAGTCTGTCTTCCAAAACGAGTGTTTCTTGCCCTTTGTCAAGGAAATTGTGGACAGAAAAGGAAGAACATAAGGCCCTTTTCTATATGAAGCATTCTGTATTGTAAAAGTTTGTGATTCATGATGGATATGGTCACCAAGCTTGTTAGGAATCCTGTTAGAGATATATTAGGAATGAATAACTTACATGAGTTCCCTACTGTAATACTAAGTCTATAGGACAATGAATTCCGAGGAAGTGTTGGATTCCCAGTAGATGAGAATAACTGTATATACTCTTGTATAAATATGCGATGCAATCAATAATAATTCTCATTCCAGCAAATTCTATTCTTCTCTTATCAATTTACATGGTATCAGAGCTGGACTAATTATCTCCATCAATATTTTCATCAATTCTCTGTTTCGTTCCTCCTTCCACATCAGTCTTTCATCTTCTCTGTTTCCATCCTTTAAACTCAGAAACCACAAAACCTTCAGAGCATGGATCTTACAAAAGCAAATCTCTCAAACCCCTTCTTTACTCATCATTCAGATCATCCTGGACTGATTTTAATCTCAAAGCCCTTAAATGGAGATAACTACTCTACGTGGAAAAAAGCAATGACATTGGCTTTAAACTCTAAAAACAAATTGGGCTTTGTCAATGGCTCCATCAGAGCTCCCTCAGAAGACAATGATCCTGAAGAACATGCAGCCTGGTCCCGGTGCAACGACATGGTTCATTCTTGGATTATTAACACCCTTAATCTATAAATCTCAGATAGTGTGATATATTATTCAACTGCTCATGAAGTTTGGGAAGACCTTTATGAGCGATTTTCTCAAAGCAACGCGCCTCGCATCTTTGAAATTCAGCGACATTGCTTGCCTTCGATAAGAGCAAATCTCGGTTTCTACCTATTACACAAAATTAAAGGGGTTGTGGGATGAACTAGCCTCCTACAACGACACCGTACATGGAACACAAAGAAGAACAAGCAAAAATTGATGCAATTTGTGATGGGATTAAACGAATCTTACAGTGCCATTCGCGGATAAATCATCCTAATAAATCCTCTTCCTTCAGTGCTTCCTCCATCTCACAAGAAGAAAAACAGCGCCTCCTAAGCTCAATGCATACGGGAGGTGATGATTCCAGTGGTAGTGCTACCATGGCAGATTGCAATAGCAACAATCGATCAACTGAACATCTCAATGCAGGATTTGGGAGATCAGAGCGTTTCGACAACTCATATGGGCCACAAGGATTCAGATCACAAGAGAAACCAGCAGGGAATTTCAGTGGAGGACGACAATTTCAACAGGATAGACGACGCCCAACCTTTGACAGAGGGTGTCCTTATTGTACACATTGTGAAGAAGCGGGTCATTGGGTGCAAACATGCTATCAATTACATGAGTATCTAGCGGGTCATCCAAAGACAAAATATGGGTCAGGATCAAAGCGTTTCAATAACAATAAACACATAGCTAATCATGTGTCCATAGCCGAAAATGAGCAACCAGTTATCAGTATTTCACAGGATCAATTAAAACAGCTCTTGTCACTCCTAAACAATAAAACTGAAAGTTCTAGTCCTCATGCGAATGTCGTAACTAAACCAGGTTTGTCTAAAGTTACTTCCCGCAATTGGATCATCAATAGCGGTGCAACAGATCATATATCTTCTAAATTATTCACTAAGAAGCACACCAAATGTTCATTACCACCGGTACTAATGCCCAATGGAGAAAAGGTTGACATTGTGGCAAAGGGATCTTTACCCATTAATTATGTCTATTATTTACACAATATGTTGTGTGTCCCTACATTCAAAACAGACTTGTTATCTGTCAGTCGTTTGACAAGAGACCTTAATTGCTCAATAATCTTCTTTCCTTATTGGTGTCTATTGCAGGATCTGGCTACGAGGAGGATGATTGGTTTGGGTAAACAACATAACGAACTTTACTATTTGGTGGCTCTGGCAACGAAGCAACATACATCTAAACAAACCTCCACCATCAATCAACCAACCTGCAATCTCATCACCTCATCCACCAACCTTTGGCATAATCGCTTAGGCCATACATCACCTTCTCGTTTATGCTTCATTGCTCAAAATTTTTAAAATTTTTCCATTCAGTCCAATAATACTTGTCATGTATGTCCTTTGGCAAAACAGAGTCGTCTACCTTTCCATTCTAGTGTAATTTCTTTTACAAAACCTTTTGCATTAATTCATTGTGACATTTGGGGTCCTTATCGACACCCTTCCATTTCTGGTACTCGTTTTTTTCTCACTATTGTTGATGACTTCTCACGTTTCACATGGATTTTCTTAATGCGACATAAAAGTGAGATGCAATCAATTCTAAAAAAAAAAATCCATTACGTTTCCACTCAATTTGAAGCTCATATTAAAAATTTTTGAAATGATAACGGGGGAGAATTTATATCACTTCGCACCTTTTTTCACAATAATGGTGTCATTTTTCAACGTTCTTGTGTTTACACACCTCAACAAAATGGGGTTGTGGAATGCAAACATCGTCACATTCTACAAGTAGCTCGAGCTTTAAGATTTCAAGCTCACCTCTCCACCTAATTTTGGGGGGAATGTGCCCTTACTGCTACTCACATCATCAATCGCCTCCCATCTCATGTCCTCTCCTTCAAAACCCCTTTTGAACTTCTCTTTTCCAAACCACCTTCCTTTTCTCATCTTCGTGTCTTCGGTTGTTTGGCTTATGCTACCAATGTCCGCATTACTCATAAATTTGCTCCTCGTTCCATCCCTTCTGTTTTTCTTGGGTATCCTCCCGGTCAAAAAGCTTATAAATTGTTTGATTTATCAAATAAAAAAAATTTTACTAGCCGCGATGTCATTTTTCATGAAAACATTTTTCCTTACGCATTTACCCATCCCACTCCTTCCTCCCCACCTTACAATCCTGGACCCATTCCTCTAATCCATACCGACACCACCTCCTTTCTCTTTCCACCATCCTTTTCACCACAATCACCCCTGCCTACCCAAATTCCCCTTTCAACCACACACTCTTCCCCACCTCCCACCACTCTGCGCACCTATACACGCCGCCCCAAACCCATTAACCTTGACACTCATCCCACTAATTGCTCCAACACACCTTCCACCACCATTTCGGCTCAAACACCACCCTCCATTACTTCACCCTCTTTGGAACTAGGTTCCATTGCGCCAACCCCCCTCTCTTTAAACATCAGCCCACTAATCACACCTGCACCCACCCCTGCTTCACCGATCCAGCCACCATACTGGCCCCCCAATCAAGCTTCGTGATTATGTCTACTCCCATGTTTTCTCCGGCCAATCACCCTCCTCCCCACCAGGTCTGAACAAAGGTACTCGCTATCCATTATCCAATTATGTTTCCTATCACAGATATACATCTCCACATCATTCATTTATTGCTCAAATTAACCATACCATGGAACCCAAATCCTATTCAGAAACGGATGCTCATCCTGAGTGGCAGGCCGTCATGCTCTCTGAACTACAAGCTCTTTAGCAGAATGGTACTTGGTCACTCACTTCTCTTCCACAGGGCAAAATTTTGATTGGCTGTCGTTGGGTATACAAAGTCAAGCACCGGTCTGATGGCTCTACGGAGAGATACAAAGCCCGTTTGGTGGCTAAGGGTTTCACCCAACTTGAGGGCATCGACTATCAGGACACTTTCTCCCCAACTACCAAAATTGTTTCTGTCCGTTGCTTGCTTGCTCTGGTTGCAGCTCGTGGTTGGACCCTTCATCAATTGGATGTTCACAATGTGTTTCTCCACGGTGAACTATCAGAGGAGATTTATATGTCTCCGCCACCAGGGCTTCTTCGACAGGGGGAGGAAGACTTGGTATGCCATCTTCATAAGTCCTTATATGGGCTGAAAGAAGCATCACGCCAATGGTTCGCCAAGTTCTCTGAAGCCATTTGCTCTGCTGGATTCAAAAAATCTTAAACCGACCACTCTTTATTCACCAGACAACGAGATAAGTCCTTCACTGCCCTTTTAATATATGTTGATGACATTTTGATTCTTGGAAATGATCCCGACAGTATCGCTATGACAAAGAAATTTCTGCATAGCCATTTCCACCTTAAAGATCTTAGCCCCTTAAAATACTTTCTTGGTATAGAGTTCTCAGCTTCTAAGAATGGCATTTTCATTTCTCAACGTAAATATGCATTGGAAATTATTGAGGATGCGGGATTGTTGGGTGCAACCCCTATTGATACACCTATGAAACGTGGCTTAAAATTATCGGACAAGAGTGACTTGCTCAAAGATCCGGGTCATTTTAGAAGATTGGTTGGTAGATTGATTTATTTGACTGTTTCAAGACCAGATATCACTTATGCTGTGCATGTTCTGGCGCATTTATGCACCAACCCCGAAGCTTCATATGGAAGCTATTCTGAGTTGTCCGATATCCGAAAGGGGCACCTGGTCAAGGGTTATTCTTTCCTTCACACACTAATTACAAATTAAGAGCCTATTCAGACTCAGATTGGGCAGGTTGCCCACTGACTCGGAGGTCTACCACGAGTTATTGTGTGTTCCTTGGACCCTCGTTGATATCTTGGAGATCAAAACAACAGAAAACAGTCTCCCTCTCCTCTGCAGAGGCAGAGTATCGTGCAATGACAGGAGCATGTTGTGAGTTGACATGGCTCCGATGTCTGTTGAGGGATTTAGGCCTTTTACATCATGAACCTGCTTTGCTACATTGTGATAACAAGGCTGCATTACACACTGCAGCCAACCCAGTCTTTCATGAGTGCACCCGATATATGGAGATGGACTGTCACTATATCAGGGACAAAATTCAAGATGGTTCAGTGATAACAAGACATGTTCATTCTGAACATCAATTGGCAGACATCTTCACCAAACCCTTAGGAAAAGATGTCTTCATTCCTATAATTCACAAGTTAGGAGTGCAAGGCATCCACTCTCCAACTTGAGGGGGAGTGTTAAGAATCCTGTTAGAGATATATTAGGAATGAATAACTTACATGAGTTCCCTACTGTAATACTAAGTCTATAGGATAATGAATTCCGAGGAAGTGTTGGATTTCCGGTAGATGAGAATAACTGTATATACTCTTGTATAAATATGTGATGCAATCAATAATAATTCTCATTCCAGCAAATTCTATTCTTCTCTTATCAATTTACAAAGCTTCACAAAGGGTGACGGTTTTTGTTAGTGACAAATTATTTCATACAGAACGAGGCAATCAGTTCACTAGCTCTAATAATGGTTCCACCTTCAGAGTTTATGAACACTAGCGCCCTTGTTATCTGCTACTAGAAACCACTCTTTGGCAGCTAAAGTTCATCCTGGCCGCTGTAATAATGGCGGAAAGCACAGGAGAAGTCCTTGTTTTCATGTCCATCCTTGCAGAGCTCTGTGTATCTGCACAGAATGCATTGAAGATAAAGGAAAGCAGAAATCATATGCACTCAGTTCCGACAGTTTCATGTTAGTTAAGAAAAACAAGATTCAAAAATGGAAATGTCATTTGTTGTACGAAGCAGAGGTAGTTACATCTCTTGTGCTTGGTATGTCAGAGGACATTGAAGACCAACCTCCTTGGCTGATGTTGCAGCAAGGTTCAAGTCCTTAGCCTGCATCATACAAAAGATAATGTTCATCATGCTCATGATCAGGCCAAAAACTCAAATATTGTAAGGACACAACACCCATTCGGCAGGCAGGTTTCAAAATTCCTTCTCAATAATAATTCGAGTACCAGCGAGAAATAGGCTATATCACCCACCATGAGCTTAGATGCAAATCCGCCAGCGTAGTTCCTCGAAGCTGGCACGCCTTCCATCACTCCAGGAACTGGATTATAACTATCACTGCATGTGGGAAATATCATCCAGTTAAATTATGTGGTTTCCAGGTAATTACTCATCATATTTCAAGATTTTAAACTGAAGATTCTTGTTCTTCATTTTCATTTCTTAGGTATTTTGATAGTTAGTCACTCCTACTAACTCTCTAGCACAAACTTAAACCCAATCAAGGACCTGTCACTGGTTTAAAAGGCTGGCTTCTTCACAATGTCACTCGAAATTGAAGCCAAGCTATCCAATGTCAGTAAAACCTGTAACAGACAAGACAGATACCTACTCCAACACCGAGCACTTGAAGTGTTTAAAACCTTTGTCAGGGTACCAGCAGATATTCCAAGTGACTGACCAAGAACAAAGGCTTCTGATACCCCTAGCATGCTCACAGCCAATGCCAAGTTGTTGCAAATCTTTGCTGCCTAAACAAGAAGCACCAGAGATATCAGATGCTTGAAAAGTGAACTCCAGCTGGTCAAGATTGAATATATTTTCCACTCATGTGCTGAAATATAGCATTCCTTTTTCATTGATTGCATTTCCATTTATATAACTCAGTTGCAGGACTTAAATTGAACCCTCATGATTTTTAACATCTGATAAATTGGAAAATAAATACCCATGGTTCGAAATAAACTTAATAGGACTAGCTTTGAGTGCTAGCAATAACTTACCGAACCTGTTCCTGCTCCACCACAATAAATTGCATTTTTACCCATTGAAAGAAATAAGGGTTTGCCAGCAAGATAAGCATCCTCAGAGCCACCAACCTGAGTGAAAAAATATTTTGCCCTTCAAGTAAATTATAAGAAGAGCACAAGATGGTATTTAAGATGTTATGTGGAATAATAGCAGTCTAAACCACCATACTCTCCCCAAGTATGGGGTCCCTAGTCTCTAATCTTGCCGCCTTAAACCCAACAAAGTAACTCCAAACTGAACTTATGGAACTTATAAAGAGCAACTGAAAAGGGATTCTGAGAAAGGTGAGAAACCATACCATAAAAGTAAGTGTACCAGCTTCTGCAGCAAGAACACCTCCAGAAACAGGAGCATCCAACATGACAGGTTTCTCCCAGTGATCTGCATAAGTCATAAGAGATATAATTCGTTGTTAGAACAGGAAAGGAAGAGCATTAACGATTTGTAACAGAAAACACTACAAAGTGATACCTTTCTTTTCTTTTAAAATACAATTAGATACTGCTACAGAAACCTTTCTCGATGTCTGGGGATCAATTGTAGATGAATCTATCAACAATTGTGGTCTCATGAGATTTGCACAACGAAGCAAACCATTTGGTCCAGTGTACACATCCAATACCTGCATCATTTAGACTACTGCTCTCATACTGACAGACAAGGCCGCGTAAACAAAAGAAGAAGGTGGAATCTTTCAAAAAGCATTTTCAAACTATTAAAATTAAACAGCATGCAGGAAGAAATATGGATGCATCCATACACGGGATAAATTGTTATAGATTAGAGAAGAGGATTTTATAGCTACTTCAGCAGTAGATTTTCGTTGCGTTTGGGATTTAAGTTGCAGTTTTTCACAAGAAGTGTGCTGATATTCAATGTCGTCATCCAGAAAATTGTTGCTTTTTAAGCAATGGTCATAGGCTCATTGCTGTCTAAAATCTCTCATGAAAGGCTACAGCAGCATGAATGGTTTAAATCCCCCAATTCTTAGCTTTACTTTCCAGTTTCCCCATTCTTTTTCCTTGCAAGCATGCCAAAACATGTTGTGAATGATTTTGTTTCAAGCCTCATTTCTACAAGCACATTATCAAAGGGTTACTTTGACTCTCTATGAAAAGAAGAACCATAGATATGAAATATTTCCATTTCTTATCTCTAAGAACCGAGAACTCTTTTCCAAATCCCTAATGCCATCCACTGGGAATTATCATATAGTGGGATTCGATGAGCTCATTCTCTTCCCTTACCTAAGGAACACCAGCTCTTTCGACTTTATGGGTTGCAATGCAGAGGCTTTCATATTTATATTTATATTTAAAAGATTCAGTAACATAACAGAGAGGATGAAGCAATGTCTTAACAAGTTAGTACATTATATGAAGACAACGCTATGAAACCACAGAGCTGCATATATCCTGAACATCACAGACATGACCGAATGGAACTACAATACTTACATGAGATGAAGATGGCAGCATTGTTATAACAACATCACTTGCTTCTGCAACTTCAAATGGTGTTTCTTTCGTTGGAACTCCCATGTCAGAAAACATCTTCATGACATTACAGTTTCTGAATTAAAATCGAATTTTACCATTGATTCCAGGTGATTAGATATATGTATGTATTAACTTCCATATATTAAACCACGCAACTAAGTTTATAACACAGACAAAAGAGTTTCAATGCCAATCTTAGGCAAGCCAACTCCTCTCAGCACATATATGTTACCATTTTCACTAAGTTCAACAATTTTCACTAAGTTCAACAACTCTAACAGCTAGCGTTGCCAAAAGATTATAAAACTCAACCTGTTATTTACAGAACTTTGTTTCAATCAATTTACAGAAGCCATGACCACGACAGAGGGGAAAAGGCTTATGACTTACATGTCATGAACAGCCACTTTGTATCCATTCTTGATCAGGTTATTTGCCATTCTGGATCCCATATTTCCCAGCCCTATGAATCCTACACACTGTAGTACACCAATCAACTGAAAAGGGCACGAAGAGCATTACAAAACAAGAGAAAAAAACATAAAGCAAAAATTACATTGTTTCAGCTGAAATAGGCATTTAAACAGCCAATCATTCTTCTTGATGCATAGTGCATGTGATTTAACAAGCTAATTTATATACCATTTACGGTATACATTACCGAAAAAAACAAAGAAGAATAGAAGTCGTTCTCAATTTCAGGGGTGCAGATCAGGGCTAGAAATAAACCATTCATTCAACACCGAATTGAACTCCCCTTGAACTTTGTTTCACATGGTCAACAGAAATATTGTCATAAAAAATGTTACTAGCTTGATAACAACTCACACCCAGTTCCATATGCATAACAGTACTTGATTATGCCTCTTTTTTCACTCAAAACACCCTGCAGAACATTCAGTGAGGGAGATAAAGACTCGAATTACTTAAGGTAATCGGCTCATAAAAGAAAGCAAATTCCTTATTAGTGGGGAAACCTTATTTGTTGAAATTGAATAACATTTTAGTTTTCCTTCAGTCAATTTGATCTGGAAAAAAAAATCAGCAATCATTCTCCAGTAATTTTCAAGCCACTGACTTTGTTATTTAAAGATTACTAGTTGTAGCTTTCTTGAGAAATTTATACACTAGACAAGCTTGAATTTTGAATTTTAAAGCTCTTAGCAAGAATTTAAAGCCCTCTATAGTCTTGACACATGGAATTCAGAACTATTTGACAGTGACACAATTCTATATTTTTTACTAACTCATTCTCTTAAAGATAATATGATTATCCATCTAATTAACTTGTTAGAACCCCAAGAAGCAAGCTTTAAAATTCTTTTAGATCAAGATTTTAAAATTATTCTCATCTGTTTAACTTGTTTGAATCCAAAGAACCAACCTTTTCATTGAGTAGTTCATCATCACCTAACCCATTTGAACTAGAAGTTTGATTCTAATCCAAAGCATGCCAAATCAGTGATTCCAACAAAACGGGTATCCACACATTACTTTATATTATTGAAAGAGAAACTAAAAGGGTTACCTCAAACTGGGATGAGAGTTGTGAAGAAGAGAATCCATGAAGTGGAACATAGTGAAAGAATGGAGATTTGGTTTTCAATAGAGACAGTGAAGCTCTCAATCTGCAGATTGCCATGGATAAGCGTCACACCTTTTTTTCTTCCTTATCGGACAAAGCTTTGACTGGTTTTTTGGTACTATCAACTATGAGTTTACATTGGATTGTTACAGATAGCTTCTTGTCTTTTTAGCATTTTTTTTTTTTTTTTTAGATTATCGTAGGTGTCCGGGCCAGCTTGCGCACCTTGATTAATTCCACGGGCCCTGAAGTTAACGACCATGTAAGCTTCCAGGTGGCGGCCATCATATGAGCAACCACGGGATTGAAACACTGAGACAAGAAAAAGCAAACTCTTTAGTCCTAATTCTTATTACTAGATCACCACCTAAATGATTTTTTTTTTAGCATTTTGATCTGACAGATTGCGTGGCTGCTGACAGTGTTTTCCTTTTATAAGGGAAAAAAAACAGATTCTTTAGAAGAGTGCATGAAATTTTCACATAGCAAATCAATGAGACAAACCAATATACCTTCTTGCATTTTATTACTACTCGCATTCCTTTCTCCTATTATTAACCTCAAGCACTACACATGCATATGGCTAGCTCTAGCTCAGAACACTCTGGACTTAGTTTACCGAATTGCGGGTTGCCTTGGATTATATGGTGAATTAAAATTATATTTTTTTAATTTTTATTAAAATAATTAAAATTATATTGTTTTTTAAAAAATAAAAAAAATATTCAAACTTAATTTTTATCGACCGCAAAAGTATATTTAATAAAATGACCTCAAAGTAACCACTACACATGCATGCATGTTCAACTTGCTTGCCAAATTGCAATGAATTAACCTCAAAGTAACCACTACACATGCATAGATATCTAATAGCTAACTTAAAGTACTAGGAGAATTTTGATGGGAAACAGCAGCTGACATGGATATGAGAGCCAAATTATGAAATTTTGAGAATATCAATGTCTCATTTGTTGAAAGATTTTGATGAAATATGGAAATGAGTAATAATAGTAAGTGCAAGTTAACAATTTATTTGTAAAATTAATAGTAGTTCGATTAAGTGATACGGTATTTATTTTCTTTAAATAAGATATTATTATTGAAAAATATTTACTTTTTAGTGGATTATTCCATCTCGATTAGATTAGTTAAGGTTCAATAAACTTTTAAATACTAGAATTTAAATAAATAATAATTTATTCACAATAGAATGGGAGGTGGTGGTTGTTCTTGGCTATCCTTAGCTAAATTGGTACTAGTATTGTAAAATAAAGTTAATCTAACTTCTTTATTGCAGCATAGAGGTTGGTGTCTTCTTGATGATGTTAGAGTTAGGTCAATTTGTGAAGTAATCTTAAACCTTTCGTTTTGAACTATGGCATGGTGTTAGAGCTTCTTAATTATGCTTGACGTTTGAAGGATGGACTGCAGTTTTGATTCACCATAGAATTTATGATATGCCCAATTAATATAGATATGTCAACCTTAATGGTGACCTCCATCAACCAATCTACAAATCTTCGTATTTATTTGATTTTAAAAAAAAATAATAAAAAATTAATACAAATAAAAATAACACGGCTAAAGAAATACTATGGATATTGCCCGTGATATTTTAAAAAGTATTGTTTTGAAACTCGGTCTGACTTGACGAGTTGACCCAAGACTAGAACCGGACCGGGTTGAAGAAAAAATAAGAAAAACCATGACCCGATATGACCCAGCCGACTCAGCGAGTTGACCCGGCAAAATCCTGGTCAAAAACCCAGTTGCAACCCGTTGACTTTTGTTTTTGTTTTTTACTAAAATGACGCCGTTTTGAATTTTTTTTAAAAAATTTAACAACAATAATAAAAAGATAAAATTAAAAAAAAAAAATTGAACATGATAACCATGGGGAAAAAATCTTTAGGAGCATGTAATTGGATAAAAAAAACTTAATTAATTCTCTGATTTCTAAAAAGAAAAAGAAAAAAGAAAACAAGAGATGTGAAAATACAGAGAGCAACGCAACCAAACACTCTAATCCGATTGACCACAAGATCATCAAGAAATAGCCTTGGACTGAAAATCCTCCATCCATTCCTTTTATACAACAATGGTTAATCTCAGTAGCTAACAACACTAAAATGCAAAAGAAAAAAGAAAAAAGGACCAGAGATATGAAAATAGAGGCCAATGAGATATTAAACCTCATATTCAAGTCCCAATCAAAATGGAACTGACTACAAACTATATCGACGAAAGATCTTCATATATGGTCTTGATGCCTGGCCTGTCGGAGACAGACCTTATACATCTTAAAGCTATTCCAAGGACCTCCTTCATTCCCTTGTCAACTGCCGGATTCACCATCTCCGGCACCAGTGCGGGATCAAAGCAATCCATTGCTCTCAACCGCACCCAATCTGTCAAGTCAACACTCCCCCTTCCCCAGAAATCACATCACCTGCACACCTTCCAGTTAAAAGTTCCAACATTATCACTCCAAAGGCATAAACATCTGACTTGAAGGAGGGAAGTGGCTTCTTGGAAGCAGCCAACTCTGGTGCGCGATAACCCAAGACCCCAGCATCAAGTATCTGTTCAATGGTGCCGGCTTGAGTCATGAGTCGATGGAGGCAGTAATCAGCAACACGTGCATTGAGATCAGGCCCATCCAGAAGTATGTTTGTTGCTTTAAGGTTCCCATGTGGAACAGCACGGTCAAAATGGAGATAGTTCAGGCCACGTGCAACATCAACTGCTATCTTGAGCCTCTGAACCCAAGTTAATGGGGGGCCTTTTCTTCCCGGTCGATCTGAAAAGTCAGGTTAATAGAAATCAAAAGGCAACTTTGTTCAATATATGAAATTCATGCCATTACCAACGTATTTTGAAGATCCTATGATATTGAAACACATTGCTATTGAGTGGCGAGCAGATAATACTCTCCATGCATGTGATTTGGGAAATAAACATGTCTGTATCGCAGGATTACTTTTTCTCTGCCATAATACAGGTTGTAATTAAACTCTAACACTCTTTAGGCAGACAAATTTCCCACTTAGCGAGATGCAAGTATCAAACTAAAAGGCATAACGATTATTAAGTTTCACATTTACAAGACTTTGTCCTGGAGCCTCAAATTTTGCAGATATTGAAAGCATAAAACAGTTACGCTTCACTTCAGCTGTTTTTTTTCTTCTTGCTGGGGAGGGGGTTCTTTGCTTTTCTGACTATTTTACTCGGTTTCATAGAATCGGTAGCAGTGCAACTATAAAGATTGAAGCTAGAAGATCAGTATCTTACCATAGAGAAAGCTTGCAAGGCTTCCAGGTGAGATGTAATCCGAAAGAATGAGTTTCTCATGCTGTGTGGGGCCCCAGTAGTATCCTCTCAAACCTACCACATTTGGATGCCTGATGTTTGTAAATTTTTTGGCCTCCTTGGCAAACTCCTTTCTTTGTTTTGCCACCCCTTCTCTCAACCATTTCACAGTAATGAAGACCCCATTATCCAGTGTTGCCCTGTAAGAAGTCCCATGACTGCTCCTACCCAACACTTCAGCTGGAGCCCTTGACAGCTCCTCTGGTGTCATTGTGATTGTATCATCAAGAAAGTACAGCTCACCAACCAACCGGTCCGGTGACCCTACATCCAGTCGTGCAAGGGTTTCAGCAGCAAATGAATCGCCAGACTGTGGTGACCAAGATAAATGGCTGTGTTTTGTTGGTGAGAAGCCAGTTACTGCAGCCATTTTCTCATCAGGGCTGATAATCTCAGATGATGATCCTTTCTTCGACGTCACAAGATCCTCAGCTGAAACAACCAACGCACCAGCTTTGCCTGTTCCACTAGTGCCAGAGGGGTTTGTTTGAATGTGCCTACGGATACCTGTATTTGTAACTTGACCTGGTGGATTTCTCCTTCTTATACGAATGTAAAGTATGAAGATGGCAAGCATGATAAGAATGATCAGTGCAGTCACACATGCAACAATGACTACCACCTTGACAATGGTGTTGATTGGTTTCCCCCCACGATTTCCACCAGGAAGATTGTTTGGTCCAGGAGGACCATTTGGAAGGCTTAAACTGTTATTTCCAGGATAGAAAGAAGAAGATGGAAACCTCCTCAGGTTTTCTGGGACAACCCCAGAAAGATCATTATATGAAACATTAAAGCTGCCTATGCTCTCTGACAAGTTGTTTGGCAGAGGACCTGTGAAATGGTTTTGAGATAAGTCTAATGAAATAAGCGAGCTCATGTCAGCCATGGAACTTGGAAGGGAACCGGATAAATTATTCCCTGAAAGATTGAGCACTTGAAGACCAGCAAGTGATTCAAAACGATCAGGAAAATAGCCATCAAGCTGATTATGAGAAAGATCAATAACTTGAAGATTGGATTTACTATTGGAAGGGGGAGAGAATAAAATAGCACCATCGAGTAAATTTTTTTCAAGGTGGATTTCTTGCAAAGTAGGCGACATTAGTAAATCAGTTAACATAGATCCACCTAGCTGGTTCGAACTAAGATCTAGGACTCTAAGCTTTGGATACTGAGTGATAACTTTTGGGAGAGAGCTGGTAAGTGAATTATGAGAGAGGTTGAGATAATTCAAACGCAAAAATTGTGGAGCTATTTCAGGGATTGGCCCTGTCAAATGATTCTGGCTTAGATCAAGATATTCAATGTCCCCCCACTTCACCATTCGGGTTAAATTTCCTTCAAATCTGTTGTTTGATAGATCAAGCACAGCACAGCTTCCCGTCACCAAAGGAAGTTCCCCGACAAGCACATTTGATGATAGATCAAGGACACGAAGTGTTGTTGACATAATCATGCTTATTGGCCCTAAAAGATGAAGCTACAACGTGAGAGGCAATCATAAAACACAATAAACAGAACTAAGCCACTAAATGTATTATAACTGAGCACAAGCAACTCATAAAAAGCTAAAGCAGTGATTAAAGAGGTACCTGAGAGATTATTGGCACTCAAATCCAGTTCATTTAAGAGCAAAGAATCTCCTTTCAATAGGTCATTAGGAATATACCCGGAGAATTTGTTGTTGCTGAGCCTAAGGACCTGAAGCTCATAAGCAAAATCAAATCCTGGCAATTCTCCTGACAACTGATTGTAGCTTAAATCCAACACCTTTACACTTGCAAACAATTGCATGTCACCTCCATTTAGCAGTGACCCACTAAGCTGGTTGTGGCTAAGATTCAAAAGCTTAATGCTCTCAGACATACCCGGAAGTAATCTCTGAGAACTAGAGCTCACTAGCATATTTCCACTGAGATCAACATGACTAGCATTGGTTTCAAGAAAAAACATCCCATCTAGATGACCATCAAACATATTCTCATGCAAGTCAAGCACCTGTAGACTTGAAATCAGCTCAAATCCCTTTGGAATCATCTTGGTAAACCCATTGGAAGACAGATTCAGATATACCAGGTTATTCAGCCTTGTCAATGACATTGGCAATGACCCAGAAAACGAGTTGCGGCTCAAGTCCAACGACTGGATAGATGCAAACCCTGAAATTGAATCTGGAAGTGAGCCAGAGAAGTTGTTCCCAGCCAACGAGAGGTTCCTTAATCTCCCTAATTTACCAATCCCTGGTGGTAATGATGACGAAAACAGATTGTTCGACACATCCATAAACAGAAGGCTTTTAAAGTCACCTACATTGTCTGGAATCTTGCCAGTTATAGAGTTGTTTGCCATGGAGAGTTTGGCAAGCAATGTAAGATTTGCAAACACACTCAAATCTACATCAGCCGAGAGACCCAAGTTATCAAGAACAACCCCAGCAACATTTTCACCATTGCAGACAATGCCATTCCAAGAAGAAGGGCAGCCACCAAAATCAACGGACTCCTCATTCCATGACTCAAGAACATAACCAGTGGGGTCATGCTTGATACCTTTCTTGAATTCAAGCAATGCCAATATGTCCTGTGAAGGCAATTGCCCCATGGCAGAAAGGAAAAATAGGGATAACAGTAAAAGCCTTAAGAGCTTCATATTCAATCTATCAAAAACTGGAAAGGTGGTTTCTAGCTTCTAACCAAACCAACTAAATTTCAGACCTTACAGGCTCACAACTAGACCCAACAATGGCAGCTTGAATGTTACAAGAAAACAAGCCTTATAACAAGAAGAAACAAGCTCAGTCTTGTAAGGGGAAAAAGTTGTTAAGCTAAATGACAAGCTATTTCAACCAAGTCTCATCCATTTAACAGTAAGAACAAGAGAGACCCGGAAAGCCTTTTCTTCAAGAAACAAGAGCATTGACGTCTTTAGAGAGCATAAGACAGTACCACTCAACAAAAAATCACCAACTCGGTACTGTTACCTGACAATGGAGCTCCAAGAGACCTTCACTGCTACCAGTGACAAAAACTCAGCTTCAACAAAGAATTTTTTTTTTTCAACTGACCCCAAGCATTAAATGGCTGAGCTGAGCTACAACACCACAAAATGGGGCCCTTTCTTTGAGAGATCTAGTCATCTAAGAAGAGCAAAAACTTTTTAACATTCTCTCACAAGATCTCAACTTTCATTAACAATGGAGGCTTAGTAGAATCTCCTACTCTAAAAAGACTAAAACTTTAAAGCAAAAATGAAAGAAAAAACCCAACTTTCTAGCAAAGAACAGGGCTTTGCAACAGAACACTCACGGGTTTTAGTTTATCTTAAGAAAACCATGAAGAAGAACAAGGAATGGGACAATAAATAAAAAAAAAACCCCAAGATTGTAAGAATTCATAAATATAAAGGGACCCATAAAATATTTTATCTTAAAGCCCTCTTTTAACTGTCCATCTTAAATCAGCTTTGTAATACAAAAGGACACTTAACTTTTTTCTTTAATTTCAGAAAGCAACAAAACCCCATCTGTAGGCATGTGATTTTTTCATTAAAACAAAAACCCTAATTTGAATGCATTGATTTTTAATTGTTTTTTTATCAGCCATCTTTTTTCTTTTTTAAAATTTTTTTGAGCAATATTGTCTGGTTGGCATTCTGTTTTTTCAATTGGAATGATATATTTTGATTTTAAAGTGTTTTGTGTGTTGTTTTGAGATTGTATTATTTATTAATTCAACAAATATAATTTTGATTTAGAATTAAAGATAAATTAATTTGAAATTATACAATTCAAATATCAAATACAAGTAAAAAACTGGAAGTTGAATTGGTATGACCCAATCAACTCAACGGGTCTAAAGACAATTTAGACGATTGATAAAAATATAGTTTAACTCAAAAAAATTCAAGACAACATCTTTTTTTAAAAAAAAAAACAATGTTGAGATGAAAACTTATTAGATCAACCTGATCAACTTTAGTTAACTTTTAAAATCCATAACCTAAATCATAAGACTATGATAACCCTAAATAAAGCAAATCAAAATAAATTATAAAGCTCAATTTTCAATAAATACATTGTTAAATGATAAAATTGAAAAACAAATCAATCTAAATAAAAGACATAGTAAAATAACTTAAGTCTACTAGGGTTAACTCAAGAAATCTGTAACTTAAGAAATCTGTAACTCGAATCATGAGATTGGGATAATTTCATAGAAAACAAACCGAAATAAATAATAAAGTTTAATTGATAATCAACTAAATATTGAAGATGATGAACAATGAAATTGAAAAAAAAAATTATTCAAAAAATAGATAAAAAAATTCGAGTCAACTGGGTTAATCCATTAAATTCGTGAGATGAATCATGAGACTAGAATAGCTATAAAAAAAAATGAACTATAATAAATTATGAAGTCTAATATTCAATAAATCAAATATTAAAAGATAAAATTAAAAAAAAACATAAACTTTTTTAAGAAAATATTATTTGACTAGAATGGAATAAAAGGAATAAAACCTGAACATTTTGAATGGAATTTCTGGAATGAGTAGAGATTTTGAGTGATATAAAATCTATTTTGATTTATTCAAAATTTTAAACCAAAACAAGATATAAAGATTTTGTGTGAAATAAAATCTATTTTAATTTATTTTAATTTTATAAATTAAAACAAGATATAATGGCGAATTTTAAAGGTAACATAACAAAATTTACAACCTTGTTTTTGAGGGTTTTAGACTTTTAGTGTTAGAGAGCGAAAAAAATAAATGGAAAAATGTTAGGGTTTTTTTTAAGGGGTATACACATTTTTTAGGGCATAAATTAGGGTTTTACCCGCCAAAAAGACATGGAATCTTTCACTAACATGGTGGACTTCAAAAGATTTATCAAATCTAGTTTATGATTGTTTTCGCACTATAAATAAAAATAAAAACAATTTTGTTGGGGCTAGTGCCACGTAGGAAGATGGGCCCCACCTAATGCCCTTTGACTAGGGGCTATGAAGGGTCACTTCACCTTGCAAATCCACAAGAGGTGAAGTTGGTGAAGAAATTATGATAGGGTATGTTGAAGTGCGACCCATAGGTCCCATATTTTGGACCACCACTCAAATTGTGACACGTCGGCATCGCATGTCCCATATAACTACCACTGTGTTAAAGGTATGGTACCCATCTTGCTTGTGTAAGCAAATCCAGAGGACCGCATGAGAACAGATCACCAAATCCTGGTCCACATTGGATTTCCTTGCGTCCTGTTTGGTGCACATTTATTAAACTCAACTCATCATCGCAGGTCGGTCTAGAACCCGGTTGACCCGATCTCTAGCTATCAATTTAAAAAAAAAGATATTGTTCCATTTTAATATTTTACAAAATAAAGCTGGTTTGGCTTTTTTAAAAATAAATTAAAATAAATAAAAATAAATCAACATTAATAAACCAACTCAACCTATAACTTGAGTGTTGCGTCCAATCACCACAAGTAAGGTTTGATAAATTGAAATGGTATGGCTTGTGTTACTTATGTTTTTTTTTTTTATATTAACGTGGGTGTCTGAACCAGTTTACACGTACCTTGATTAATCTCACAGGTCTTAAAATTAACGACCATGTAAGTCTCCAGTGATCCTCAAATTTGTATTACTTATAATAATTGAAGTTGTTACTGGCTTGGCTTGCTGCTGGTGTTTGTTTTTGATAAATAATTTGTTTTTCAAAGTAATATTTGTTTTTTTAAAAAATTAAATTAATGTTATTTAAAGTGTTTTTTTTTATAATTTTAATATAATAATATCAAAACAAAATGTTATTTTAATATATTTTAATTTTTTTTTTTTTTAAATACCTTGCTAATAAGTTACATGTAAAGATTATTATTATTTTTTTAAAAAAATAGAGTGAGTATTTATCAATCCAGATTTTCAGCAAGTGAAAATGAATATTGTTTTTGTACATGCGAGAATGATGTATGGCCGTGAGTAAAAGGAAGGATCCTCGAAACATAAATGATCACTAGATTTCTACTCATCCCGCATAGCAAAAGACGTTGATGAAGGATAAATTAGTGGGAGGCAATATGATCATGTTCCCATTTCACACCCTCGCATGGTGTTTTTCAAGTAGTTGATGATGCACTGTTAAAGAACAGGAGAAACATGAGAACGCACCAGAGATCATACTTCTTGTTCTTAGAGCCAATTTGTCTGTGGTTAACCTCCCTCCTTTCAAACTCTAATTTGTCGTGCAAAAGCATCTTTTGATGCTTTTCGCCCAGCCACCACGGTTTGAAACGGTGTTAGCCCATGCAAATCAATCACCTGTAGACTTGAAACCAGCTCAAATCCCTTTGGGATCCTCATGGTAGATCCATTAGAAGACAAACACATCCATCCATACATAGATACATACCAGGTTATCAGGTGTTGTCAATGGTGTTGGCAGCGACCCAGAAAAGAAGTTCTTGCTCGAGTCTATAGACTGGATTGACACAAGCCATGAAATTGATTCAGGAAGCTTGTTTCCAGCCGATGAGAGGTTCCTCGAGCTCCTTCATTTTCCAATCCCCACCGGTAAAGATGCCGGAAAAAATCTGTCAGACACGTCCATAAACTGAAGGCCCTTGAAGCCACTTAATTTTGTCACTGATCTTGACTGTTGTATAGTTGTTAGACATGGAGAGTTTGAGAAGCAATGGAAGGTTTGCAGGCACACTCTCAAAGTTTACCTCAGCAGGGAGACCCAAGATAACAAGAACAATAGGCTCCTCGTTCCATGATAAAAAAAAAAAAAAAAAAAAAGCAAAAAAATAGATCTAAAAAATAAATCAATTTTTATGTTTGTAATATTCTAAATATAAAAAATAACAAAAACAAATTAGAGAGGAAACCCTTTGATTTACTGCGGTAATCTCTCTTAAAATTTTAACTGTTTATAATATTCCAAAAATATCCCTGCTAAAAGATCAAAGTTTTGGTTCATGACACAATCCACCTTCTCTTTCCCGTCTTTTCCTCCACCTTCTTCACTGCTTTCTTCAGCAGTAATTTCTCTGTGGTTATCCTTGCCTTGACTTCCCTAGCTATAAAATGGTATAGCTTGTTTTTTTGCCTTGATTTTGCTGCTGGAAATTGGTTAAGATAGGCAAGTTTCCTCATTTCTTGGACTTTTTGAGGTTCCCTGGATTTCTTCAACAAATATTAAATAAATTATTGATATGAGATAATTCTACTTATATTTTATTTAAAATACTTATATTTTATATCATTTTAAATAAATATAAGGGTCATTATAACTATAACTAAAGAAAGTTATTTATGTAACAAAAATAATTTATAAATTAAAAACAAAATAGTCAAGATTGCTAATCTAATTTAATTCCACTAGTATTCCAAACTGTATAATTGAATTCAATTATAAATTTTAGTATTACATTACAAACATAAAAAAAAATATAATAAGTTATAAATTGAATTCAAATAAAATATAAAAATGAATTCAATTTCATACGCGATTTAGTTCTAAACATATTGTTTATTTATCTTAGAGGCTAAATCTTGTCTATAAATATATATGATTATGATTTTTGTTGTTATGAATATATCATGTTAATACAACTAATATATCTAAAATCTAATAAAACAAAAAATATAAAAATAAATTATATTTGGTCTTTTTTTTTTCCCATGACCAACCAAAAAAAGTTTTATTCTTTTAAATGGGTGGTATATTCTTTTTTTAAAAAAATAAAATTGCATGGAGGACATGTCATCCACCTAGACAAACAATGGGTTGTTTATTAGTTCATTTTCTTGTCACATTTTGTGGTTGAAGAATCAAGGTATAACTATTTTGATCTTTAAAATTTAAATTTTAACTCGTTTTCACCTTAAAACACGAAAAAGCATATGAAAAACCTTAATAACCTCATTTTGAACTTCAAAACACCCTTTAATCACTTAAAAACTCAAAAATCATAAGAAGAAAACTTTTATGGGACCTAATCTACCTTTTGACATAGTAAAAAGACAAAACCATATCTGCTAAACTCTACCCTCCAAGACAAACTTATTATACCAAGATTTGTCTTTTTCGTGGCTAGTCAGATCTTTCTCTCCATTCTCCCCTCTCTTTTTTGGCGTCCCTCTCTCCTACCTTAGAACCTAATGACTAAGACGTAATGAATAAAGTTTTGAAGATCAAAATGAACAAACTTAAAAGTACTAGGACCAAATTAAAAAATTAAAAAAGTTAGGGATCAAAGTGTAGAAGAAAATGATGTTAGAGGACGGAAAAAATAGACTTAAAAGTAAAGGGGGCAAATTAAAAAAAAAATTGAGGGATCAAAGCATGGATGGAAATGAAATTTGATGACAAAAACGAACTTTTTTGTAAAGGGACCAAATTTTTAAAAAAATAAAGAACCAAATAATTCATAAGTTTTGGAACACCCAACATATGGCATATAGTTCAAGTTGGTTTTACATATTATTTCTTCAAACATCTGCCTTCGACTGCACTAGAACTCTACTGGAAAAGATTGTACCCCTTTTTTTATTGCTGTGTTAGAACGATGTATAGTCATGAATGACTCGCATTATGCTTCAAGCCGGGTTGAATTTTTTTAATATAAAAAAAATATTCAAACAATAATAATATTTTTAAAAAAGTAAAATAAACTTGGGATTTGAGCCATCGATTCGAGTAAGTTTAATAAATTTAATTAATTTAATAATATAATTATAAAATAAAAGGCCAACTACAAGTAAATAAAAAGACAATAACTAATAAAAAAATACTTGCAATATTATGAAAAGACATCCTATAAATGAGAACGAGACAACCTTATAAAAAGAAAAATTATGAAAAAAAATATAAATTTCAATCACCATCAAAACTAACACTGAAAGATGAATTGAAAAACTCAAGTTAACCCGAGTTAATTCGACCAACTTATAACTCGGGATATGAAATCGGAACCCATTAAAAAAAAAACAACAATACTCATGAAGTTGAAGGCCAAATAATATAAAATTGAATGATAAAATTGAAAAAAAAATATAAAAAGAATCTAAAAAAAAGACTGAAATCAAATTAGGTTAATCTTCAAAACTTGTGTCCTGAATCATGAGATGAAGTTGCTTTATAGAAGGCAAACCCAAAAACAAAATCACATAAAAATTTCTAAGCATCCAAAATAAAAAAAAATATCAATTAAAATAATAAGGATAAAATCTAATACAAAGATTAAATGAAATAAAAAAAATAAGGGATGAAATTGCAAAATAAAATGAATGAAGAAAAGGATAAAAAAGAGCAATTAAAAGAATATGAACCAAGTTTAATATATGAAAAAAATTAAAAAAAATAATAAAATTGAAAAAAAAATTAAATTTTATAAATTATTTCAAATAAAACAAATAATAATCAAAACAATTAAAACTAAATTAAAAAAATATCCAAGTTAAAGGGCTGAACTAAAAATTTAAAGGTTTGTCGTGAGAATCAAGAGATAAAGAGGAAAAGAAAAGAAAATATCAACGGTGACAAACTAGTTATTTGTTAGCCACACCTGCTCCTATCCCAAAATCTAGTGTTTAACCAATAGGTGGCCATCATATATATCTCCCGAATCCCGAACCCTAAGAAGAAACCCACATATTCACATACACAATGTACGAGTCAATAATTTTTTTAATAGTATTTAAATTTGTTGATAATCCACCCTTTAAACTCCAACAATAAAGTAACCTGTTCAATTTACTTCTTAAAAAAAAATTTAAAAAGACCATGCAACCCCTGGATGTTAAAGGCAATTTTATTTTATTTTTTTGTTTTTTAAAGGTAATTTAGTTTTTTTATTGTAGAAAAAAATACCAGAATAAACTTGGTAATTTATTTTATTTTTTTAATAATGAAGGGAAGAATCCTAAAAATAAGTGATCAGCAGAAAACTACTAATACAAAAGCATAACCACCAAAAATACACAAATCATTTGACTGACGGATTTGAAAGCATAAAACAAAGTGTAATCTAGACACCAGCTTTTAGAATAAAATGGAAAAATTGCACATCAATCTCAGGGCCTTGTAATATTTGCTCTAAGATGTTTGCAATTACATTCCTGCATATATCGAAATATCGACTCGATGAAAGGACTCCAGACAGCAAAACAGGATACATGTATCTTTGTCTTTTCATAGCGTTGGGGCATAGCGCCTCAAGATATTACTGAGTTAACAATTTCCGATTCCAGTGTCGATATGCCAACTCCATTGCTCAGTGCAGTTAAGATCTTACTTCTTTCCACCCCCGGACACGTTGAACTTGAAGAATATTATGTCTCCATCTTGGACAACATATGTCTTTCCCTCCTGCTTATACTTCCCACCAGCCTGAGCCAATTTGCAAGAGAAATTCAATTCGTCATAAAAAAGGGATAGGCTAGCATATTTTGCAAAACAGGGGTCTGTAGATAAATCTAGACATCAATGTGGGAATGATTTGTGGGAATTTACTATTCAAATTTCCTCAAATATCACGTTTCAAGCTTGCAAAATGAACGGTCCGTGTGGCACCCAGATCAACATTAACCATATTAAGAACACCACCAAATGCAAGGAATCGTTTTGCAAGTGTGCTACACAACATGCATGTTTTGCACAGAATTACAGTGCATGAAACAAATTTAAACAGCTGTTGGATTAATAGAACCCACTTCTGGGTTTCACATGGGTTTGTCCCACAAAGCCAATGGCAGCAGGATTTTAGAGAATTCAGGACATTTTCAACCTTTCATTATCAGTTATGCAACCACAACTATATTCTAGGACTGCTCATCATGTTGCATGCTTTTTGGCTTGTGTGAAAGACAATTAAATCTCATTCAGTTTCCTTTTTGCTATCTTTGAATTTCCCCTTGTTATAGCTATTACTCTGTCTAATTCCAACTCCACACAGTTATTAAGGAAAAAATATTGGAGCATGGAATACTCATTCACAGCCCCCGAACCTCAGGGGTTCGCCAAGCAAACAAACAGTGTTTCATTCAGAGCGCATACCTTAACAGCTGACTCGCTACCAAGCTCCTTTAGATCATCAAATTTCATGACCTGATCATTGCCAGAAAATCCAAAAGTTAGAAATCTCAAGGCTAATTTTTTTTTACAGTCGCCAACAAAAATCAAATATGCATCAAGACCATTAATTGAATTTGAAATTAGAAAGGGGCAGGGACAGTTAAGATTGAAAAAGGTAAAATTGACCAGTTTGTTAAAAACACGTAAATAAAAAAGAATTAACCAGGAACAAACCTCAGCACATATAAATCCTCTCTCAAAATCAGTATGGATTGTCCCAGCAGCTTGAGGGGCCTTTGTCTGTCGTCTGATTTGCCAACATTTCACCTGCAAGAGCAAACAATTCTGGACATTAGGCTAATTTATCAGAACAATGGTTATAAATGGCTGGTTGGTAGAAGAAGTTGTGCAATAAACAGGAAGTAAATAAAAAAAATTCTGAAACGAGACAACCATACAAAGAGAAATAATAACCTCGTACAAGGGATAAAAAATGGGACATCAGGATAGTTTTTGATAAACAAAAGGTTATAAATGGTCTGCTGGTTGAAATAACTATGCCATCAATGAGAATGGGAAGGGCATTAATTGTAGTGGAAGAAGCAAACGTGCACGGCAATACCAACCCTGTAGGACCCAAGAAAACAAAGTCCCAAACCAGTTGTACCAGAGTGTTGCATACAGGTTATGAAAAACTAAGGAAGCTTGAAAATCACGATCAAGTGGGAAATAGACAATAGTAACTGCTACTGATGTTGAAATAAACTCTCAAGTACTGGTGCAATCTGCTAGGACCTAACAGTTCATCCCAAAGGCATATATCCCAGGTTAGAGATGTTTCCCAAGAGAAAGCACACTTTTTTAAGGCCATAAATCCAAGTCTGTGAGCATAACTTCCTAAATGATAGCCAAAACTTGCAGCAATATTGTTTCTTAGGCAAATTTCAATTAATGAGCTAGGACACTGTGATGTGATTTGTTGAATCAACAATTAACAGAAAATTCAATATAAAAACACTATGTTTTTTTTATTGTAAGATGGCATACCCATCAAAAGTGTATAACAAGTTTTGAAGACAAGACAACATATAACTACAAAAAGTACATGACCGGTCTCATACTCAATTCAAAATGCAATAAATTTCTAGCTAAGGTTTCCATAAAAGTTGCCAAAGATGAACAGATCAGAGAAAACAACAGGGGAAAAAAAATCAAAAAAGGGTATAGGTATCTGTTACCTCGTCAGGGCCAGCAGTGAAAAAGTATATGAGATTAATTGCTGAAAATCCAGTCTTTATGATCTTCGAAAGGGCACTGCAGCAAAGTGAGATTTGGTCAACATAGCACAATGTTATAAGAAAAACACAACTGTTTTTCTCTCATATGAGTATAAAGATCTACAGAGGAAAAAATAGTTAAAGATATAATTACAAGCCACTGGCTCCTCAATACCAACCTTTGTACCTTGTTCTCCTCACAATATTTATCTGCTTCATGCGGTAGCATATCAGCAAGATTTCTCTCTAAGACGCAGCTGAAAGGAATAATGGTTTCACCCCCATGTTCCTGTACCCTAGGAAAGAAAACAATTGACTTATTCCTTTCGTAGAAAAACAACTAGAAGAGATATATTTTTGACAAGTTGATGGCAAGCATAGAATGATGGTGCTGGAATGCACTGTTGGAAGTTATATCATTATCAAGAAAAAAGAACAGGGTGATGCGCACATAAGCATGCTTTCTTTTCTTTAAATATGAAAAAAGCAGTTGTTAGTGTTATTGATGTAAATTGTTGGGGTCCAAGAGCACCATATAAACGTATAAGACAAATGTTATAGACAATTACATACACGTGTGCGAGCATCAATCTGTTATGAGAGACAGAAGATTTGTGAATCATTAAATGTTGAAAGCAGCAATAAGACAAGCATACAAAGACTCACACAGGGAATGGGGTGATAAGAGTTCATAGAAACATAGGTAGACTTGAGGAAAAAATTGGCCATACCATGTGTGAATCTTGGGCAAAAATTTGTTCTTTTTTCTTTGGTAATCCCTTTCATTCATGTTAACCTGCAAAATGAATGCAAGTTTAACCCAGGAAGATCATTAAAACTGTCTATGAAGAGCCTAAGAAGGATAGGAGGGTAAAATACTTACCAGGGTAAACGACAGGCTTGGCAGTAAGCAGCTGAAAAGTATTCAATATCTCAATATCAGCAGCTTTCCAGTCTCCTAAACGTATATCTTTCTCTTCCTCAAGCCATGCCTTGACCTAACATGCACCGTCATTGCTTGACATCAGTTACAAGAACAAGCCAGTAGTTGTCAAAAAAGGAATAAGCCAGCAGTCCCTTATTGACCATTGCAAATGAAGAACAAAACCCTAGCCGGACCTCTCAAACCAACATGATTAGATGAAATTCAAGCTCAGAAATTATCCAAAGTTCCAGACCACAAAAATACATACCCTTTGACACATCTCCATTTCTATTTTCAACTGCTTATCATTGCTCCTCTTCATGCTCTTTTCAACATCCTCTATCCTCCTTTCAATGAACTCTATATCCTACAATAATGTCGCAAAGAATATAAAAAACTGCTTCACCTCAACTGAAAAGTTTCACAGTAGATGGCCAAAAATATGTTACAGAACGACAATATTTAACTGCCGAACAGCATCAGTGTATCCATAACATACCTTCAGTCTGAGCTCCGCACTAATAACCTCGAGATCTCTAACCGGATCCACAATGTCATCAACATGGATAATATCTGGATCCTCGAAAGCTCCTATTAAACATGCATAGATACAAAGAGTTAATTCCACTTCAAGTGCACTTTTAACATCAAGTACAAAAGGCAGAAAAAAAAATGTCAAATATTAGGTTCCAATCCTATTTCTGATTTCTAATATAACTCCAACAACATTGAACAGTTAACTCTATCCATCGAAAAGGAAAGCAAAGCACCATGTTCCTTATTCCCCTCTCTTACACATGTGCAATAGTGGTTCGGCTATCAAGATCAGACATTAACCGCATTATTGAAGTGATAGAGATCCAATTCTCATACAAAAAGTTAGAAGTCTTACGCAAAACATGAAAAATTCCATCAACAGCACGGATATGAGACAAGAAACTGTTTCCCAGCCCTTGACCTGCATGTGCACCTCTAACCAATCCGGCAATATCATGAATTTCCAAGAATGCTGAAACCTGACCATTAAAACATTTCAATATTTATCAGCCCTTGATAAAATGTCATTTTCTTCACTTTCCCCTCCTATTTTCAATCAACTCTATGTGTTTCTTTATTTCCTTCTTCAACAATAGAAACCATGTTAAATCCAGCAAACTCATAACAACCAACTCAAATTGAAGTTCTATTTGCACCGGTTATGTTAGTACATAAAACCCACGAATAACAATCATAGAATTAAAACCCTTTAAATATATCGAATATAAAGTACTTAAATAAAAGAACAGCACAAAATGTAACTAATCAACACCAACCAAAAACACAGACTTCTAAATATAAATTTTTATCTCTTTAAATAAACCCCAGTAATAAATTCTCATTCTTTTCACTTCTACTTCTACCCATATTTCAACCAACTCTATCCAATTTCACTTTATAATTCAACAATTAGAACATGCTTAATCAGTCGAATTCATAAAAAACTAAAAATTAAGGCTCCACATATGGCGGAATTTAACAGATTGAAGTCCACAAACCTCGCTTTTCGGCTTGAACAGCTGGCAAAGCCACTCAAATCTCTCATCAGGAATATTAACCCTAGCCTCATTAGGTTCAATAGTGCAAAACGGGAAATTCTCAGCTGGGATTGACATCTTTGTCAGCGTATTAAAAAGGGTCGATTTCCCTACATTCGGCAATCCAACCTGACAAAAATAATAATTTTACACGTAAAAACACGAAAAAGAGGTCAAATTATGGAGAAATAGAGGGGGAGAGAGAAATTACAATGCCGATCTTGAGGTGAGAAGAGAATCGGCCGAGAATCGGTCTCTCAGACGGTGCTTCTTTCGATTTTGATGCTTTTGGCGGCATGTTTTGGGAGAGAGGGATTTGATTTAGGGTTTTAGAGAGCTGAAACAGTGAGGGAGTGGTCAGTGGTGATGTTAGGGTGAAGAAGTAGCAGAAATGGGACTGAATTGGGCTTCAGTTAGATTTATTTGGGCCTTTTGGAATGAGCCCAGTTAGTAATATTTAAATCGAAGTTATGACCTCCTGAGGATGAGGGTCCCTCACAGGTTGGATAAAAAACAGTTTCGTTTAAAAAAAAAAACAAATTAAAGCAACACTTATTTTATATATAAAAAATGGTCAAAATAATTTTTAATTAAATTATAAATTAACTCATTAAATTGACGCCATAATTTTTTATGTTATTTAATTTAAAATCTATTTCAAAATAAAAGCTAGATTAACATGTCATCAAGTTGAATAACAATGATTTAAACTCTAAAACAAAGAATAATTTATTGTTCCAGATTCATCTATTTAAATATGTTTGATATTAATTATGTAAATTATTTTAAATTGCCTTTCAACTCTATTTGAAGAAAAATAATTTTTTTAATTAAAAATAATTTTTAAGTTTAATCATGGAGTGTAAAATGATTTTATCCGTATCTAACTTATAACCTCGATGGTTAAAGTCCTTCTTCATAACTGGAATAACATATCAATTTGTTGTGTTTTTTATCATTAAATTAAGGATTTCAGTGAATAAAATAACTGAAAAATTAATTAAATCAAAAAAATTAAAAAAAATAAATGAAAAAACTGAATCGATGGCCTCACAAAAGCTTTCTAATTTCTGTGCATTTATTACTGTACACTTGGACTCATTATTACTGTGTGTTTGAGGAGTGAAATGGTGTGTAAGTGTGACTCATCTTATGTGGCTAGACTTCTAGAAACAACTAGATAAAAAGCGAGACTCGCCATGAACAAGCAAAGAATATGCTTGATGATGTTTGAAACGAACCCCGCTAGATTTGAACTTTATTTTAAGAAGACAATTTTTTTTATTACTGGGAAATAAAAAGAAGACAATTTTTTAAACTTCACTCCATGTACTTTTGAGTACATTTCACTTCAATCCCTATTAAAAAACTGCTAGTGAAATCCAACATTTTTTTTTTAATATCTCTTTCGTATTTCTCTTATCTTTCGTTATAAAAGCTCCTAATACAAATAACCCAATCTCTTAAAATCGAGGAATATAATCTGGAAAATAGTGAGAATTGAAGAAGATGAAGGATGTAAATGCAAATGAGTAAGGAAAAGGTATCTAAGAAAATCAAGGGTGCAAATCGAATTTCCATAAAACTATAGTAACCAAAGCGCACTTTTAATTTCCCCCTTGCTATTATAATAAGGGAATATCTAAAAATAAGAAAAGAAAGATCAGGGTGGGGGCAAGCAATAGAAGGATCTAGAAACCCTAGCAATATATAAACACGCCTTAACCCCTACGCTTGCAGCCTCACTCTCTGTTCCCCATTCCCTTTCTCTCTTATTTGCTCTCTGAAATAATTTAGGGTTCTTATTAAGAGCGATGGCGGATGTGGAGACGTTTGCTTTCCAAGCCGAGATCAACCAGCTCTTGAGCTTGATCATCAATACTTTCTACAGCAACAAGGAGATCTTTCTCCGTGAACTTATCAGCAATGCCTCTGATGTACGTTATAACTTCCCTCTCTCCGTGTCCTTTGTTAATTACGCTGTTTTTGTTTTGTCAAGATTAAGATTCTCTGTTTGTTTGTTTGTTGTTGATGATGCTGATTTTTGTTTACGGTTCAAGAGATTTTATATGTTGTTGATGATTTTGTTTGTTTGTTGTTGATGATTCTGATTTTTTTAGGGTTTAAGAGGTTCTAGCATATTGTTGATGATTGATTAGTTAATAATGTTATGTGTTTTAGCTACTCTTGAATTTTGTTTGTGTGAATTCGGGTGGTTTGTTGTGCTATAATCGTAATAGTAGATGCTGGAAAGAAGGGATTGATGTGGTAGTGGGATGTGTTTTTTTGGTGGTCTGTGATGGCTTGTTTGACATGTTGGGGTTTTGGAGGTGGTTAAATAAGTTGATGATAAATAGTGGTTTTATGAAAGTAGTTTATAGTTTTGAGCTGTGGAAACTTGTTTGGTTGTAGATCAGGGATTGATTGTCAATGGGTTTTTGATTGATTGGATTATATGGTGATTTGATTTCAGGCATTGGACAAAATTAGGTTTGAGAGCTTGACAGACAAGAGCAAGCTCGATTCTCAGCCTGAGCTTTTCATCCACATTGTTCCTGACAAGACCAGCAACACATTGACCATTATTGATAGTGGTGTCGGCATGACCAAGGCTGGTGAGTGATTTTTCCAATAAAATTGTTTGTTTCGTGTTATTGATTGCTTGCTTTGCTAATGCTGATTTTGCTGTTCACAGATTTGGTTAACAATCTTGGTACCATTGCCCGATCTGGAACCAAAGAGTTCATGGAGGCATTAGCTGCTGGAGCTGATGTGAGCATGATTGGACAATTTGGTGTTGGTTTCTACTCAGCATATTTGGTTGCAGAGAAGGTGATTGTGACCTCAAAGCACAATGATGATGAGCAGTATGTGTGGGAGTCTCAAGCTGGTGGGTCATTCACTGTCATCAGAGACACCTCTGGGGAGCCCCTTGGTAGGGGTACAAAGATCGTTCTCTATCTTAAGGAGGACCAGCTTGAGTATCTTGAGGAGCGCTGCCTCAAGGATTTGGTCAAGAAGCACTCTGAGTTCATCAGCTACCCAATCTCCCTCTGGATTGAGAAGACTACTGAGAAGGAGATTTCTGATGATGAGGATGACGAAGAAAAAAAGGATGAGGAAGGAAAGGTAGAGGATGTTGATGAAGAGAAGGAGAAGGAAGAGAAGAAAAAGAAGAAGATCAAGGAGGTGTCCCACGAGTGGTCTTTGGTGAACAAGCAGAAACCCATCTGGATGAGGAAGCCTGATGAGATTACCAAGGAGGAGTATGCTGCTTTCTACAAGAGCCTTACCAATGACTGGGAGGAGCACTTGGCTGTCAAGCACTTTTCAGTTGAGGGACAGCTTGAGTTCAAGGCCATCCTCTTTGTTCCCAAGAGGGCTCCTTTTGATCTCTTTGACACGAAGAAGAAGCCCAACAACATCAAGCTCTATGTCCGTCGTGTATTCATCATGGACAACTGTGAGGATTTGATTCCCGAGTACCTTAGCTTTGTCAAGGGTATTGTGGATTCGGAGGATCTTCCTCTCAACATCTCCAGAGAAATGTTGCAGCAAAACAAGATCCTCAAGGTCATCCGCAAGAACTTGGTGAAGAAATGCCTTGAGCTCTTCTTTGAGATTGCTGAAAACAAGGAAGATTACAACAAGTTTTACGAGTCCTTCTCTAAGAACCTCAAGCTTGGTATCCATGAGGATTCCTCGAACAAGTCAAAGCTTGCTGAGTTGCTCAGATATCACTCTACTAAGAGTGGTGACGAGCTGACTAGCTTGAAAGACTATGTGACAAGGATGAAGGAGGGCCAGAGTGACATTTACTACATCACTGGTGAGAGCAAGAAGGCTGTTGAGAACTCTCCGTTCCTTGAGAAGTTGAAGAAGAAGGGCTATGAAGTTCTCTACATGGTTGACGCCATTGATGAGTACGCGGTGGGCCAACTCAAGGAATTTGAGGGCAAGAAGCTTGTCTCTGCTACCAAGGAGGGCTTGAAGCTTGAAGAGACAGAAGATGAGAAGCAAAAGCAGGAAGAATTGAAGCAGAAGTTTGAGGGTCTCTGCAAGGTTATCAAGGATGTGCTGGGAGACAAGGTTGAGAAGGTTGTGGTGTCTGACCGTGTGGTAGATTCTCCTTGCTGTTTGGTGACCGGTGAGTATGGCTGGACTGCCAACATGGAGAGAATCATGAGGGCTCAAGCCTTGAGAGACAACAGCATGGCTGGGTACATGTCGAGCAAGAAGACCATGGAGATCAACCCCGAGAACCCCATCATGGAGGAGCTCAGGAAAAGAGCTGATGCTGACAAGAACGACAAGTCTGTGAAGGACCTTGTTCTCCTTCTCTTTGAGACTGCACTTCTGACCTCTGGTTTCAGTCTAGATGAACCCAACACCTTTGGCAACAGAATCCACAGGATGCTGAAGCTGGGCTTGAGCATCGATGAGGATGCTGTTGAAGCCGATGCTGAAATGCCCCCATTGGAAGAAGCTGATGCCGACGCAGAGGGCAGCAAGATGGAGGAAGTCGATTAAGAGGCATAAATTAGCTTTTAAAGTTTCTCTCGATAGTTTTATTCTTAATGTTTGTGGTACTCTAGTTATATTTTTCTCCCTGCCTCCTCTCGAGGGGGTTTTGGATAATTTTGGGAGCTTGCTTTGAAGCTTTGTTTTTCGGCATTTTATTAAAGTTTTTTACGCAGTGAGGTTCTAAAGAATTAACTTGGATTATGACATGCATCGCTGAGTTTGTGTTTGTTGGACCCAAGTGAGTCGTTAACTCGGATAAAAAAGTCTCAGTTTTGTTATTAAATTGATTTGATTTAGTGCTAACTTGATGATCGAAACTCAAGACACCACCATGTGCTTCTGTGCTTTTCATGTCCAAGATTTAGGAATAAACAGAAACCTTTTATTATTATGATTGGTAAAACAAGAAAAATAAGATTACTCTCTTTATCTTTTAATAAGCCTAGAAAAGCAAGAAAGCCAAATAAGAAAAATCCACCTGACCAGTTTCCTCCACCCCTACCACCGCCGAGGTGGGAGTCCAGGCCCTCCATCATCGAGTTGTGGTGTCGTGTGGTTGGTTCTGGAGTTTAATGAACCAGTACGGGTCATCTCACTAAGCAATTTGGCGATTCAGTTCAATATGCAATGGGCTATTACCTCGTACAGGAGCCCTGGTAACTCTAGGCGTCTCTTTGAGAACAGTTTGCGTTTGCCCTGAAGCAGAGCATCTTGCATTCTGCAGGATTAAGCAGGCAACTTCGGAACTCCAATATTTTCTTTAAAAGAAAAAATAATAAAAAATAAATCTTACAAATTAAAAATTAAATGAAAATAAAATTAAAAAAAAATCTAATTTATAAATTATCTCAAATAAAATAAATAACAATTAAAGTAATGAACATCAAATCTAATAAATAAAAAAGTTGAAAAATAATAAAATTAAAGAAAATTATAATTTCATAAATTATTTCAAATAAAATAAATAACATTCAAAACAATGAGAACTAAATCTGATAGATAAAAAATTTTAATTAAAAAATAATAAGAGAAAATTAAATAATAATAAAAAAAATAAAGACTAAAGTTGATATAAAAATCAAATTAAATCAAATTTTAAGAGATGAAATTGAAGAAAAAAAAGATTTAAAACAAAATATATAGTAATTAAAAGTTTGAAGATCAAATTTGATATAATCAGCAAATATCATGATATTTTTAAATTTTTCATAACTTTTAGAAAATATTTTTTGTTTAAAATAAAAGGAAAATACTTTTCTGAAAACCAATCAAAACAAATTTTAATTGAAAACTATTTTTTTATCAATCAACTTTTCTAATAATAAATAAAAATAAAAAAATTAAAAAAATAATTTTTAAAAAATTCCTTTATATAAAAACAAACAATGCATCAGCAGTCACTGCTTTGTTATTGCGGCTGACCGCAATAACAAACTATCATTTTAAAAAAGCACAGTTCTTGCGTTGAGTGGTAACTAGAGACAATACCAAAACGACATGTCGACCTCTGTGCTTGTACAATACAATCTTAAACCCCACAAGAAAAACCAAAAACCCCTGCACTAAGCCCCCTCATTCAAGGTGAGTAATTCTTCTTTTTGTGACAAAAAGTTATGATTTTGATTTCTGTTTTATAATTTAGTGATAAAAGTTCCCCCCCTTGCATGTCTCGTAATTCTTAATGGCTTTAGTGTTATCAGGAAGGGAATACAGAATGAAATGAAGGAAGCTCATGAAAGGCTCAAGGTAAGCAAAACATAAAGCAATGAGACTTCCTTCTTTGTCGATAGCCAAAAATCCGTGTGTGATTGTGAGGGTGCTTTTCTTGTGTGGTTTATGAATTTGTGCTTCATACTGTTAAATACCCACAAACCAAATAACCCAAAACACCAGCAAAGATTGGTACTTTAAAGCAGAAAAATTGAACTTTCTATGTTAAAATTGATCTTTGTCCTTTAAAGAGTCTTGTTAAATTGTGCTATCAGTTTCTTGTGATCTGAAGGATTTCCTTTAATGGGTCTCATTAAAGGATTTCTACAATTGATTTCTTCTGGTCTGGATGGTTAAGCATTTGTTAATGGTCTAGTGGGTGGTGATTATTATCATTTTAATTTCTTGAAGGTCTATCTCTTAAAGGGTTTCTTTTATTGTGCTGTTAGTTTCTTGTCATCTGTTATGGTTGTGAGCAAAATTTGTTAATGATTTGGTGGGTGGTTGATCATGTGAGATTAATGAAATACTTATTTCTTGCACCTTTTGGTGTCTCAGATTGGTGCCACACTGCAAAAGAAGGCATCTTTCCAAACTTTTCTCATTGTTTCAATCCCATAGAACATTACATACAGCAACCGTCACAGATTACTTACAAGTTACATCAGATGATCTTGAAAATGAGAGGAAAAGGATTGATTTCAATACTTTATTCAAATCCTGCACAAAGTTGCAGCAGGTTAAATGTGCTCATACACTTGTTGTGGTGTCAGGGAGATTTAAAGACAACTTCCTTTCCTCAAAGATTGTAAATTTGTATTCTCAGCATGGTGATGTTTCGTTAGCTTGGTGGACTTTTCACCACCTACCAAATAAAGATGTTTATACCTGGAATTCTATGGCATTTGCTTATGTTAGCCATGGTCGTTTCCGTGAAGCCTTGGGTTGTTTCAACCAGTTCTTTTCAACCTCTGGTCTTCGACCTGATTTTTACACTTTTCCTCCTGTGGTTAAAGCTTGTGGAGATCTGCTAGATGGGAAAAAGATACATTGCTTGGTTTTAAAGTTGGGTTTTGAATGGGATGTATTTGTAGCTGCTTCCCTGGTACATATGTATTCGCGATTTGGGCTTGTGGGGGATGCAAGAAAATTGTTTGATGATATGCCTGCTCGTGATAGAGGTTCATGGAATGCAATGATTTCTGGTTATTGTCAGAATGGGAATGCAGCAGAAGCGTTGGATATCACAGATGAGATGAGATTGGAAGGGGTAAAAATGGATGCTATTACTGTTGCCAGTGTTCTTCCTGTTTGTGCACAAGTGGGTGATATTTTAAGTGGCAAGTTAATTCATTTGTATGTTATAAAGCATGGATTGGAATTCGAACTGTTTGTGTCTAATGCTTTGATTAACATGTATGCCAAATTTGGTAGCTTGGGGCATGCGCAGAAAGTTTTTGGTCAGATGGTGGTAAGAGATATTGTATCATGGAACTCGATAATTGCTGCATATGAGCAAAACAACAATCCAGTTACTGCTCATTTATTCTTTCATAAGATGCAAGAAGCTAGAGTTCAACCTGATTTGTTGACTCTAGTCAGTTTAGCTTCCATTGTTGCTCAACTAAATGATCATCGAAATAGCAGGTCTGTTCACGGATTTGTCATGAGGAAAGGTTGGTTTATGGAATATATTATCATTGGGAATGCGGTTGTGGATATGTATGCCAAAATTGGCAATTTAGATTCTGCGCGTGCAGTTTTTGGAGGACTCCCTATTAAAGATGTGGTTTCTTGGAATACTTTGATCACTGGTTATGCTCAAAATGGCCTTGCGAGTGAGGCAATTGAAGTATATCTTTTGATGGAAGAACACGAAGAGATAATCCCAAATCAAGGGACATGGGTAAGCATTCTACCAGCCTATTCCCATGTGGGAGCCTTGCAGCAAGGAATGAGAATTCATGGACAAGTTATTAAAAATTGTCTCTACTCAGATGTCTTTGTTGGCACATGCCTCATCGACATGTACGGTAAATGTGGAAAATTAGATGATGCAATATCATTATTCTACCAAGTACCTAGAAAAAATTCAGTCCCTTGGAATGCTATGATATCATGCTATGGAGTTCACGGGGATGGTGAGAAAGCTCTTGAGCTTTTTAGAGAGATGAGAGCTGAGAGAGTGCAGCCAGATCATATAACATTTGTATCGCTATTGTCAGCTTGTAGTCATTCAGGTTTGGTCAGTGATGCTCAGTGGTGCTTTAACATGATGGAGGAAGAGTACGGAATTAAGCCCAGTTTGAAGCACTATGGTTGCATGGTAGATTTATTTGGTAGAGCTGGGGAATTGGAAATGGCATTCAATTTTATAAAAACAATGCCAATTCAGCCTGATGCTTCTGCATGGGGTGCCCTTCTCAATGCTTGCAGAATACATGGAAATATTGAGCTGGGTAAACATGCTTCTGAACGTTTGTTTGAAGTTGATTCAGAGAACGTTGGCTACTATGTATTGCTATCAAATATTTATGCAAACGTTGGGAAATGGGAAGGAGTGGATGATGTGAGATCACTAGCTAGAGATAGGGGATTGAGGAAGAATCCTGGATGGAGCTCAATCATATTGAACAACAAGGTCGACGTCTTCTACACTGGCAACCAAACTCATCCAAAATGTGAGGAGATATACAGGGAGTTGAGGGATTTGACTTCAAAAATAAAGACCATTGGTTATGTTCCAGATCTTTGCTTTGTGTTGCAAGATGTTGAAGAGGATGAGAAGGAGCACATCCTCACGGGCCATAGTGAGAGGCTGGCTATTGCTTATGGAATTATTAGCACCTCTCCTAAAACTCCTATTCGGATCTTCAAGAACTTGAGGGTCTGTGGTGATTGCCACACTGTAACAAAATTTATATCTATAATTACTGAGAGGGAAATTATTGTGAGGGATTCCAGCCGGTTCCATCACTTCAAGGGAGGAACTTGCTCTTGTGGGGACTATTGGTAACATGAATCATGATTGAATATTTGTTAAAAGAACCTTGATGAATATATATGTTACCTGGTGCCAAGGAAAATTTCGTTAAGCTCTGCTGTACTGATGAAAATCAAATACTGTGTACAGAAGTTTTATTTAATTATGTGATCATACACCCTTTTCCTTTAAAGAATACCATGGTCAGTAGTTCAAACTGCCTTCAACTCCTCCATGAATTTACATGTCTTGGTAGCTTCGAGACCTTTTAAATAACATGTTGGGCTTTTGCTTGTTCTCTTCGGCTTGAACCTTTAAACTGAGTATGTCTATTTGGAACGTTGAGAGTGCATTACGTCATACCCTATTTCTCTTCTGCATCTAAGGAACCCGCCCCATTAACCATCACATCCATGTCCAGCCAAAGTGGCCGAAAAATGGTGTCCCGTGCTGAGTAGTACAATACAGTATATATATATATATATATATATATCTGAGAATACTGAGCGCTGTACAGTTTTGAGTTATTTTTTGAATTGTTAGCTTAAACACACAGCATGAATCAACAATATTTAATAGTTTTGTCTTATTTTTTTTTAATTTTATTATTTGACATTACTTTTTAAAAATAAAAAAAGTCATTCAGGTTTCTTTAAACCTATTAAATAAATCAATTCATACCAAGTTAGCTCTTAAAAATTTATCGTCTTACTTGAGTTTATAGCATTGCAAAATAAATATTTGTGCTCTTAATAACTTTTTTTTTAATGTTTTTAAAAACATGATTGAGCCTGGAGCTCAAACAAATAAATTAATAATAACAAATTTTAGTGTTTATGTTAGATCAACTTATTAAAATTTGAAAATAAGTTTTTATAATAGGTTGTACAAAAAGAACACCTGTTAATATTATAAAAAAATATTTATATTATCTTATTCAAGAACAAAATAAAAATTAAATGAAATTCAATAAATAATATTTAAAAATATTCTTAATTAATTTAAGAATTTATATAAAAAATAATGTATATAATATAGTTTAAATGGTAAACAAGCACAATGTAGAAACTATAAAATGGTGAATTCACATAATCTGAAATCTTATCTTGTTGGCAAGTTTTGTCCAAACATGTAACTATTTAGAATGCAACATAAATCCATGAATAAATATTTACCTTAAGTTAATTTCGAAATCTTATCTTGTGAAAGTCTCTTTTCCCTTATTAATATTTACCTTAAATGTTAGGTTATTATAATTTATAGATAATATGATATAGATCCACTAAGATATACCTTTCCATTACTAGCCCCATAACCTCGCCTATATAACATTAATTACAATGGGAGAGCCTATCCTTATTCATTGTATAAAAAAAAACAAGTAATCGGCATTTATGTATCTCTAAGGTATTTTCATAGCAAAGAAAGAGAGATGAAGAAGTCTTCATTCAAGCTAACTTTCTTGGTCTTTGCACTCTTAATCATTGCTTCTTGTTAGTCTCTCGCGTATGATTACATGTTTCATTATAATTTCACACACAAACGAATATTATTCTAAAATATTGTGGACTTGTGTTTGTCAGGTTCACATGTAGGAGAAGCAAGAAGCACCGTGATTACATTGCGTTGCAACAAAAATGCAGACTGTGCAGGCCAAAGATGTTGGTGTATAGGCAAGAAATGTTTGTGTAATACCTGTTTTTGTCAGAACCACAAGTGTGTTTGTAAGGTTCAATCCTCCTTAAACGATGCCATCATCAGAGCTCAAGTAAAAAAACCGAGACATTGATTAAAAGGACCTCTATACATGCCGGTGCCATAAGCAAATAAATTGTTATGAATAATGTTTTTATTTCTAAAAATTAATAATCTGGTTGTTAAGAGGATTTAAAGAGAAATAGTAAAATTGTTATCTTTTTAATAATAATCTATAATATTTATTAATGAGTTAGTGTGTGTGTGTTTGTTGGGGGCGCACAGTTTTGCATGTTATTCAGTAATTTTATAAGGAAACGATGATTGAATAAAAAAATTCATTGGCAATTTTATCATGATTGCTAATAAAATTTCTTCTGTGATTTTAAAAGAAATTAAAACCCAACAATGACTCTTCTTAGCTCATTTTCATCTTCCTCTGTAAACAAACAATAGCCGGCAACCCTCCCCCCTCCTTGCAACGAAATTCAATACCCCTCAAATCTTGACAAGTCCAGCCACCATAATCTGCGGACACAAAGCTTCTTTTTCTTGGTTTTATTTTTTATCAAGTTTCCCTTCACCAAGTAAACAAACCGACTTATTTATATTTTAAATTAATTTATTGATGTTTATTGTAATATTTATAATTTTCTTATATATTGAAATGTTTTATTTGTTTTATAATGATAATTTTATTGTATTAATGTATGATTTGTATTTTAGAATTTGTTTAGAATTTAGAAGAAATAAATAATTTGATTTTTCACTTGAGTGTGATTTTATTATTTAGATGTTTTATAATTAAAAAAATAATAATTAATTTAATGGACACCAATTATGAACTCTTCAGAAGATGGCTTCACGGGTTAATTTTTTGGGGGTGGTCAAAGAATATCCCCTGGACCCATTGAATGAAAAACTATGGCCTCGAACCTATTTGTACAGACAATGAGTTCTTTTTTAGCCTAATACTAAGCCCAGAATGGATGAGTCTAGGCCCTTGGATGGAGATGGTGTTTTTTTTCATCATCTTCTTTAATCATTAATTTGATTTTTTTTTTAGACGAATTGCAGCACCAATCTTTTCCCTTATTAACTGAAGGTAAAGGAAGTGAAATCGTTTAAACTTCTAATGAATTTATTATCATCAGAAAATGACAATATCATTCACCTATTATTTTAATAAGAGATGAGATTTTGCATGAACGTAAATACAAAAAAAATCCACTTGGAGATATCATCCAATATTTTCAGCCTTGCAGGCTGGAAGTTTTGTCTATAAAGTAGTGACAAAAACACTCCATCAAGGCAGATCCACTCGTCATTTATCTCCTAGCCAAAAATAGTCTTTCTTGGGACCGTTTATCAGCCACTAAATCAATGTTTCTCCATGGTTCCATAAAATTTCAACATTGACTACCATCCATTCACTTCCCTTCCTCCTATTCATTCCTCCTCTTGCATACTGTTCTTCATCTCCCTTAGAATTTACTACCTTGTCTCGACCATGTTAGCTTCCTCTGTCAAGTTAACAAATCTCGGCGATTTTGTGGAGAATCCAGGTGGCTCACTCACTAGAAACAGCGCATTTCCTGACGTACCACCATCAGAACAAATAACTCCAGGTTCCAAAGAACTTTCGCTCTCGAAAGACATCCCTCTAAACCCCAACAACAAAACATTTCTTCGTTTATTTCGCCCCCTAAATCCCCCTCAAAACACCAAACTCCCTCTCATTATTTACTATCATGGAGGTGGCTTTGTTCTTTACAGCGCTGCAACTCTTGTTTTCCATCAAACATGCAGTGACATGGCTTCTCACTTCCCTGCTCTCGTCCTGTCTGTTGACTATCGTCTTGCCCCTGAACATCGCCTTCCCGCTGCATATGAAGATGCTATGGAGTCTATCAAGTGGGTCCAAAAACAAGTTTTGGATATCAACGGCCCTTCTTGTGAACCTTGGTTTAAAGAATACCTTGATTTTTCAAGGTGTTTCTTGATGGGCATGAGTGCTGGTGGCAATATCGCTTACCTTGCAAACTTGCTTGCCTTGAATATTGATATCGAACCCTTGAAAATCATTGGTTTGATATTGAATGTCCCCTATTTTTCTGCTGTCACCAGGACTGAATCAGAGAAGAGGTTGATCAATGATCCGGTTTTCCCATTGGCTATGAGTGATAAGATGTGGGCTCTGTCTTTGCCCGAAGATACCGATCGTGATCATGAGTATTGCAATCCCATTGTTGGCGGGTCTCTTGAAAAGAACAAAATCGAAAGGCTGCCGAGGTGTTTCTTTAGAGGATACGGTGGGGATATACTTGTTGACAAGCAAAAGGAATTGGTGAAGATGTTAGAGTCGCGTGGAGTGGACGTGGTTGCAAGGTTTGATGAGGATGGCTTCCATGCTGTGGAGATTTTTGATCCTGCAAAAGCCAAGGCTTTGTATGACTATGTTAAAGAATTTGTTTACACAACTGTTTAATGATCATAGTGTATTGGCTACATCAACTGGAAGTAAAAAGGTGTCTGGTTTGATCAGTAAGTACTGTTTCTCTTGATTATAAGTCGCTTGATCACACATGAACCCTTCCGGTCTCAATCACCCATGTTGGTTTGGCAAAGTTCAAGCTTTGTAATGGAGTTGCCTTTTCTTGTAATGAATTTTGTATAGAAAAGCAATAATATTATGTTTGAAAATAATATAAATTACATTTTTAAATTTAAATTGTAATTGAAATAGTTATTTGGTATAATATTAAAACTTTAATATATTAATTTAATAAAATTTAATTGAAATAATTATTTAATATGATATCATAATTTAAATATGTTGATTCCATAAAATTCAAGTTTTGCATTAGAGTTATATTTTTTATAATAAATTTTGTATAGAAAAGCACTAAATTAGTATAATATTATAATCATAATAATATAAATTATATTTCAAGAGTTTTCACCTATCATCCGACCTTCTCTTCCTTGTTAAAAACCCAGTGAACCATCACATACAAAAACACCAATTCATCACTCGTGATCTGCCTAGAAAATTCAACTTGACAGTCTCGAAATCGACTCAAAAAGTGACTCGAAATCACCTAGTTTTCCTTTCCAAAATCAACCCGAAGCTAGCCCAACAATTCTTAGAATTCCAGTCGCTAACAGACTCACAGAGACCATTTGATTTTCTGTGTTCCTACTGGTCCAGTGATGAGTAATTTACTATCAACCATAAAAGATTCGGGGAAGAAGAGAAGAAGAGACAGAAGTAGGAAGGATTTTATATTATTATCCGCATAATCAAGAACAACCTATTGGCTATATTTTATAGCCCACTAAACTTGAAAAGTTAAACAACATGCTCAAAGATAGGAAAGCACTAACAACACGAAACTAACAATAAAAAAATATCCTCCTACTATACTAGTTTCCAGCAACCATCAATGACCCATTCCTCATACACCCCTTGTACGTGTCCCTCTGCATGCACGCACCGACGTACCAGTCCCTCTACATACATAATCATATCAGTTTCCCCCTCTTAAAATTCCTTGTCCGCAAGGAAATACAGGATAGGACTTACCCAAGTGACGTTCATCTTCCCAAATGACATCTTCTACTGAGGCTCCCTTCCATTTAATTAGAACCTCAACTTTCAGAAGGTATCTGCCTGGATGACTCGACCATCAAGAACGGTCTCAGGTTGAGGAAGAATGACAGTTTCATTAGTCACAGGAGGAAGCTGAGTCGAGATGGTAGTGACAGGTCCAACATGTTTTCTCAACATGCTTACATGAAAGATGTTGTGAATCAAAGAACTCAGAGGCAAAGCCAATCGATAAGCCACTGGTCCAACTTTTTCATTAATGATTTTATATAGACCAAAGCACCTGAGTGACAGCTTCAAAGAGCTGCGAAATGCCACCGATGTCTGTCAGTAAGGTTGCAGTTTCAGGTATACAAAGTCGCCCACGTCAAAGATGACCTCACGACGTCGCTGATCCGCTTGACATTTCATCCGTTCCTGAGCTAACGAGAGATTCTTTCTCAACTCGCGCAAGATGGCATCTCGATCACGCAAATATCCATCAACAACCTGTACTTTTAAAGTTCCCCGAACATACATCAATAAACTTGGAGGTGGAACACCATACACTGCTTCAAAAGATGTCATTTTGGTAGATGAAAGGACTGAGATGTTATAGCTAAATTTTGTCCATGGAATCCAGTCAATCCATTTTCTTGGTTGGACCCTGCAAAACACCTCAAGTATTGCTCCAAGACCCGATTAATTACCTCTGTTTGTCTGTCGGTTTGAGGATGGTAACTGAAACTATGCACAACTAAGTCCCCCGAAGCTGAAACAAGGTACACCAAAAAAAGCTAATAAATACTCGGTCCTTGTCACTAACTATGGAAGATGGTATTCCATGAAGTCGGACAATGTTAATTTGAGACGAAAGCATGTGCAACTGTGGCAGCGGTACATGGATGTTTCATATACTCCCCCATCTCCATTATTATGCTAGTGAACAATGAAAACCCCATTATTCCTGGGTTGGACTAGGACTAGTTCTGGTCCAAACAAAAATTTCTGTGTCAAATCTAGTCTAGTCCCCTTAGAATAGAGTATGTTGGGCAGACATCGATCAAACTCCTGTTTTGGGTCAATATTGGCCCAATTCTTTTGAGCTGATCTTGGCTTAATTTATTTTGATCCGAATCTCGACCCAATCAGGATGGGCTCAACCCACATAACTAGGTCGGGCCCATCCTAATACTATATTATTATATATTTATAATAATATATAATATTTTATCATATATAAAAATTAAAAAAATCTAAAAAATTAGAAGAGAGTGAGATTAATTTTAATATTGATTTTAATTTGTCCATAGTATTTGTGTTGCCTTGCGTCCGACATCCAATATATGAGAAATATGAAAAAAATTGAATTAGATAAAAGGAATGGTTAATAAATCTATTTGCAACAATAAATTCCTTTTAGAAAATAAGAACATATAAGCCCAATTCAGTGATGTATATTTACCGGTCGAGAAACTATTCAGTGGACAGAACCTCTCCCCAAGTTTGGAGCATTACAGTTTTAAAGAAAGAATAAGTGACATTGTTGTTGTTTTTTATAGGTAATAAATTGCAACGCCAAAAAGAAAGGTGAAAAAGTGATAATATCAAATCTGCAATTCCATAGATGCATTAAAATACATAACTAAGACACCAAAGTTACAAATGATGCAGTTTCATGTCCATTCTATAAATTATTTCTTACTAACAGTTACTATCAGGTAAGCCAACAACCTAAATTGCATCAATGACAGTAGCTATTACCAGGTAAGCCAACAATTTAAATAGCGTCAATGACAGCAACTCAAGATGAGAAGAGGTATTGATTATTCATGTGTGATTGAGATTGTAATAATAGTTGCGGTTTAAAGTGTTTTTCGCTTAGAAATATATCAAAATAATATTATTTTTATTTTTTAAAAATTATTTTTGATATTAGCACATTAAAACAATATGAAAACATATAAAAAAAATAAATTTTAGCAAAAAAAACTCAAAATTTAAAAAAATTCGATGCAAACAGACTCGAAGTAAATAAGCCTCGGATATCAAAACCATGCCACCCACTCACAACTTTTAGTCACACTTTGTTTTGCAACATCATCAGCCATACAGTTTTTGCATCGTATAGAATATGAAAGAAAGACGCAAAACAAATCGTGGAAGGAATATGTGAGGTTATTCTCTTTATGTTTACTTAGAATTGCGTAGAATTAAAATTATAAAACTCTTGTAGGAAAAGAAATGAGCATCAACAAAAAGAAAAAAAAGGATTTTACTAATTATCTGTTCCTTTACTTGGAATTATTTCTGAAATGAAAACATATTTATTCATGACAATTTATTGCACTGACATATCTAGAAGTGCTTTTAATCAGTGTTCTGGTTTTCCTACTTGAGCTCCAATGATGGCATCGCTCAAGGAGGATTGCAATTTACAAGCACACCTCTTGCTGGACTGACAATAACACTTATCACACCAGCATTTCTCGCCTACACAATCTGAATCTCTTTGGCAACGAAATGTAATCACAGGCCCTCTTGCTTCTCCCACTTTTAAACCTGAATATTACAAGTACACAATAATTCTATTTTCTTTTTAATGAAAAGTACACAATAATATTATATATGTGTTTATTGTGTGATTATTAGAATGAAATATATAATTGTATGGGAGAGAGAGAGAGAGACTAACAAGAAGCGACGATTAGGAGTACAACGACCAAGAAAGTTAGCTTGAATGAAGACTTCTCCATCTCTCTTTCTTTGCTATGAAAATACCTTAGAGATATGTAAATACCGATTACTTGTTTTTTTTTATGCAATGAATAAGGATAGGCTCTCCCATTGTAATGTTATATAGGCGAGGTTATGGGACTAATAATGGAAAGGTATATCTTAGTGGATTACATACCTTTTTTTTTCTATATCATATTATCCATAAATTATAATAAAGTAAATATTAAGAAGGGAAAAGAGACACCTACCTATTTACTCATGGATTTATGTTGCATTCTAAATAGTTACGTGTTCGGACAAAACTTGCCAACAAGATAAGATTTCAAATTTGAATCATATCCAGGCCAATATTTGGGTTATTGCTGATGCATGAATTGTTTAGATTATGTGAATTCACCATTTTAATGTGTTTCTTAATTTTATATATTTTTTTATATAAATTCTTGAATTAATTAAGAATATTTTTTATTTTATTGAATTTCATTTGATTTTTATTTTGTTCTTGAATAAGATAATATAAATCATTTTTTTAAATAATATTAGCAAGTGTTCTTTTTTATATAACCTATTATAAAAAAATTATTTTCAAATTTTAATAAGTTGATTTAACATGAACACTAATTTTTGTTATCACTAGTTCCCACGCCCCACTGGGCTAAACCATGATTTTAAAAACATAAAAAAAAGTTATTAAGAGCTTAGATTTTTTTCATCAAGTGATAAATCTTGTGTTAAAAAAAAACATGTGGATAGCTTATCAGTCATTGCCTTAACAAAGAATCTTGTGTTTCATGATAAAAATAAGCGTATTGACACAAGATTTTATTACGTACGAGATTGCATACAAACTAGTCAAAGTCAAGTATGTGAAGACCCAAGACCAAGTCGCAGATATTTTCACTAAGCCACTTAAACATGATGTTTTTGCCAAGATGAGAGATATGCAAAGAGTTATAGGAAATCAATTTTAAAGGGGGATGTTGAAAATTAAAAAAAAATTGATTTTTTTTAAAACAGAGGAACCGGTCAACCAATCAAATTAAATAAACCAGTTTACCAGTTGAGAACCAGATGACCAATTAAGTTGGTAGAATTACTTTTCCTATTCAAAATAAGATTTCTTTTGCTTAGTATAATTCCTTGATTATCTAAGACTTAACATAAGTATAATAGAAATAAAATGTTAACACTTAATGAAACACTCTTTCCTTTTTAATTTTCTTCTTATTCTTTAGCTTTGCTATTTTGCATTATTTTCCATAAGCTTCTGCTACACTAATTTTTCTTCAAACATTGTGGTGGTGTATGCAGGTAGGGATTTGTTGTTGTGAAACTACTATAAATGGATGGAGTAGGGAGGTTGTGTTGCTGAGTTTGTTTGCTTTTGCATGGGGTTGTGGGGAAATGGCCATCTTTGATGTCGTTGGGATAAGAAAGGGGGAGGTTATTGATGGAAAGGTGTGCTAGTCATGGTGGAAGATTGTGTGGGATAGCTTGGTGGTAGAGGAGGGAAGAAACACCAGTAGTGGTGTCAAGCCTACTGTTGTTGGTGTTTCGCTATTGCAACAAAGAGCTGCTGCCGACCAGGTGCTTGGTGGTTGATGCATTGGGTGATGGTGGTTGGTGCAATGGGTTGTGAGGGAGATAATATCATAAGAGGGATAGGTGAGAACTGGCAGGTTTTCTTTTCTACCCTTATTAGTTCATTTCATTTTTCTTTTGTGATGGATGCTATTTTGAGAAAAAAGGTGATGAGAGAGGGCTGGTTGGTGCACTGTCTCTTTTTCATTCTTTCTCGAGGGAGAGACAATGAAGGAGAAATAGATTAGAGTGAGTGTTGTTAGTTTTTGAAAATGGTTACTAAGTGTCGCACGTGTGCAATGTCGCCACGAATCGTCCATTTTTATGTATTTATCTATCCATTTTGGTCAATAGGAACCCTAACTGGTCTTAGAGATCGGGTATGGAGACTGGTTGTGTAAAGGGAAGGTATTAACACCCCAAATACGCCCTACCTAAGGTAAGCTGCATTGTTTGATTGTCGATAAAAAGCCAAGGTATTATTGTTTTCTAATTGGTGGTCTGTCTAAGGTTCAAGAAAAGTCCTCATCTGTAAGGAGGTCCTTATCTTATAAAGTGAAACTTAACCGTTCTGATGTCGACCAAATAAACTAATTTTAATATTAGAAGTACATCTTACGTGTAAGTTTGTAATCCCAGATATTAAAAGAAAACAAAATATATTTTTTGGAATTTTTGAAATGTTGTCCTAGTTTTCATGACTTTAATAAACTGGTTATTAAAGTCAAACTACATGCTAACACATATTTTTGAATTTTCTTTGTATGAAAATACGATATGATTTTTTACTTTGTATGAAAATCTTTGAGAAACTTGGCCGTATGCAAGAAAAAAAACATCATTCTTTTTTTTGTAATTTTTTTGCAACATTTTAAAGAAAACCGGGTATTTTAATACTGGATTTGTATCTTTACATTATAAAAATACAAACCAATATTAATCAAAATGGTATAAAAATACATAAAAAAATCACAAATTTCAAAAAGGATTTTTGGAATTCTTTTTGGAATTTGTTGTATACAATATAATAATAATATATTATAAATATAAAGAGATGGGCTGGCCCATCATGGCTGGGCTAAAATCGGCCCAGAATAAATTGGACAAGAGGTAGGCCTGCTCGACCCATAAGATATTTTCTTCTTCTTTCTTTTTTGGACCAGGCCAGACCCAACCCAACCATTTTGGTCTGGGCCGGTGCGGTTTGGCCTAGGAACAGTGGAGAGTAAATTAATTCACTCTCCACTATTCACTTGCAGAACATTGGAGCAGTTGGGGGCGATGAAGAAGAAGAAAAAGAAGAAGAAGAAAGTGGAGGGGAGGAAGGCTGACCTGCAGTGGCTCACAATGCTGCTGGTGGCGATGGAGGGGAAGAACAGTGGTGGTTCGCGGCAAGGAACGGTGGTAGCTGCGGCTCTTCTTCTCCTCCCTTTTGCTCCTCCCTTGGTTTTCTTCCTTTCTTTTTTGTTCCTCCTGTGTTATTTTTTTTTCAATTCTCTCCTCTCTATTTTTCTTTATTCTCTCCTCTCTATCTCTTCCTTTTTTTCTTTCTGTTTTCTTTTTACCTCCAAAACTCCCTAAAAGCGGCGTGCCAATCCCCCCGTCTTCCCTGTTTTTCACCTTTCCCGTAATCTCTTCTTCTTTGGTCATGTTCTTCTCTCTATAATATCTCTCTCTATTTTGTTTTGTTTTTTTTTTTTTATCTTTCTCCCCTGTTTCTTCCTTCAATCTCTCTCTCGTTCCCCTCAAAATTCCCCCTCCTTTTCCTGTCTCTCTCCCTCGCTGTTTATAACGGTGAATGGGGAGAGAGAGCTACTACCCCGTCCCAGTCATGGCATAGGGATAGGGAGGTCAACCGCCTCGGGGCTTCACGCAGGGCTTGTCCATTCTGTTTTTTTCGTCTTGGCATGTCAAGGTTGTCAGTTTTTGGGAGAAAAAGGGAGAGGAGTAGCGTTGTAGAGGAAGAAAAACCTTCTTCCCTTGCCTTTGCACGTTAGGGAAGAAGAAGATATACAGTGCCTTTCAAAACGACACTGTTTTGGTTTTTTTTCTTAACAGTGGATGAAACGACGCAGTTTTGCCCAAAACACGCCATTTCATTTAAAAGAAAATGGCACCAAGACTTTGTCAATTTCCAAATCAATCCTCAATTTGTGAATTGTTCAATCAAGTCCTCAATTGTAATTTTTATTTTAAGAATCGATTCAATTGCTTCCTTTCCAAAATCGGATATCAGCCATAAATTTGGCTGCCTCATTCAATTTGATCCTTGGTCTTGAATTTATGCAATTTGACCCTCAATTGATCCATAAACTTCTATTTTCTTCAATTTAGCCCTTGATTTGGTCAATTCCAACCCTTCTATTTACGCGCCCTTTTCTAGTTTGGTCTTTGGTCTTTGGTTTTGGATTTCTTCAATTAAGTCATTAATTGGTCATCAAACTTCAATATTTATGCAATTAAGCCCCTAATTTAACCAAATCAACTCGAAAAAAATTATAATTTGACCTCAAAACTTTAATTTCTTCCAATTAAAGCCCAAATTGACTTCAAAATCATTTTTTCTTGTAATCAAACCCTTCATAAATTCAATTAAATCTTTAATAAATTTAATTGAGTCAATAAACCTCTGATTTTGGACATTTCTTCCTCAAATTAAATTTTCTTTGTCAACAGGGCTCTCATTAGTCAACAATATACTGTCAAATTTTAATCTTTTTATTTTTGAACCTCCTCAACCAATTTTTGGCCATTTTTCGAGTGCTCCGACATCCTCTTCTCACTGATATTATTATTTTTTGTTTTCTTCTGAATATTTTTTTTTGTATTTTCTTTTTTTTTATGTGGGGTCCAAAAATAAGTAACAACAAAGGAGATGAGAGAGGGTTGGTTGGTGCACTATCTCTTTTTCTTTCTTTCTTGAGGGAGAGACAATGAAGGAGAAAGAGATTAGAGTGAGTGTTGTTAGTTTTTGAAAATGGTTACTAAGTTTGTGTCTTTATGATGGAAATTAGATTTTGTATTTATTTATTTTACTTTTTATTATGGTGGCCTTTCTCTCTTGTGTTTTCAACTCACTCTCCATGGCAATGGTGGCTAGGCTTTCTCCAGTCCCCTCCTCTCTTGCAAGATTCCTCTAGTATTTATATGTCATAATTTTTTGTCATGTTTTTTTAATTGCTTGGTCCTTAAACAACTTAATTTTATTTTGGGCCTTTTTTTCTTGCTTTTCACTTTGGTCCCTTTATCCATTTTACTCTCTATTGTTTTTTCAAAATGCAACATCAATGTCAATTTGATCAAGAAATTAATCGATAATTATGAAATGGATGAGTCAATAGCTGAAATGCATCAAAAGATTTTTTTTTAATTTTGATTTTTTGTAGAGACGTTGAAAATATGAAAATGATATTTTGAAAAAAAAGGGTAAAAAAACAGATTATGAGATGATTCATATAGGTGAAATTGATATTACAAGAAAAGTTAGCGGGGGTTAGTTATATAAACCAAACTTTAGTGGTGAAATTGAGATACCTCTTGTGAGAGAAAAAAAAAATTATTTATTGAGACCTCACCTAATAATTTTAGTTTTTAAGTTGAGAGATATGTTTTTGATAAGATATGAGATTTAATAACCAAAACAATCATTTCTCACATATAAATTATATATTGGCACCTCAACGGATAATAACTAATCTAATCCAATAACCAGATGAATCTTAAGGGATTTGATAGGAAACAATCCAATCTAATGACAAATATAAGTAAATTAATCCATCATTTATGGTAAGAAGCAAGCACACCTTTAATGTGAAAATCTAAGGGACAAATATATATAATCCAGCGAGATACACCTTCCCATTATAAGTAGCATAGCCTCACCTATATAACATTATAATGGAGGGAGAGCCTATCACAATTCATTTTTAAAAACAAGTAATTAGCTTTTACATATATCACTTGAGCGTTTTCATAGCAAAGAAAAAGAGATGGAGAAGTCTTCATCCAAGTTAACTTGCTTAGTTATACTCTTAATCATTGCTTCTTGTTAGTCCCTCCCTCCCTCTCCCTCTCCCCCCCCCTCTCTCTCTCATATTTATTTCATTCTACTAAGCACACAAACAATGTTGTCAGGTTCGCATGTAGGAGAAGCAAGAGGCCCCGTGATTACATTTCGTTGCAATACAGATGCAGACTGTGTAGGGGAGAACAAATGCTGGTGTGATACTTGTTATTGTCAGTCCAACAAGAGGTGTGCTTGTAAAATCCCACCCATCTTAAGTGATGCCATCATTGGAGCTCAAGTAGGAAAACGAGGACATTGATTAAAAGCACCTCTAGTCTAGATATGTTGGTGCGATAAGCAAATAAATTTTAATGAATAACTATGTTTTCATTTGAGAAATAATCATTTCGTTGTTAATAAAAATGTTTTTTCTTTTAATTACAATATATATATTTGATGTTAACAAGATTCATTAAGTATTCCTTTTATTTATTTCAAATATCTCATATTTCTAATATATAGGGCAACGGAATTACTATAGACAAATTAAAATCAATATTAAAATTAATCTCATTAATTCTCAGCAAAACCTTCACTATATATTCTCATTCATTCCCTCACTATAATATAAACTTTGATACATGCATAATAATTTACATCCTATAACAAGCACATTAAAAAAATCAATAAAAATTATTTAATTATTTATAGGTTTGTTATTATTTTTTTATTTAATGACTTGCGAGCTCTTATATTCAATATTATAAATTTACATTGAATAAAAAAAACTTAAATATTACAATCTGCCATTAAATAATAATAAAAAAAAACCTAGCCTTCGTATTCCACCCATCTTCTTCGCCTTTGTTTTCTTTCTTGAATCGTTCTTGTTCATGATTTGATAGATCTTAATGAGGAATTGTATATAATGCATATATATAATATGCTAGTTAGAGTGTGCAGGAGAGACAACCATAGTTGATGGTGGTGGTGATTTTTTTCTCACATTTGTTTTTAACTTATTTTTGTATTGTTAAATTTAGATAATATCAATTAAAAAAATCTTTCATTTATCACATTGTTTTATTGAAAAATTCTTTCTTTTATTTTTTTAAATTTTGATTTGTTATGAAGACATTGAATTAGGCTTGTTAGCCATTACTCATTTTCAATGGACTATTTAGGGTTACATTAATGCAGTCCAAATCAACTTTAATGAGAAAAACTAAGCAAACTCCCGCAAATTAACATCACCATATTTATATACATCAATATTGACTCAGGGATTTATCAATTACCAAACCCAAATCAAAGTATTCACACTTACAAATTATTCACAGTAAGTAAATTAGTCCAGTGGGGTTTAAGATTAACCTTCACAACATTGTAGAATCAGACCAACAAAAAAATCTGGCAAACAATGGAGGCGGCGGCGCGTACTGGTGCACTGCATGCGCGGCTGCTGGACCAGCAGGAACACAGAAAATCAAATGGTCTCTTTGAGTCTGTTAGCGACTGGAATTCTAAGAGTTGTTGGGCTAGCTTCGGGTTGATTTTGGAAAGGAAAATGAGGTGATTTAGAGTGACTTTTTTAGTCGATTCGGGACTGTCAAGTTGAATTTTCTAGGCAGATCATGTTACATGCTGCCAGGGTCAATTCCCTTAATGATGAGTCATAAACAAAGCAGGGGAAAGGAATTTGAACAGAGCCATAGCGGGAAAACTTCAAATTCAGCAAACGTACCGTTTCACTTATAATTAGTAATGTGTCACTAGACACGTGTAAGAAAACTGTAAATCCTACTATTCCGGACTAACACCCTGCATGCATATAATGCACTGCAACCGAATGGAATAGGCAGAGAAGAAAAATACGCATTGTGTGTGTGTGAAGAGAGAAATTCAGGTGAATTTGCTCCCATCCTATCCAAGTCCAAATTTCAATTCAGTTTCAGTCATTGTCATTAGTTTTCAATCACCAAGTATACCTTGTAGTATTCCTTGGCTCCTAAAGTTTTTCTGTAATAGTGACAGTATTCTCTTGAATAAAGATTCAGTGTTCTTCATTCTGTTGAATCGTCACAAGTGGTATCAGAGCTCTCCTTCCTTGGACTGGGAACATGGCACCTGACACAAGAACCGCAGAGATCAAAAGACTTGAAGATTCTATTGAGTCAGCAAAAAGGGAGGCCAACTCCAAGTACGACCAGCTAGTTAATCTTATGAAGGATCAAGGTCAGAGGTGGGATCACACTACCAATAATCATGAAGCTCAAATCGGGGGAATTAAGGATCTGCTCCACGGGTTAACACAACAACTGGAATCGGTTATGCAAAGGGTTCCTTTTCCCTCAGGGGAATCCAGCCAAAGCAAAGATAAGCATGCCGCCTATCAAAATGAATCTTCATTCAGGCCTAACTACTCAACGGAAGGAAGGCCATCAGCTTACAAGGTACACCGACCTAAACATCATTTTCCAGTATTTGAGGGTGACGATGTGCATAAATGGTTGTACAAATGTAACCAGTACTTTGATATAGAGGACATTGATGAATCAGATAAACTGAAACTAGCTTCCTATTACCTAGACGACATAACACTTTACTGGCACCAAAATTTTATGAAGAACCAAAACAATCAGAGAGTGAGCTGGGGGGAGTATATAGAAGCTCTCTGTTACAGATTCGGGGGACAAAAAGATCCAATGGAAGACCTGATAGATTTGAAACAAGTAGGGACCCTGGAGGATTATATCCATGATTTTGATGTTCTATGGAATAAGGCTGGCATTGGGGAGAAGCAAGCTTTAGTTATTTTTTTAGGTGGGTTGGAACTGGAAATTAAGAAAACTGTAAAAATGTTTGAACCAAAAGACCTTAGGCAAACATTTAATCTTGCTAGATTGCGAGCAAACACTCTAACTCACAGACAAAATCCGGGATATATACCAAAACACTCAATGTCCACAGCACCTCATAGCCTTCCATCAAAACCCCTACACCAACCAAATCTTACTACAACTCCCTTTCCCACAGCAAGCAATGTACCACCAGTTAAAAACCCTTCCTGGCCAAACAGTTCCCAAAACTCATTTAACAGAACTCCCAATAAACCCACCAAATCTATAAAGAACCAGGAGTTTGAAGAGCGTAGGCTGAAAGGACTATGTTTTTGGTGTGATGACAAATTCGTGCCGGGCCATAGGTGCAAGAATAAAAGATTATACTCCCTGAGTATTCTAGAGGAGGAGGAAGAATCTAACGGGGAGGAGGTCCAGGGAAGAAGAAATTATACCTCACATCTCCTTGAATGCCTTGGAAGGAACCATGGGTTTTCATACTATGAAGGTGACAGGGGAGAACAGGAAACAAACCCTCCACATCCTAGTGGACTGCGGAGTACCCACAATTTTCTCAACTCCTCTGTAGCATTAAAACTGCAAAGTGAGTTAACCACTATCACACCTATCACGGTACAGGCAGCCAATGGGGGAAAAATGTCATGTGAATCAGTCTGCAGGGGTCTCAAATGGAAGATACGGGGAGTGAGTTTGAAGCCGATGTGTTTATCATGGATTTAAACAATTACGACATGGTGCTAGGCATTCGGTGGCTATCCATGTTAGGGGACATTTTATGCAACTATAAGCACCTTTGGATGTCTTTCGGCGCGGCGGGCCAGAGGGTGTTGCTTAGAGGGGAAAATCCCATCAAATTCCAAGCTATTAAGCCGGAGCAAAGTTAAGGGATTACTGAGCAATCAACAACAGTTGGCAGAAGTCCATTTGTGCAGTCTACGATTTCTGGACGAGGATGAATTCACTCTTAGTTCAGTGACAGTGGCACCACCTCCTCACCTCAACAAGGACCACAGAATCACAGAGCTAATGGGTGACTACCAGGACTTATTTAAGGAACCTGAAGGACTGCCACCACCTAGGAGCCACGATCACATTGTTCCTTTGAAGGAAGGAAGCCAACCTATTAATCTGAGACCCTACAGGTACTCAGGGCTGCAGAAAGATGTGTTGGAAAAGATGGTAGAAGAAATGCTGGGAACGGGTATTATACGGCCTAGCAACAGTCCATTTGCTTCACCAGTGGTCTTGGTTAAGAAAAAGGATTCCACCTGGAGGTTATGTGTGGATTATAGAGCTTTGAACAGGACTTACGATCAAGGATAAGTACCCCATTCCAGTGGTGGAACGATTCTTGGAGGAACTAGCAGGAGCAACCATTTTTTCAAAGATTGACCTTCGTTCGGGGTATCACCAGATCAGAATGGGTTCAGGGGAGGAATTCAAGACGGCTTTCAGAACTCATAATGGCCATTACGAGTTTTTGGTTATGCCTTTTGGGCTGACCAATGCACCCGCTACATTTCAGAGCTTGATGAATGAAGTTTTTCGAGTACACCTCAGGAAATTCATCCTGGTATTTTTCGATGACATTCTTATATACAGTAAGTCTTCTACACTCACTATGAACATCTAAGAACTGTTTTCAATTTGTTGAGGATACATCAATTGGTTGCCAAAGCAAGTAAATGCGATTTCGGCCAAAGAAGCAGGTCAAGTACTTGGGCCATATTATTTCCAAATCTGGAGTTGCTACTGACCCCAACAAAATCAAAGCAATACTCGATTGGCCCTTACCTAGGAACCTGCGGCAACTACGAGGGTTTTTGGGGCTTACAGGCTACTATCGAAGGTTCGTGAAAGGATACGGGTCTATTTGTAAACCATTGACGCAACTTCTTAAAAAAGATGCTTTCGGGTGGAATTCTGACGCTACCACTACATTTACACTACTCAAGGAATTGATGACAACCCCTTCAGTACTAGCCTTACCAGATTTGGATAAACTTTTTGTGGTAGAAACGGATGCCTCTATGGTTGGTGTGGGAGCGGTTCGATGCAAGACGGCCATCCTATTGCCTACATCGGCAAAGCTCGGGGTTAAAACAGCAAGCCATGTCGATCTACGAAAAAGAGATGTTGGCTATCCTGCATGCTGTTCACAAATGGAGACACTACCTATGGGGAAAGCATTTTAAGATTCGCACTGACCACGTAAGTCTGAAATACCTCTTGGACCAAAAAATAATCACTCCAATGCAGCATCAATGGCTAGTCAAGTTGATGGGGTATGATTATGAGATAGAATACAGACGCGGGAAAGAGAATGTGGCCGCAGATGCACTTTCCAGGCCTGCCAGTCATGAAATTTTTACTATGGTTGTCTCCTCCGTTTCTTCTAACATCATGGAAGCAATTACCAATTCTTGGCAAGGGGATCCATATTTACTATCTATCATCCATGACCTACAATCAACGCCAGACTCACATCCTCACTACAGCTGGGTAAATGGCCACCTAAATAGGAAGGGTAAGATTGTGGTAGGTCGTGACTTGGAACTACAGTCCAAGATTCTTTCCCTATATCACAGCTCGAGATTGGGGGGCACTCGGGAGTGACCCCTTACCGCAAAACGAGTGGGAAGCTTGTTCTACTGGAAAGGGCAACAAAAGCACATCCGCCAATTTGTCAGAGAATGCTTTACCTGCCAGCGAAATAAACATGAAAATATAGCCACCCCAGGACTCCTACAACCTCTGCCTATTCCCCACGCCCCATTCATCGACATCAGTATGGATTTTGTCGAAGGATTACCTAAATCTGAAGGAAAGGATGTCATCATGGTAGTCGTCGACCGTTTCGCTAAATATGCTCATTTCATGAGTCTCGGCCATCCATATACAGCTCCAATCGTGGCTAAAGTATTCATGGACAATGTGTACAAGCTACATGGCCTGCCAGCATCAATAGTCAGCGACAGGGATCCTATATTTTTGAGCAGATTCTGGAAAGAAATGTTCAATATGCAAGGGGTCAATTTGCTCTACTCTTCAAGATACCATCCCCAAACCGATGGCCGACCGAAATCGTGAATAAGTGTGTGGAAAACTACCTCGGTGTATGACTGGAGACAACCCAAACCAAGTGGGCACGATGGCCGTCATTGGGTGAATGGTGGTACAATACGAATTTCCATTCATCTACACAATTAAAACCCTACGAGGTCCTCTATGGGTTTGCTCCTCCTATACATATTCCTTATTTTCCCAGGGGACTCTACGGTTGCATCGCTTGATGATCTACCGATCCGAAGAGAGGAAATCATTAAGCGAGTCAAAGATAACCTTCGACTAGCACAACATCGAATGGTTCAATTTGCAAACAACGAAGGAGTGACAGAACATTTTCAATCGGGGACTATGTGTATCTCAAACTACAACATTACAAACAACATTCGGTGGTTCGCAGGACTTCACGAAATTAGCGGCTAAGTTTTTCGGCCCTTACCTGGTGATTGCCGAATCGGTGAGGTAGCATACAAACTGGAGTTGCCACCATCATCCGCAATCCACCCCGTGTTTCACGTCTCCCAGCTCAAGCAAAGTATAGGTCGCCAAATTTGTACAAAGTGATCTACCACCAATGCCCCAAATGCAAGAATTGCAACCACAAGCTATAATGGAAAGGGAGATCAATATTTTTATTTTTATTAATATTATTAATATAATTATCAAAATTATTGTTATTATTACTATCATCACCATAATTATTGATATCATAACCACTACAATAATTATAATAAAATATTATTATTATTATTATTATTAGAACCACTACAATTACCATTATTAGTATTATTACTATCACTATTGTTGTTGTTGTTGAAATAACAAAAATCATAAACTTGTTTTGAAGGATAAAATCATAAATCATAAAAACTTCGACAAAAGGGCAAATGAAACAAATAAAAAATCAAGCGAAAAAATATCGAACTAAAATAAATATTATTACCTTTGAAAAAAATCATAAATTTTATTTAAATGGTAAGATTAAAAAAAATATAAAAACTCTGATAAAAGAGATAAAGGAAAAAAACTAAGAAATCAGAAGTAGAAAGACTGAATCGAAAAACATCATATACACAAATTAGAATAGAAAGACTAAATTGTAAGCAAATAAAACTCTAACAAAAGATAAAATGACTAAAAAAAAATCAAACCTAAAGGGTCAAATTAGAATTTTTTTAGAGTTGATTTTGGTCAAATTAAGGGTTGAATTGCATAGATATTGAAGTTTGATGGTCAATTAGAGACTTGATTGAAGAAATCCAAAACCAAGAACCAAGTTGGAAAAGGCGTGTCAATAAAGGGACTAAAATCGACCAAATCAGGGGTCAAATTGAATAAATTGGAAGTTTATTGATTAGTTAATAGTCAAATTACATAAATCCGAAACCAAGGACCAAAGGAAAAAATGCGCCGAAATTTGCGGTTCAAATTGAAGTTCTTTATGGGTAAAATTAAACAAACTTAAAATTTTAAAGCCAATCAGAGGTGTAGATAGAAATAAATCACAAATTCAAGGACTAAATCGTAAGATACTGTTCATCTGCTTCTCCAACGAGGCTGGTTAGGTGGCCACCTTCCCAAGGCTTTTGGCGCATCATTTCTTCACCAAATTGGATGTAACGTACACACAAACAATCCTGTGATACCTGACTACACGTTAGTGTAAGCCGTTTGAGTTGATCGAGGCTGTAGAGGCGGTGGCACCGCTCCAATGTGGCCAACTTGACCAACCATTTTCCTGCACAAAACCGACAGGTTCATCATTGCTTATTTGAAGCAATGGTTGGGATGCTTTCGGGTCGATCCAAGGGCCAAGATTTTCCACCAGAAGAGAAAAAGTGTCCATCTTCCACCACCTATAAATAGATTCGATTTTCATGCTCCAGGGAGGAGGGATCGGGGGTCCAAAGTTAAGAAACAATCATCTTTTTTCCTGGTTCCCAGTAGCTGCTCCTCTCTCTGTTTCTCTCTCCACCGCGGCCTCCTGCCACAACCACAACCACCACCACCACTGGTCTGCCCACCTTCATATCCACCAACCCAGATCTTCATAAGAGGCAGATTAGCCACCGCGACCGTCGCCATCGTCAGCCTCTACAGATTTCTTTTCTTTTCTTCCTCTTCCTGCTGCAGCCGCCACCATTGCCACCTCTTACACCACGCTGCCCTTCACGCCACCAGACCACCGCCATCACAGATCAGCCTTCCTCCTCCCTTCTTCTTCTTCTTCTTCTTCTTCATTATCATCTTCTTCTTCCCCGCTATTCACTGCGTGAACAATAGGCGTGAATTAATTCACGCCCACTATTCATGCAGCAGTGGGATTCGGCCCAGATTTTTTTGGGCCGGGTCCAGCCCGGTCACAAAAATTTTCAAAAAACTATTTTCGAAAATATTTTGTGATTTTTCCGTGTATTTTGTTACAAAATTTTGCTTAATATTGGTTTGTATTTTTATACCGTAAAGATACAAATGCGGTATTAAAATACTCGGTTTTCATCAAAACCTTGAATTTTTTTTTGTTTTCATGCATACAGCCAAGTCTCTAAAAAAAAATCACATCATATTTTCATACAACAAAAATTCAAAAAATATGTATTAGCATGCATCTTGGCTTTAATAATCAATTTATTAAAGTCACGAGAACTATGCCAATATTTCAAAAAACACCCAAAAAAATATTTTGTTTTTTTAATATCTGGAATTATGAATTTATACGTAAAACACACTTCTGATATTAAAAAGGTAGTTTTTTTATTTGACGTTAGCACGGTTAGGTTTATACCCGATAAGATAAGGACCTCCTTACCGAGGAGGACCTTTTTTAAACCATAAACAAACCAAAAATTAGAAAACACAACAAGACCTTAGTTTTTATCAGACAATAAAACAATGCAGCTTACCTTAGGTAGGGCGTATTTGGGATGCTAATACCTTCCATTTACGCAACCAGTCTCCGTACCCGATCTCTGAGACTAGTTAGAGTTCCTAGTGACTAAAATACTAAATGACGACTCTCATTTTATTTTTTCCACTGATAAATATTTTCCAAGATAGACATTCCACACTTGATAAGGATGGTGGACAATCGCTGCGACGCCGCACATAGTACAACAATATTTATATACATCAATATTGACTCAGGGATTTATCAATTACCAAACCCAAATCAAAGTATTCGCACTTACAAATTATTCACAGTAAGTAAATTAGCTGGGGTTTAAGATTAACCTTCACAAAATTGTAGAATCAGACCAACAAAAAAATCTGGCAAACAATGGAGGCGGCGGCGCGTACTGGTGCACTGCATGCGCGGCTGCTGGACCAGATCAATTAAAAAACTTTAAATTTAAAGATGGAATTTATATTATTTTCAATGATAATATTATTATTGCTTTTCTATACAAAATTTATTACAAGAAAAGGCAACTCCATGGAAGCCTTGCTTCCGGTTGATGTAGCCAACACTATGGTCATTAAACAGTAGTTGTGTAAACAAATTCTTTAACATAGTCACACAAAACCTTGGCTTTTGCAGGATCAAAAATCTCCACAGCATGGAAGCCATCCTCATCAAACCTTGCAACCACGTCCACTCCACGCGACTCTAACATCTTCACCAATTCCTTTTGCTTGTCAACAAGTGGATCCCCACCGTATCCTCTAAAGAAACACCTTGGCAGCCGTTCGATTTTGTTCTTTTCAAGAGACCCGCCAACAATGGGATTGCAATACTCATGATCACGATCGGTATCTTCAGGCAAAGACAGAGCCCACTTCTTATCACTAGTAGCCAATGTCAAAACCGGATCATCGATCAACCTCTTCTCTGATTCAGTCCTGGTGACAGCAGAAAAACAGGGGACATTCAATATCAAACCAATGATTTTCAAGGGTTTGGTATCAATATTCAAGGCAAGCAAGTTTGCATGGTAAGCAATGTTGCCACCAGAACTCATGCCCATCAAGAAACACCTTGAAAAATCAAGGTATTCTTTAAACCAAGGTTCACAAGAAGGGCCGTTGATATCCAAAACTTGGTTTTGGACCCACTTGATAGACTCCATAGCATCTTCATATGCAGCGGGAAGGCGATGTTCAGGGGCAAGACGATAGTCAACAGACAGGACGAGAGCGGGGAAGTGAGAAGCCATGTCACTGCATGTCTGATGGAAAGCAAGAGTTGCAGCACTGTAAAGAACAAAGCCACCTCCATGATAGTAAATAATGAGAGGGAGTCTGGTGTTTTGAGGGGGATTTAGGGGGCGAAATAAACGAAGAAATGTTTTGTTGTTGGGGTTTAGAGAGATGTCTTTCGAGAGCGAAAGTTCTTTGGAACCTGGAGTTATTTGTTCTGATGGTGGTACGTCAGGAAATGGGCTGTTTCTAGTGAGTGAGGATTCAACACAAAATCGCAGAGATCTGTTAACTTGACAGAGGAAGCTAACATGGTCGAGACAAGGTAGTAAATTCTAAGGGAGATGAAGAACAGTATGCAAGAGGAGGAATTAATAGAAGGAAGGGAAGTGAATGGATTGGTAGTCAATGTTGAAACTTTTATGGAACCATGGAGAAGCCACCTTTGTTGAAGATGCTGGTGTCTATGCGAGTTATCTTTTATTTCTTTGCATTTATCTTAGAAAAATTCCGCTGCGCCACAACAGTCAAACTTGTATTAATATCTTAAAATTATCTGTTGATAAACTCAAATTTAACTGGTATAAAAACTTCCTATGAAACCCAAAATCTCTCCCATAAAAATATAGGTTTACGCTAGGCATACCATCCAGCACCCTAGATGCTAGGCGTGCACTTCAGTACCCTGGCTGCTGTGTAGTAATTCAGTACCTCTACACTTTTTGGGCTCAAGCTCTGTGTCTCCAAGTGGATTTGCCTCCAAGAAAGACTATTTTTGGCTAGGAGATAAATGACGAGTGGATTTGCCTTGATGGAGTGTTTTGGTCACTATTTTATAGGCAAAACTTCCAGCCTCCAAGGCTGAAAATATTGGATTTTATCTCCAAGTGGATTTTTTTTAGTATTTACGATCATGCAAAGTCTCATCTCTTATTAAAATAATAGGTGAATGAGATTGTCATTTTCTTTTGTAATTGATAATTAACACTCCATTCATTAGAAGTTTAAACGATTTCTCTTCCTTTACCTTTAGTTAACAAGGGATAATATTGGTGCTGCAATTTGTCTAAAAAAATCAAATTAATGATTAAAGAAAAAGATGAAAAAAATGATTTTCTATTTTTGATGAAGACCATCTAAGGCCCTAGACCCATCTATTCTGGACTGGTGGGCTTACTATTAGGCTAAAAAACAACTCATTGTCTGTACAAATAGGTTTCAAGCCAAGGTTTTTCATTCAATAGGTCAAGAGTTATTCTTTGACCGACCCAAAAAATTTACCCATAAAACCACCTTCGGAAGAGTTCATACTTATTAAATTAATTATTATTTTTTTAATTATAACACATTTAAATAATAAAATCATACTCAATTTTATCAAGTGATAAATTAAATTATTCATTTTTTCTAAATCCCAAACAAATCTTAAAATATAAATAATTTATTAATACAATAAAATTATTATTATAAAATAAGTAAAACACTTATATACACGAACAAATTACAAATATTACAACAAATATCAATAAATTAATTTAAAATATAAATAAGTCGGTTTGCTTACTTGGTAGGATAAAACTTAATAAAAAATAAAACCAAGAGAAAAAATAAGCCATTGTTGCGTTTTAATGTAATCATGATAAAATTACCAAAGAAATTTTTTATTTAATCATTGTTTCCATCTAAAATTATTGAATAATATGCAAAACTGTGCGTCCACACACACATATATACCAGCTTATTAGTAAATGTTATAGATTATTATTAAAGAGATAACATTTTTATTATTTCTCTTTAAAATTTCTTAACAACCAAATTATTATTTTTTAAAATAAGGTAATTTATTTGCTTATCACACCGGCATAAATAGAGATCCTTTTAATCAATGTCCCGATTTTTCTACTTGAGCTCCGATGATGGCATCGCTTAAGGAGGATTGAAGCTTACAAGCACACTTATGGTTCTGACAAAAACAAGTATTACACAAACATTTCTTACCTATACACCAACATCTTTGGCCTGCACAGTTTGCAATTTTATTGCAACGCAATGTAATCACGGTGCTTCTTGCTTCTCCTACATGTGAACCTGACAAACACAAGTATATAATATTTTATTTTTTTAATGAAAGGTACAGAATAATATTCATTTGTGTGAATATTATAATAGTGAGAAACTACTGTTGGCTTTGGGTTTGTTGTCTCTGTTCCTGTCCCTGTCCTTGTGTGAAGTCGACTCTCCATGGAAAATCCCTACAAAAAAGTACTTGTCCTCCACAGTAGTAACAACCTTTTTCTAAATAAGGGCAATCATGCCACCTGTGCTCCTCTCTGCATATATAAGATCGTTCTAATGTTGCAGAACAGTCTCTTGGGTGTCTTTGCCTACCTCGGGCATACAAAGGATAAGTAATCGTCCTTTGCTCTAGTGCTTCTCTATAAAAACCACCTTGGGGTTCAGTTGCTTTCCTGTTGACCCCACCTCTTTCATCTGAGCAGATGCAGTTGAGGTACTCTTCTTTTTTCTAAACTGATTAAATTGCCCCTTACTTCTCTTAGGCAGAGGAGGTTTGCCCGAGATATACTCTACATTCTTCCGCTTACCCAACCCGTGCTAGTCCTATTGGCCCTCCTTCATACATGTCTCAAGGGACTTTGCTGCCTTAATAAGCTCTCAAGTAGTCTTAAATTTAAAGGCAATCAACCCCTACCTTAACCCTTGTCGTAGTGCATCTTGCAGTTTTTTAACTATGTGCTACTCATTAGAAGTGTAATATAAGGCAAACATGGAGAGGTTATGGAACCTCCTCTCATAGTCAACCACTGGTATGTCTCCTTGTCTCAAGGCTAGAAATTATTGTTCTTTAATTTTCAGATGATAGAAGGAGTAAAACTGATGCTCAAATTATACTTTAACCTCTGTCCAAGACCATGTAAATGGGCAGCACAATTCACTTGCAAGTTCTTGGTTACCCGCATCTAATCCATGGTGTCCTCGACTGTGTGAAGACATTTGCCTACTATCTCAACGTTTGGTTCGTCCAAAAAGGGTTCACACCCAGGAGTTGCTTGAAGAACAAATTAGTACTCTAAGAGCCAAAATTGAGACGAAGTATGAAGAATGAAGAAGAAAACAATTGTAGAAGATGAAGACATATATGTTCAATAATTATCCTCCCTCTTATGAACCTCCATAAGAGTTTTCTCCCTCTCCCCTCCAACTTCACCTCCACCCGCCACCACCTTTTTTTTAATGTATATAGACATTTGTAATTGATTTTATAGTTAAACTAATAATATAAAATGTGTTCTTAAATTTAAATAATTTGTTTAAAGTTGTTTAATGTTAAATTGTTTGATAGAATAAAAAAAACATTAAAATTTTATCGGTAATTTCATTGATACATGTCCATTTTCCTCAGAGAATCATAAAGAGTTGTAAATTATTTTAATATAAACTGACAAATTCACCAACAAAACATATTTAACAAAACATATTTATCATAATTTTATTGGTCAATATATCAGCTATACATGATATATTACTGATAATTAGTATGTCGGTCATATTTAACAATGGATAGCCCGATAAAATATTTTTATCACTGATGCGACTATTCTATCTGCCTGACCGTTACAGGAGTTTATGGCTTCTGGAAGCATGTTCCCAGCCGTGAGAGTGGTCGCTATCTTGAAATGTTTTATGCACTCCAATACCGTGAAGCTGTAAGCATTCTTCTCCTGTCTCCTGGGTGTGCAATTATTCATGGTCATCATCCATTCTTACAAATATGTATCCAACTATACTTATGAATCTTTTGTTGTGAACTTTCAGGCTGAGCCTGTTCCCTTAACTATTGAGTAAATAGTCCATCAAAAAATTCCATAAATAACACGTGATTCATATAAACTAAATCATAACTGAGGATTAAGAAAAAATTCCAGCCCCAAAAAAATAATGACATCAAGTCTCAATACAAAAAACAGATACCACTATGTTTCCAATCTCCGTTTATTAGTTGCCTGTTCACTGCATGCTGCAAGACAATGCTGTCAACCCAAGACAGGAACATAAGCTCCAACAAGGTCTGAAATCGGCACCAATCCTCTACCATCCTCTTCCCATCCAGTGCCCCAGGAGTTTTGTATCACATATTCATCCACATGATCATCTTTATAAACGCCACCAATTAGCATGACTGCATGCAAATATTCTGATTGATATGAAATGATCCCCACAATGGGTCCTCCTTCCATGATCTCCTTTACAATTCCTTCAGCACACTCTCCCCCCGGGTTTATAAAGCAATAGCCATTCACCACTGAAAGCCGACCCTCCTAAAATAAGAAAGATATGAACTAAATAATAGTTCATTCCTACTAAAACACTTAAAATAAGGTTCATTGCAAATGCTTAAAGCGTAAATGCAAGGAAGAATAATAAACAAGCACGATGATGGTTATATTTACCTTAAGCGCATGCCCTCCTTGAGGTACTCCAATGTATGGGCAGTCAGACTCAGGAACCATGCCCTGTTTAATGATCCAATTGAAACATGTGGCAGGGTCTATAGGCACTTGTTTAATGCCATCAATACCATCTTGTACAGACAACTGAGGTACTGTCATGTGATCAGCATTGTTCCTAATCATACACAACCGGTAGCACCCCTCAACAGCCCCAATGACCACAAAGAAGACACAAGTTTCTAAAAATATGGATTAATTAGTTATAGTAAAAGACTCTACTAGTCACAAAACACCAATAGTTTTTTATAAGCAATCATTCTTCCCTATATATTCTAGGCCTAGATTCTACAAGCTTGATGCGGTATAGTAATGAATTGAAAAGAAGGAAGCGAAAGAAGAGAAGAAAATGAGAGAAGAATAGAAAAAGAAAAGAGAGGAGAAAAGAATGTCTACAGCTTTTTAATCAATCATCAAAAGTTGTCTATCCTGTAGAAACACTTAAATGGTCTAAAGCAAACCCTAACCAGCACACTGCCAACAATTAGGACAACAACCCATAAAAATAAGATGAAGTTCAAAACATATGATGGCCACTGGAGGCTTACATGGTCGTTAACTTCAGGGCCCGTGGGATTAGTCGAGGTGCGCGCAAGCTGGCCCGGACACCCACGATAAAAAAAAAAAAAAAAAAAAAAGATGAAGTTCAAAATAAGATAAAACTAAGCCCAATAATAAAACCAAAATAAAAGCCTAATAAAATGGAATAGGATGTGCTCAACCTTCTAACCAAAAAGTGACAAGTTGGGCTATCTTTCGCCACCTCCAACCATACACGTGTGATCTACGGTGCGAGATATGTGTCCCCATCAAAGCCAAAAAGGATCTTGTAACCAAATCATTTTCTCTCCAAACCCTGTAAAAGGTTGCTCTATAACCTAAAGCTATTACATCTTTTCACGCATGTCCTATTAAATGGCATGTGCCAGTTTTCATTTTCAAGCCATTCGAGTAGATACAATTCATCAATTAATCTTTTTTATTCAAGCCATTCAAGTGAATGCAATTCATTGATTTATCTGTAACACATCAAATTGTAATACAATATATTAATCAAAATAGTTCAAGGTAAATTTAGAAAACTCATATATCACAATCACTTTATTCAAAAAGTAGACACATAACTGAGACATCTAAAAAAAATCGACAATGACAAGTTAAATATAGGATTGAGGGAGCATATAAAGAAAAAGCCTTACGAAAATGGCCTTGAAAACGCACTTCGGGTAGGATATTGAGTTGAGCTAAACGCCAACTCCATTCTTTGACTTTCTTAGTCTACTGAGACACAAAGTTCAGGACAGTAAATATTTATTATTCACGTACTGCAACATCAATGAAATAATCATATCAGCAAAAAAAAAAAGTATATAGAAGCATAACACTTTTTTCATTTTTATACACTCGAAGTTTAAAATGGCTAACAAATAAGTGATGCAGGGCAACTTAGGAGTTGTTCTGAATATGCTTTGGAGGCTGTTTAGAGTTATAATGAAGTGGAAATCTGTTGCGAATTCTATTAGAGACACTAATAGGGTTTATAAGAGTCATACCTAGGAGATAGAAAAACCTAGGCTTCCCATTTGGGGTTCTTAAGAATTAATACCTAAAGGAGATTGAGTCACCCCATCAAAAGTGAATTGGAGGAATTTTATTCATATATTTCAATTTTTAATATTGAAAGACTATATGCTTATATATAGAGTTTGAGTAATAAAATCCAATAAGGACTTTGATTCCTAGATGATAAAATACTAATTCTATAAAAAATAGGAAAAAGCTAATAAAGCTAATTACTCCTTGGGAAAAATAAAATACTAAATAGAAAATAAAACATAGACATAGACAAATTTCCAGATTTCCAATTTAAAATGGGTAACAAATAAGTCTTAAAGTCAAATAAGGGTAATAAACATTGTATTTTTTGGAAGGGAATAACAATCTTCCTCCACCCACAAGCACACTTATAGTAATGTCAGTAGTTGAAAAATTTTACGGTGTTTAGAGATTAACTAGTGATATTCTATTCGTTACTCTTCTAAGTCTAATTTGAAGAAAAAGATAGGCATGGGGATGAGGGAGAATCAAATCCAGGACCCACGAAAAAGCAATAAGAATATTAAGATAACATGAATACATGGAAAAATGTAATCGCTCATCACCATTAATTTAATAACCCCAATCAACAAAAAGATAATGACTAAAACTGCCCATTTAGTTCAAACAAGCTACCAAATTGATGAATTGAGTATAGGGTATTACAATTTATCCCCCTTTAATTAAACAAATTCATCTTCGAACTATTGAGACAAAAAAAAAAAAAGAGAGAGAAGTAAACTAATAAATTGTGTTATGCTCCCACCATCAAATTTCACCCAAAGTTTACAAGTCACCAGAAAATCAAACTCCAAAATCCATGAAAAGAAAAACTAAGAATCTAATATACTCGATTAAAGAAAGAGGCAACAAAAATATGTAGGAAGCACATGCAAATATGTTAACGCTTTTTTGAACTCCGATGGTTGAAAGCTCTTACAACTTGGATCATAAAATCATAAGATCGTAACAATAATATAAGACCCCAAAGAAAAATATTGTAGGTATAATGCAACAGATCCTTAATAAATCATACATCTTTGAATGCAAATATACAAGGAATGAAATCAACATCATTGAATTGAAAGAGCTGAAACAGGAAAAAAATGCAAAACATGCTGCAAGAAATATAATTATGACGAGTTAGGCATTAAGCTACCAGCCATAAATATATCAAATCATTAAGTAAAATTACTGTAGTAATTTCAACCATATTTCATTGAGAAGTAAATCAATTCAAACCAAAGTGAAAACATAGTAATAATATTAAGCAGCTATACCATGTTAAGATTTTTGTCCAAAAACCAAAAATTCATAGACAAAATTGAAAAAGTGGTCAGAAGTTAATATAATTTGGGCTCTTACCCCCAAGGCTCTTACCCCCGTTTCGTGCCACCTTTGTGCATACTCCCTTACAGATTTCTTATGACCTTTCTCCAACGAATGCAAGCTTGATCTATCAGGGGCTATGTCCATATTAAATTTATATTGCCTAATAAAGGCATCAACTAGGTCCTTCCATTTTTTAACCTTGGTATTGTCCAACCGCATATACCAAGTGAGGGCAGCGTCACTCAAGCTGTCTTGAAAGAAATGAATCAGCAGTTTCTCATCACTAACCACCTCAGCCATTTTGTTGTAGTATGCTTTGAGATGAGTTATAGGGCATTGAATTCCCATATATTTGACAAATTCTGGCACTCTAAACTTTTTGGGAATGACAACATTAGGTACCAAACACATCTTGGCAACTTTCACCAGGTCACACAAATGGTTTCCCTCAACTGCCCTTACCCTCTCTTCTAGGGCAGTCTATTTTTCTAGACCTCTTATTTTACCATCTTACCCTTTTGAGATTCCTTCTCTGTAGAATCAATGGTAAACGACATTTTTGTGGGGTATGCTGGTTGGAAATGCATGGCTTGTTGAAAATCAGATGACAACCCATTTGCCCCCAGATTTTGTGGATTAAAAGGATTTACGAGCATAGGTTCATGCTGAACTATATGTGTTGCTTTTCTGGATTTGTCTCTCAAGGCCTGTTCGAGTAGACTAGTAAGCCTTACGACTTCTTCTTTAAGATTGTCCACCTCTTTTTGATGTTGGGCTTCCAACTGTGCTCTTTCTTCGTTTTCCATTTGTCTTTTTCTCGAACGAGTGTTATAGATGGGTTTCAATGGGGAACCTATATTTCAACCTGCTAAATGTAAATCATGCAATTTATGCAAAAATGTTGATTAAAAAAAAGTATGAAATGATTGTTGAGTACATCAAAGGGTTGGTCATTATCTAGTTTCAAAGGGTCTCTCGCATGCTCAGTGATCGTCCTTGAAAGGTCGATATGAGGCTTACAAGTAGTGTGAAGATAGAGGCCCTGAGTAATATCAGTTTGGCATATCAACCACTTCCAAGTAAACAATCAAACGAGAGTTGGATGGTTTCACGAGTCTTACCCAGGCTAAAGCCATTGGGGTACCGTTACTCCCCCACTTATCCTAGGTTGTAAAGTGTGTGCTCTCAAAGTGATGCATGACAACATAAACAAGGATGCATGCTAAAGCAGTAAATGCAGGAAAAATAAACAAATAAACACAACAAACAAAATAGTAATAATAAGACAAAAGACAAAGCTTAATCCTAAAGTCCCCAGTGGAGTCGCCATCCTGTCGCACCCGACATTGTGGCGGCCCTAAAAATAATTCTTGAATTATGGAAAAAGAACAGATTTCTGGCATCTGGTTCTTTTAGGGGAAAATGTCTTGTCTAAGGAGTCGCCACCTAATATTACGGTCACTAGAAACCCTAACTGGTCATCAGAGATTCTATAGCTCAGGATTGGTTACGTAAAAGGGAAGATATTATCACCCCTTAAATGTTCCCGCCTGATGCAGTTCGTTCTTGCTGGTTTTGTCTTAAATTGCTAAATGTTTATTAGTTTATGCCATGATAATTTGCTTATAATATTCCTGACTTTGGTGTCAATGAATATTCACATAAAAAAAATTATTTTTTACGCATGCACATATTGTTTTTATTTTCTAGCTAAATAAAATAAAATACAATGAATAAAAATAATATAAATTTAAACCAGTATTTTTATTCCCGACTCGGCGTCGATGAATAAACCAAAAAATTTATATTATTTTTATTTATGGATACACATTTTTTATTTTTTCTACTTTTTCTACTTTTCTGTTTTTTATTTTTTATTTTTTTTATTTTTTTGGGCTGGGTCCAACTCAGCCCACGTGTCAAATTTCACCCTCAAGCGTGCGTGAGCGCTTGCTACAATCACCACTTAATTAAGTCTCTAATGCACAGTGTTGATGAATTATTTTACAGAGCTGGAGACACTTGCCTGGGAGCAGACTGAAGGCGATGGCGTGCTGTTCCTCTCTTCGTTTTTTAAGCTTCTTCCTCTGGTTTTGGAAGCCGGCGCCGGAGAAGAAGAAGCCGATTGTGATGCTGGTGCTTTCGTCTGTGGGTTTCTTATTTCCCTGTCCTCCTCTCTGCCTCTATTCTCAAAGAAAGAAAGAAACGCTCTGGTTCCTGTTGCTCGCAGTTGCAGAAGACGATGACAGTGTAGAAGGGCTATCCCACCAACACTGCCACTGCCTTCTCTCCTCTGTTTTGTTTTTCTTTAACTCTCCCTTCTCTCCCCAGTTTCTCTTCCTCCTTTCCCCCCTGCTTGTTTTCTGGGTTTTTCGTTGTCTACAGGGACGAAAGCAATGGTAAAAGCAATACTCCTCTCTGTGTAGTCTTTGTTTGGCTCGTGCTCTCTCTTGGGTTTTTGCTCTGTGTGCTGTCTTTTTTCTGTTTTTCTGGGTTTCCTTTTTTTTTCTGCTCACTTGGTTTTTTTCCGTTCTCCCCCTATTCTCGTGCGCATCCCTTCTCTGGCTTTTATAGTCGGAGAATGGCATGCGTTTCCCTTGGTAATGAAGACTCAGGACCGTTATTGTAGGAGTAGTGATGGCAGGGGCATCCGTTTCTCTGGTTTGGTGAGCGGAAGAAGACGAACGGTTCTCTTTGAAACGACGCCGTTCGATTGTTAATGGCCATTTGTGTTTTGGTCCTTGAAGTTTTGAACTTTTCATAAGCAGGCCCCTGTATAAACTTTAATTGGAACCCTGCATTTCAGCGCATTTTACAGAACAGTCCTTGGACTCTAATCTGTTGCAATTTTGCCCCCAATTAACCCCAAACTTTGATATTTCTTCAATTAAATCCCTGATTTCATTAATTCAATTAATTCCAAGCTCAATTAAGTCTAAAACTTGTCAATTCTCCAATTAAACCCTTGATTGGGTTAATTAAATTAATTCCAAGCTTAATTAAGTCTCAAAACTTATCAATTCTCCAATTAAACCCTTAATTTGATTAATTAGATTAATTCCAAAGTTTAATTAAACCCTTAATTTGATTAATTAGATTAATTCCAAAGTTTAATTAAACCTCAAAACTTCCAATCATGTTGCCCTTAACCCAAATTTTAATTCATTCTTCATTTATTTTATTTTACTTGCTTTTCATCATTATTATTATTTCATCATCATTTTTTTATATCCTTTTCAGTAAATAAAATAATAATAATAATAATAATTAAAATAAAAGGGTTAAAAATTGAGTTATGACAGCAGCAATTCAATGTTTTAAAGAAAAACAAATTACAAAGCTAAATTCTCAATTAGCTCACTATTAAAAAAATAAAATCAACAGAGATAATTTTAGAAAAAAATATTAAAAAAAAGGGAAAAAAAACCTTGTTGGAAACACTATAGCAATTCACAGTGTTTTATGATGAAAGTTATAGTGCTTCCCCACATGATTTATCCTTATTTGTAATGACTTATAATTGTAATTCTCAACCAGTTCAATATTAAAAAAATAAAACTGACAAAGATAATTTTGAAAAAATCATAAGAAAAAAAAACCATATCGAGAGACACTGTAGTAATCCACAGTATTTTGTGAGGAAAGCTACAATGTTTTCCCCACATAATTAAACTTTATTACAAAGTTAAATTCTAACCAGCTCAATATTAAAAAAATAAAATGGATAAAGATAATTTTGGAGAAAATCATAAAAAAACAAACACAAAAAAAAACCATGTGAAGAAACACTGTAACAATCAACAATGTTTTAAATAAAAAAATTACAAAAGTAAATTCTCAATCAGCTTAATATTAAAAAAATAAAATCAACAAATATAATTTTGAAAAAATAAAAGAGGAAGAGAAAGCAGCCGGCCAGTCTTCCTCCATCAACGCCTCCAGCCGCTGCCTCGCTAGGTAAGTCTTTCTTCCCCTGTTTTGCCAAATTAATTACCTTACTACTGTAGCATGCATGCGTGAGTTGTTCACGCATACATACAACCAGTGACCCGACCCTTTTTTTTTTTAGACCGGGCTACATAAATAAACAAAAAAATGATAAAAAAGAAAAAAATAGTTTCTGTTTCTTTTAATACAGAATTTTTCATATTTATTCATTGGCATCAAAGTCAGGAATACTGCACTTTTTGGGTTATGCAATATTTATCAACGCCGGAGTTGGAAATATTTGTAGTTGATTATTCAGCCGATGTCAGAGTCAGGAATATCCTAGGTGGACCATGAAAAGCGTAATACAACAAACTCTTAGCAATTTGAAGACAAAACCAGCAATGCAGTTTGCCTCAGGTAAGACGCTTAAGGGTTCCTAGTGACCATAATCTCTGTTGACCAGTTAGGGTTTCTAGTGACTATAATACTAGGTGGTGACTCCTTAAACAAGACATTTTCCCCTAAAAGAACAAGATGCCATATATATGTTCTCTTTTCAAATCGAGATAGATTGATAAAAATATTTACAGGTCGCCGAGATGTCCGGGTGTGACAGATTTTATAACTAATTTGAAAAAACATTACTAGAATAACCTGTGAGTTATTAAGGTAAATATTTTAATTAAAATGATGTTATTTTATTTTTAATTTTTAATTTTTTTGTTGGTGTTGCCACTAAGTAAAACTGTTGGGCTAAATAGTGTTTAATAACTGTCTTAAATTACAAGTGAACATCCTTTAATCGATGTTTTAGGAACAAAAATAAACAAGCTTGTCTCTTGAATAGAGATGAGCAAAACATAAAAATGGCTGGTTGCTGATCTAGATTCAATCTTAATATATTTTTTTAAAAAATATATTTAAAAAAATAATATAAAAATATTAATTAGAAGTAAATAAAAAATTTCAAATTTTTTTAAAACGTAAAAACAAACATGCTTTAATAAAAAAATTCAACCCAATCTGAAATGAAAACAATTATCATCACCCAACTTTTGTACAATATAAAAAAAGTTATATTAATTTATTTTAAAAAAAAAACAAATTCAATACAAGAAATGAAAAAAAATCTAAAGAAAAAAAATTAAAAAAACCTCAGACAACAAACTCAAAGTCCCTCACTAATAAGGACAGGACGGCACAGTGTTTTAACCCAAAAGTTCTCTACGATGTCTATCCATGTCATATTTTCCAGAGAATCATTAATCTTCATCTCGGTGCTTGAATGAACTTGTTAGGATTGTTTGGTGCATGAAAGAGATAAACACTCTGTTTTGCCAGTATTGTTATGGTGTTGATCCATCATGCTGTAGAGTTCTATAACAACAAGTCCAAGGTAAATTTCTGGGCTGTGAAAACTCCTCGGGTTATTTCTATGTATTGGGTGGTTAAAACAATCAGCATCATCTAGTACTATTTGCTAGTTATAATGTTTATTTTATTTTATTAATTTTCCGCTGCTAAAAACAAATTAATTCTGTGTACTCCCATCTTATTTTTTTTGTTCCCGTCAATTTCTTTTTCAGGGTGCTAAATTTAAGCTGGTGGAGATTGTCGCGGGGGCGCGACGTCGTGGCGATCGTCCACCCTCAAATGGCTGGGGGGTATATATATCTGGTAATTATGGGGAGACAAGGAATTCTTTGTCTCTTATCAATGAAAAATGGTGTGGGAGTCGCCACCTAGTATTTTGGTCACTAGGAACCCTAACTGGTCTTAGAGATCGGGCACGGGGACTGGTTGCGTATAGGGAAGGTATTAGCACCCCAAATACGCCCTACCTAAGGTAAGCTGCATTGTTTATTTGTCTGATAAAATTCAAGGTCTCGTTGTGTTTCCTAGTTGTTGGTCCGTCTATGGTTCAAGAAAAGTCCTCCTCAATAAGGAGGTCCTTATCTTATCGGGTAAAACCTAACCGTTCTAACGTCTATGTATGTTGGTCCGTCTATGGTTCAAGAAAAGTCCTCCTCAATAAGGAGATCCTTATCTTATCGGGTAAAACCTAACCGTTCTAACGTCTATGTATGTTGGTCCGTCTATGTCTATGGTTCAAGAAAAGTCCTCCTCAATAAGGAGGTCCTTATCTTATCGGGTAAAACCTAACCGTTCTAACATCTATGTATGTTGGTCCGTCTATGGTTCAAGAAAAGTCCTCCTCAATAAGGAGGTCCTTATCTTATCGGGTAAAACCTAACCGTTCTAACGTCTATGTAAAAAAACCATATTTTTAATATCAGGAATACGTTTTATGTATAAATTCGTAATCCCAAATACTAAAAGAAGACCAAAAGATTTTTTTAGAATTTTTGAAATATTGGCCTAGTTCTCATGGCTTGAATAAACTGGTTATTAAAGCCAAAATGCA